>CM040118.1:154718599-155086548 GCA_022559845.1 Amorphophallus konjac
TCAGATCTTTCAAACCCTTCGTCAGTTCAATCATATTAAGGTAGGTTTTCTCAAGTTACTGTAGCCCAAATGAAATTAATGCAAGATATATATATATAAGCATGTCATGCATACGGTTATTATAGTTTCCATGCGTTTTCTGAAATATTTTGAAAGAGACGCCCCTGTCAAGGGCACTAATTTACAAGACACGACCCTGCCCAGGTCGTCAATTTAATATTTGACGCCCTGTACTCAGGCGTTAATTTCACTTAATCATGAATTAACCATGTTAAGAACTAATTATATATGAAATCCTGATTACATTAATGCATGATCCTCTGTCCTCAACCCTACTGATTTTATTATCAAGATTATATGATTGTTATCCTTGATTATCGTGCAAATTGTGCTTTCTGATATTTATTGAATTCACGACCTGTACAAAGTCATTTTTCAACTGTTAACGCCCCATCATAGGGCGTGAATTGAAAGGAAACGCCTCCTCCAAGGGCGCGTATCTGTTAAATTCCTGAAAAATATATATTCTGCAAAATAGACTTTAATGATAACGCCCCTGCCCAGGGCGCGTTTTTGATAATTCCTGAAATTAATTATATCCTGTCCAATATTGTGAATAAAAAGGACGTCTTCTGGTATAGTCATCAAATCGTGAAGAAACGCCCCCTCCCAGGGCGCATTTTAGATAAATTATTGAAATATTGAAATTTTGCAAATATGGAAAATATATAAACGCCCTTCTGTTAGGCGTTAATTACTTGATAAACGACTCTGCTTAAGCCGTTACTTTACTATAAAGCTGATTTTCCACTGTTTCTGTTAACCGATGGTTTCATATGTTATATAATATATATATCGGCACTATTCTCCATTCCGTGAGTATAGTCCCACGTTTCGCGATTGTTTTATCGATCACACTCAATTCTCATTGACATACAAGCTCTCCATTGGACATTCTGTTCCTTTGGAGTAGCGAGTTAGTCATAGAGACCTCCGTAAGACTCCTCGTAGCCTTGGATTCCCTCAAGGCCGACTGAGCTGGTTGTACCCTAAAAAAAAACTCATTACACCATTGATGCCATGTCACTCTAAAGAAACATGGTATACCGGCCCTTATGATTATACAAAGAGTATATCATAAGAAATTCTTAATGGGATGATGATATCATGCCATATCGTGTCATTCTTGTAAACCTCAATTCTATGATAAGAATGAGGGTATCTTACCTTGATATAATGTTCATGTGGCCTTCAACTCTATATATAGAATGTCCATATTGATTTGTCATAGTACCCAAGTCAAGGGAACCATATTCTACCTAGTTTTATCGATATCATGATTATACCGTTATTATCGCCATTCTATGTCCTTGGTCATATTTTTGGACTCCATTCTGTCAAAGTTGTCATACACGTCTACAAGCTTGATTATTGAAATTCTATATTGGCTATATAAACAAGAGTGGATGTCAAAAATACATGATAAATGCCTGCGCATATAGGGCCCGATCTGGTCCTGGGAGGAGCACCCGAAAGTACTTGTGCCCATGGGAGTTAAAATGATAAGGTATCTGGCATTATACCGAGTACTTGACTTGCTTGATTGGACATTCCACATACATCTTGTACTTGAATCGTACTTGACATGAAATGAAATGCGTGGCCCGAAAAAAAGTAATTTACTTGCTTGCTACATGATAGCCAAAGTTCTTGACATGACTTGTTAAATGTACTTGCTTGAATATCTCAAATGTCTTGATTATCTTATTGAAAGTTCATGATTTGTTCATCTTATTTCCTTGATATTACATTCTCTCTATCTTGTCATTTTATGCGAACATGCATAGCTTTATTTCATTCATGAAAGATGTAATTACTTAAACCCCTTGCTAGTACTTGAGATATAATTTCCTACTGAGCGTTCGCTCATTCCGTTTGTCCCTTTTTACTTTTCAGGTAAGTCCGATGACGATGGAAGTCAATCGGATGGGAATGGTCAAGAGTGAAAGTGATAGAGCTGCTCAAGTGTCAATTAGTCTTTTCTATAGTGTCTTGAGTCAACTATGTACTTTTCCTTTTTATTTAACAGAGTATTGGATTTGTAATAGCCTATTAATAATAAAGGATTGGGTTATCTTGCTATTTTGCGCATCTCTGTCTTTGTGTCGAATACACGACCACTCTGATTGACATGATTGATATAAACTCGTCACGCGTCTCCGGGTATCTTCCGCGCTCGGGGCGTGACATAGATGCCTTTAGGGGTTCGGAAGGCAGTATGAACCCGGTCATGCTCCACGATCCAAATCTGGTTGTAGCCGGATGACCCGTCCATGAATGACAGGGCCTCATGACTGGTTGTAGCATCAATCATGACTTCCGTTATTGGCACCGGAAAGTCATCCTTGGGGCAGGCTTTATTTAGATCTCGGAAGTCAACACATATCCAGATCTGTCCATTTTTATTTTTCACGGGGACAATATTCGCCAACCATGTGGTGTACTGGTTTTCTTTGACAAATCCCACATCAATAAGCTTGTCGACTTCAGCACAAATTTGAGTGATGAGTTCTGGCCTCATGCGCCGCGGCGGTTGCTTCACTGGCTCGGCTTTAGGGCATTGCCAACTCATGCTGCGAAACTGTAGGATTCAGACCTGGCATCTCTTTGTAAGTCCAAGCGAAGCAATCCCGGTATTCTTGCAGTAGCTGGGTGTATAGCTCCCGTTCTTCTGGGGATAGTTGGGCACTGAGGAAGGTAGGCCTAGGGTCCTCCTCACTTCCCAAGTTGACTTTTATCAGTTCGTCGACTGTGGCTTAGCCTCCGTCTTCTATCTCTGGGGGTGCCAGTTGGAGGTCAACGAAGTCTGGAATACCGTCTTGAGGGTTGAGTACTTTGACTTCCTCATCTGACACCATTAGAGCTTCTCGGAAGTCCTCTGTTTCATTTGATAGTGGCCGCGCGTATTGTCTTTCAGCAAATCCGCTGCCATTGCAGTCTCCCAGGGTAAGAGAGCAACTTCAATCCTTGCAGATGGGGTTGTAGTCGTGACTGACTGGTGACTGCTTGTTGTTGGGTTGGAACAGCAACCCAGTCTCGTAGCAAATGGTGAGGAGATCTCACCTTCTGGGGAAGTTACATCTTCAATAGGAGTGGCAGTCCCATTGTCGGCAGCACACACCTCCTGGTCGGGGCTGGCCAAGGCTTCCCCGATTGGCACAAGGGGTGTGGAGGTCATTGTTGGAAGGACTCCACATGAGGGAGAGGTCCCTGCTTCTTCAAAACCTTCGGCTTCGCTGCTGCTAGCCGTATCAAATTCGGCTTGCATGGCCGCCTCTTCGGGATAGACATGCTCCCAACATCGGCAAGGAATCCCAGTCTCCGCTTCTTGATTTCCGGGCTGGCCCGGGTCAGCATGTTCATCTTCCGCTGGGTATTCATCAAAGGTTGCCCCAAGCGGGCTGTCTTCAGTAGGGTAGAAGGCGGAGAGGGTGTCCACCTCGTATCGGCCACTGTGATAATATTCTTCCAGGGTGAAGCCCAACCCCGGGTGCTAAGAGACGCGTCTCATTTCCTTATCCAGATTTGTGAGATACCACCCTTTCTGGAAAGCTTCCTTGCGCTTTTGAGACTGATCGGAGGGGATGTGCTGCTTCTGAAACATCCTGGCCATCCGACCGGTTGTGAATGCCAGACCCTTGACGGGGACCGATGGGTTGCTTATGTCTTCGAGGAGGATGCAGTCTGTGTCTTCCCGAGTAGGGTGCTCTTCATCCGTATAGAACAAGCTGTTGGGTCCATCTTCCTGTGTCACCTCCCAAGTTTGGAAAGGCTCAACAGTGGGGTTATCAAGGCCGAGAGTTGGCTTGGTGAGGCCGTCCGGGACTCCAATGTGGTTATGCTTCTGGCCGACCCGCACTTCATTAGCTTCAGCGTATAATGCTGGAGGTGCTATTCTGCCCACGTCCTCGGATGCTGTGATATGGGAGACCACCTTGGGCTTGACATATCCGCGCGGCGGTGGTGGATACCAATTGCCGTCGGATGCGCTTCTCGATGCCCCCGCAGGGGTCTTAGCTTTAGAGGTCTTATGGGGAGGCCCTGCATATAGGTTGGCGTCCGCCAAATGACATTCAAATACCTCGAACGGGTGGGGGTCTGCAAAGATCCTCTCCTCCTTCCCTTGAAGACTGTATTTGATACATTGGTGGAGCGTAGATGGCACCACCATATTTTCATGCAGCCAGGGGCGGCCGAGCAGTGCTTTATACGAGGTGCGGGAGTCAATGACATGGAACTGCACCATCGTAGTGAAATCCGCTAGGGTAAGGATGAACTCTGCCACCCCCATCAACACTTCACATTTTTGATTGAAGCCGACGATACGCATATCCCCGACTTTCTCGAGATGCACGTTGAAGTGGTGCCTCTCGTATATTCTATAAGGCAGGATGTTGACCGCTGTACCGGGATCAACCAGAATCATGTTTAGCTCCCTTCCATTCAGGTGCCCCTTCATATACATCGGCATGTTGTGGCTGATGGTAGGCAGCATCATATCTTCTGGAGTGAATGTCATGCTAGCCTCCGGCATTGCTTCAGCCAAACATGTCTCAAAATGAGCAGGCGTCTGCAGAGTAGTAATGATCGCCTGTCGAGTCTCTTCACTCAAAGAAAGGATCTCCCAGATTATAAATCGAGCAGGGAGCTTCTTGAGTAGCTTCATTATTCAGCTCCCAGCTCGGACATTGGAGAGCTTCATCTCTTCAGCCCACCTGGGCTTGGAGACATCTTGGGTTGCGGGCCCTGACGGACTTGCTTTATCTGCCTCAGATTCGGTGCCCTTCTGGCTGGTACCGGCTCCTCGGTGCTCTTCATTAGCTGCTACAGGGCAAGCTCCATCTGTATTTGGATCTTCGGCAGATTGTGCTGGCTGCGGGTGAACATCCCCGGGTGCAGGGTTAGCCTCCTGACAAGGCTGCTTCCCCTTGGACATCTTCATAAATTCAAGGAATGAAGGGACTACCTTGCCCCCACTCTTGTTATAAAAGCCTGACGGAGGAGGGATCTGGACTCCCTTGATCTCCGATGAAGGTGTTTTGTAGGGCCGCTCTCCCCTGAATATGATGTTGTGGTTGGGTGGCGGTTGGCGCCCCCATTTCCGACCTGACTGGGTTGTATGTGTAGTAGTTACGGCCTCAGCCCTGCCTCCCTCAAAAAGGGGTGTGAAGCAAATTTCCTCTTCTTCCTCTTCTCCGGGTGGGTTGAAGAGTGATGATAGAGTATTGCAGGAAACAACCTACACTTTATCGGCTTTAGTGGCCCTTCTCTTCTTCTTTTGTTTCTTCTTCTTCCTTGCTTCAGTAGGCGCCTGCCCCCAGAACAGATAGCCCTCCTTATCGGATGCTACTTCAACTTCCTCCTTTCGCTCGAGTGAGAGCTGCTCTAGTTCTTGCCATGGGACATGGTCCCGCACCAGCAGAGGCTTCAATTCAGGCTGCACGTACTCGTCTAGCCCTTCGATGAGGTTTTGTAGTCGGCGGACCCCAGGACTGGTTTCCTTGACCACTGGCAGCGGAGTTTGTCTCCTCCGATTGTGTGTAGGTATCCTAATAGTTGCAGGTGGAGTGATCCACGCAGGTGCTATCACCGGCGGAGCAAGTCGGGGCGTAACACCACGGATAAATGCCCCCACTTTTGGGCAGGGTGCTTTCTTTCTCTTGTGCTTCGCGGGGACCTGCTGCCACCCCCGCTGTTCCTTCGCGGGCTCCAAGAAATGAGTTTTTTAAGTGCTCCGCGTACTTGCTTCAGAGATCTCCTCGGGCAGTGCCTGGTATAGGGAGATCATGTTGACTGCTGCCCTCCTCCGAGGGGCTTCATGCGGTTGAGGAGGGTCCACTTTGTACTCTCCCAACTCGATTTCATTTTTCTTCACCATCCCTTCGACGATGTCCTTGAAAACATAGCAGTCTTCGATTGGATGCCCCAACATCTGGTGGTAGGGGCAGAATCTTGGGCTGTCTTTTCTCTTTAGGTCCTCCGGCCTCTTTGGCTCTGGCAGGGTGACCACATATTCCGTCACCCAGTCGAACAGAATCCGGGTTTTGTCCTTCGGAAATGAATAGGCTTTCTTCATCTTGTCCCGTAGCGAGGGACCTTCTTTACCATCTGGGGCTTCTGTAGGCTGTGGGATGACTGCCTTCTTACCTTCATCTTTCTGTTGTTCGAACGCCTTGATATCAAGAGCGTTTGCTTCTTTAGGCGACGAGCGCCGCTCAACTGCCCTGCCCTTCTGGGTCGTGCTGGCAGCTGATGTAGGGACAAGTCTGGCCAGAAAAGCTTCTACCTCGGCCACGACATTGTTCAATCGGTCAAATGACCGTATTTCCATTCCGATCATCTTTTCCAGAACCTCCATCCTGAGGCTCTGTTTGCATATTTGTACAGCGTCTTCCTGATGCGGGGGCCGCTTGCACCTCATTCCAAGGTTCCTCCACCTCTTGATATAATCGAGGGCGGTCTCATCGGCCCTCTGCTTTGTTGAGTAGAGTTCGGCCACTGTGACCTCCCTCTCTGTAACATGGAATCTTTCTCTGAACTTCCTCTGCATATCCGGCCAGTCACTGATTGACCTGGCAGGGAGGCTAGAGTACCATTCAAATGCGAGTCCCGTCAGCGAGGACCCGAAAAACTTCAACAAGTATGATTCATCGGTGGCCAGGTCACCCATGACAGTCATATAATAGGCAATATGTTCTTTCAGGGATCCCTTCCCGTTGAACTTGTCGAACTTGGGCAGCTTGTTGATCACCGGGGGAAGCCGCTTAGCAGCATGGTGTTGCGGGTATGGCACCCGGTAGGCATCAAACGCGACATAGTCACCTTCACTCCTTTCTGTGAGCTTCAGCTCGATCATTCTTTCCACCATCATCCGGTTCATGACCGTGGGGTCAACTGGCTCCGGATAAAAGTGTGCCAGCTACAGGTACGGGGTGACCAGAGTGGTCGCCTATGGAGGACGCAGCAGCGGGGGTGTCTGGTGCACTTGGGGGAGCACCGGTGGCATCAGCGGCTGCAACTGTAGTGGCCACTGTTGTGTTGTCGCCAGGCTTGGTTCTGACGATTGAGGCAAGGTGTAGAGCGGTGGAGGGTCGACATAACGAACCGCTCCCCGAGATGATTCACCCTGGACTTCGGGTGGTTTGGAAGCTGATGACTGTTCAGTTTTCTCCATCAGCTACTTCTTCAGCAAGTCTATCTCTTGCCGATATTTTTGAAGTAGCATCAAGACCGATGGGTCCATAGTTGCCATGCTGGGGATAGCTTCTGTTGCTTCCCCGGATGTACCCTCGGGCAGGATGTCGAGGAGGACGTCATCTTCTTCCTCCGCCGTTACCACATTGGCGGTCAAGACAGGAGCCTTATCATCCCACTGGTGGTAGGCCCGGGGTTGTTTCCCTTTAGTCATTTCCAGGAGCTGCCTTGCGGCTTCTGCTCTTCGAGCATTCGGCCCTGGCCGTGCGGCCAATTTAGCCAACTCGCGAGGATCTTCAGGAAGTCCCTCGTATCGACCGAATATGCCGGCCATGTTGCAGGCGAGGACCTGCATCCTTCTTCTCTGTCGATGGACCCTTCTCTTAGCCTGATCTGGGAAGGTCAGCCTCTTGAACACAGAAGTTCTTCTTGTTTCATCCCGCTTAGGGGCGGCTTCATCGGCTTCGGTCCTGAAGCCATCATAATAGCCGTTGTCGTCAACTGACGACAGCATCATCCCTTCTCTTTCTTTTTCTTCAACTGCCATTGATGGGCAGTAGTCTTCATTGGCGGCGGCTGCTTGCATCAACCGCTGCTGCCCAAGCGAGGGGTTGCCTAGCCCTCGAAAGTAGTTCTTGACCAAGTTGGTCATCCCTTCTCGACCCCGGTCTTGATGCAGCACGGGGGACAGTTGCCGACCTCCCGTAGGAGGGGTATAAGCTAGCCGAGCTCTGTCGGCAGGTTGCTGGAACCTTCGTCCCATAGCAGGGACGTTGGCTTGGCGGGTGCAGGCCCGGAAACTTTCACGGTGCGGAGGGTCCGTAACCACTTCTTCTTCTTTTGGGGCTAGGCTCCTTTCTCTCCTCCCTTCCGCTCCATCGTGAGCAAGGCGGCGGCGGACGGGTGCAGCTTGATGAACAGGTTGGACCCTCTTGGGGACCCATGCCTGTTTAAATTTCCTTGGCCTGGGGGCAAACTTCTCTTGGCCGTAATGGCCGGCTTCTTCTCTTTCTGCCCTCCTTCCAGCGAGGGCTTGATATGAGTTGCGGACGGGGATGGAAGGGACAACCCGATCCGGGACTATCCACGTGTCACGTCCGTTGAGGAAGACGCACATGCCACCAAGCATCATAGATTTATCGGATTGCGAGAGGGTTCCGGTAACCACAGCAGTACTCTTCCGAATTTGCCTGCGCTGACGTCCTCCGGAGTTCCTGTTCACATCATCAGGGCGGGCCCCACGGACAGCATGGTGCACCAGGCAGCTGGCGACCAAGGTTGGACTCTTGAGCGAGTCGTGACAGTATCGAGCCTTTAGAGGCTCCATGTTCTTCGTAGCTCCCTCGACAGGCTCCGAGGGTTCCACCGCCAGCATGTCTACATAGGATAACCCCAAGAAGTTAGGGACGCCAACGGCGGCAGGGAAACTGCCGAACACCGTGGGTACCGCCAGGTACCCCTGCGCATGACCATCAACGATTGATGGGCCAAAGCCGATGCCAGTCAACCCAGTTGTCGTCATAGTTCGCCTGCAAAGACAAACAAACCAACGATCAGCAACCTTTGGGAGGGCCTCGATGCCCAAGTATCTCGGCAAAGAGATGAAAGGTGACACTGGTCCCACCGGGTGTGCCAGACTATTTGCGATGGGAATCTTTTCGTTCTGGTTTTCTTTTTATTTATGATTATCATTTGAGTTTATTTGGTTTATTTCACGTGTCGATCAACCAATTAACTAACTGGTAGTTAACTGACTGATTGACTGCGCGGGCGTGCCAGTTACGTGAGTGACGAATTTATTATGCGCTCGTTCTGACCCGTGTCGGGTGAGAGGGAGGTTCGGTCGGGACCAGCAGTTCGCCATACTGTAAAGGCTATGGCGTTAATTACATCCCCCACGAGGAGGGAAAACCTTTGATTAATTGCCGAGATAGTGGGCTGTCGAGGCCGGAATGAAGATGCAAAGGTTTAAACGTGAGCAGGTCACGTGAGATGCTTCTATCTGTTATGCAAGAGAGGAATGATTCATTAAATTGAAGACCCTCGATACATGGCGGAGGGCATAGGTCCGAAGACCACCATCGCGCATAGCAAAGACCTCCGATTGGGCTCTCCCTAGAATTGGGCAGAAAAACAAGAGGATATAATGTTATGTTCAAACTTGATATGGCAAAAGCATATGATAGATTAGAATGGGACTTCTTGTACTCATTTATGCTCAGATTTGGTTTCAGTAACAGCTTTATTAATTTGATAGACAGAATGATTAACAACTGCTGGTTCTCTGTTTTGATGAATGGAGACACTGCTGGCTTTTTCAAATCCACTAGAGGCATTCGCCAAGGAGATCCAATTGCTCCATCTCTTTTTGTGATAGCTGAAGAAGCTTTGAGCAGGTCCCTTACAGAAATTTTTAGTAATGGCCGGGTTGAATGGTTCACAGGAATTCAGAGATGTCCAAGAATATCCCACCTACTATTTGCAGATGATACCCTTATCTTCAGCAAAGCCTCTGCAGCCTCTATCAGAAATTTGCTCAAGCTTCTCCACAAGTATGAACAGGCTTCAGGTCAATTGATCAATATTAGCAAAAGTGGATTTTTAATCCACCCAAAGAAACCCAATTCTATTGCTCAGCGTATCCAAAGTCTCACTGGTTTCTCCAAATTGTCCTTTCCTCACAAGTATCTTGGACTTCCCTTGGTGATTGGCAGAACTAAAAAGATCCATTTTGCAGGGGTTCTTAATTCTACACAAAAGAGGATTGCAGGGTGGAAAGCAAACCTTTTATCCCAAGGGGCAAGACTGGTTCTTATTAAGCATGTGTTTACTTCCTTGCCAATTTACTCTCTATCCTCCATTCCTCTGCACATTGGTACTCACAATCTGATCGAGCAGGTTTTTGCAAATTTCTTTTGGGGTTCCTCAACCCATGGAAATAAAAGACATTGGTTATCTTGGAAGGCTTTATGTAAGCCTCAATCCCAAGGGGGCCTTGGCATCATATCTCTTAGGAATATGGAGACTGCCCTACGTGTCAAAATGCTGTGGACTGCTATTCACAGTGATTCTTTATGGGCTTCCTACTTTAGAGCCAAGCACCTGTACCAATGTCATCTCTGGGAAGCCAATTTCAGAAACATGAATGGTTTTGCTAGAAGGAGCTGGTTGAAGGCCAAGGATTATATTCTTCAATTCAAGAAGGTCATTATTGGGAATGGTATTAATACCAACTTCTGGTTTGACAATTGGCTGGGCCAACATTGCTTAAGCACATTTGTTCCTGAGGTTCAGATCCCTAATCCGAAAGCTACTGTTAGAGAAGTGCTCCAAAACCCATCCTCGGAAGAAACTGCAACTATTTATGCCTTGCTTCCCAACAATATTTAGCTAGCTGTCTGTTATGTTAATCTGAATCAGGAACCGGATGTGGGTGTATGGAGTCTCTCCGACTCTGGTCAGTGCTCAGTAGCATCGACCAACAAATTTTTGGAAACTAATCAGTTTCCTGCAGATATACCTTGGAGTAGACTGTGGTCTTGTTGGGTTCCTACAAAAATCTCTGTTCATCTTTGGAAGATTATGAATAACAGTATACCGACTGATGTTAATATTCAAAGAGTGGGCATTGTTCTCTACTCCAAATGCTATTGCTGCAGATCACCGCAGGTGGAAGACCTCACCCATTTATTTCTGACCAGTGAAATTGCAGTTTCTGTCTGGACTGCCTTTAAAGCAGCAGGGTTAACCTTCGAAGGGCGCACCATAAAGGAATTTATTCTTAATTCCATCTGTTATGCTCAAACAGGCACGACCTTTGCTATTTTCACTCTTGCATCCATTGGATTTGGTATGTGGGAAATCTGGAAAGCCAGGAACAATGTCAAGTATGAGGGTAAACCTTTCTCCAAAACCAGCAGCATGCATCATATCTTTTTCCAAATCAAGAGGGCTTGTTCGGCTGCCTCTCTTAAGGAATCTAAGTCCTCTCACCAGAGAATCTTAGATCTATTGGGTATTAAATATCAAGCACCCGGCAGACAACAAATGAAGATAGTGAGATGGCTTGCCCCTCCTTGGCCGTTTCTAAAACTAAATTCTGATGGTGCTTGCAAGCAAACCAAAGAAACTGGAGGAGGTGGAATAATCAGGGATTCTAAAGGCAAGGTTATCCTTGCATTCTCACACTTTTATGGTCACTCTAATAGATTAATAGCAGAGGCCCATGCCCTCATGGATGGCATTAAATATTTGAAGACAATGGACTCCAAACCTGCGCTTATAGAGTGTGATTCACTTACTCTTGTTCGAATTATCAAAAAGGTAATTCATTGCCCCTGGTCAATTCTCAGCTATGTCAGGGATATCTAGAGCTCCATCTCCCAATGTGACTTGATCTCTCATATCTACAGAGAAGCAAACACTGTAGCTGATTTACATGCTTCTATAGCTTGCACCACTAAATGTAATTCTTTCTACTCTTACAGTGAGCTCCCTTCCATTATAAAAGGTGCTGCTCGGCTGGACTCACTAGGCTTGCCTAGTATCAGATTGATGTAATTCTTTATTCTTATATTGTGAAATATAGCTGCCTCCTAGCGGCCTGATGGTGGAGTGGTTTTCTCCTTACCTCTGGTAAGGGGTGCACTTTCCCATTGAGCCCTAGGTTAGGTTTTTCTATTAAAAAAAAGATTGGGCATAACCCGGACTTCCGTCAGTGCCATTTGATATACCCGAGGGTCTATGCAAGCGTGCATGCATGATGTTCATGACCATGCTAACCATGGCAATAGAGTTATGAAAGTAAACAGTGGTCAATCACATTTATTAATCTCCGCCAAGGGAGATGAGAATGGTATCATAGACATGATAGCGAAAGCATGGTGATGACAGACATGATAGTAAAAGCATGATAATAGCAGACATGATAATTAAAGCATGACAATAAGATGATTCGGACTTGGACAGCCCTCCCCTTTATTTGGTTTATTACTAATTAGGGTTTATTAGTCTCGACCACGGGAGACGAGGATCGCTCCGGAGGCGAGTGGGTAATTAGAACATTACAATGTTTCAAAAGCGGCACGACCGTGCATGGGGATAGGTTTCCCCGACGTGGTCAAACGTAGGTAAACAGTCTAAATACGGCGCGGCCATAACAAAGATTGATACGGCGCGGCAGGCATGGGGCGCGCCGATTTAGGGCGCACTGGGAACGTGCCATTTGAAAACAAAGTTTTATGAGTGTGAGGTTATTCCGACGCGGGGGGGGGGGTACCGCGCCGTATTAAGGCGCGCCGGATTAAGACCGCGCCGTTTTAGTTAATTTTTGATGAATTTTGCAACTATTTAAGTTCATTAAGATTTTGTTGAGAGTTTTGAAGTAAATTGGGCCGATTACTTATTTAATTGAAGTCCAGAGCCCTTCCAGAATGAAGTGATGAGTTAGTGTGAGGTTCATACTCGAGCACGACAGTTCATCGCGTGAGAACTTATGTTTTATTAAGGCCAATTCTCGGAGATGGCTTTGTTAATTAAGAAACCTGACCGAATTTTGGCAGCATCTCCCCCGTCCCTGAAAAGTGGCAGGGGAGAAACGGGGTCATACTCACGCGTGGAGTAAGCCCCTAAATATCCGGTCGGCACAATGGTTGCCAGTAAATCCCAATCGGACAGGAAACCCCAAGGATTGGCCTTCAAGGGGTACCATGGCTCCGTGGGTTGAAACAAGCGGATAAGGCAGCTAATGAAGGAAGCGACAACCCCGAGGGCTGGCCTACGAAGGGTGAGCAACCTATAGCATGCACTGCATCCGTTAGAGAAAGAACATTAGGGAGAGAGGCTCCGAGGACTAGCCTACTAGGAGCATTTGTCCCTTAGTCACCACAGGGTCCCGAAGGGCTATGGGTTTGGATTGTCGGGCTGAGGCCCCTATTAATGTTCACCCTATGGCCCGTTGGGAGCATCCATCACTCGCAGGTGGAGCCTCCTTGACCAATCGGCGGGTCTATGAAACAGTGGGGAATGTCCCCCTCCCCGGATTAATGGGACAAAACCAACAGAGCTAGGGCAGTTCGGGGATGTAGAACACATACGAGAGAAAAGAAGACATTCGGCATTGATAGATTACCACTCACAGAGTTAAAGTATCGATGCTCACGAGACTGGACTACCATCCACGGAGGAGAAGGCAAGTAGTAGTCACAGAGAGAGATAGCTTATATGTGACTAGGATGCTCTAACCACATACGCATATGCTCGAGTGGCTGGAATGCAGTAATCACATGGCGGGCCCTGGTGTTCTGGAGGCGACCCCCACCTTCTCTGAGTAATGGAAGAATGCAAAGAGGAAAGAGAGTGGAGATCGGACCCCGAAACAGAGCGGGAAGAGATACGTGCACAGGCACGCCTCTATCAACAAAGTATGCAAGAACCATCGAGTAGGACACAGCCACTGCGTCGATGTGAAGGCCCCGGGCAGGGGTCATCTCTGTAGCCCGTGATATCCCAGGGCATATTCAGAGTCAGAGAAATCAGATTCGGAAAACCACGCGCAAGTGGGAAAACAGACAGATGCACCGACTGAGATAGGAATAAAAGGAGGAGACACAGCATCGATCGTTCAATCAACCAGCTCATACATATAATACCATCACCCCGTGAACAGGGGGCCTAACACATGTATTACAAATCCGGCGCCGGCGTCGCCGCTCGGTCACCGTTCACTAGTTGCAGAGAGATTTACAGAGGAAGAACAAACTAAATAGATTATGAGGAGGGGGGGAAGATTGGCTCATATCACCGCAGCCCCCCCCTTTCTCGCTTACATCAGATCAGAGGGGAGGAGTCGGAGAGAAAATGGAAAAAAAAAACACACGACCCACATGTTCCTCGCACTGAATATCGAACCCTCACCCTTCTTCTCCGGCTCCGGAGGACTTCAGTTAGAGCAAAGGAAGACGGCGGTGAAGGGACGCTCAGTGAGAACCATGCTTCTCTCGCAAGGAAACCCTTTCTCCCTCGAAGGTGATTGGTTCCCCGACTCTCTCTCTTCTCTTCTAATTCTTCTTCTTTCGGAAACCTCTTCCTCCTTTTCTTTTTCTTCTCCTTTTTCCTTCTCCCCTCCCCTTTCTTTACTTTCGAGCAGCCACATATATATAGGAGCAAGCTCGAATCCTAATCTGGCGTGAGGAATGGTGCGCCGGAGAGAGGGTCGTATGAAGCTTTTGCGCGCCGAAATAAGAGGGCGCCGGACAAAGGGGCTTCTACAGTTTTCGCGCGCCGGAATAGAGGGGCGCCGGATAAGAGGGCACGCCGATTTAGGGCGCGCCGTATTATCATCTCCTGCATGTCGCGGGCCAGCCGATGAGTCTGGGGATGGTTCCGGGGATCACCGTGAACATTTATCTCACCACCGTTCATCGAAACCTCGATGAGATGCTTGTCGAAGCTTTCAGGATGACGTATGGCCATTCTCGGAACCCTGAACGTCTTTCGCTTGAATATGCGGGTTATCCGCTGACACGGCCCTCGGCACTAGGGTTCGTGCCCTTGGCTCGGCTTGTTTTATGCTCGAAGCTTCTTGGAGGGTGGGGTGACACCCGGGATAGTTCCGCCCAGGCCAGGCGATCATTCGGCCACTAATGGGCCCGACTTGGCGATAAGCCATACCCGCGACGGGTAGCCGGGATCTTCCGCCGACAGATCCCTCGGTCCTCTGTTCTGAAGAGCCAAAGGAGTTCTTCCATCTCAGGAGAGTCTTTCATGAGGTGGGTGGCCACCGGGTAGACCGTTATCCTTGGTCGGAGAATGGGTGTAGTGTATGCGGCACGATGGAGTCGATGCCAGTTCATTGGGCAGGCTTGGTCACACTGCCGGTTGGTTGTGAGTCCATCTCAATTATCCTGAGGTGAAGTCCCCGTGCTCATACAGGTGTGAGCGACGTCACGTGGTTCGGGGAAGCGGAGAAGACGCGGAGTGCGCAGGCTCCTCTTTTTGTTTGCTGCAACACAGAAATAAGAGAAAAGAGAAGGGGCCACCATGGGAGATTGCTCCGGTGGGGCGAGCGGGACAAATGTAATATAGCAAGATATGGGGGTTAAACGGCCATAGCGGGAAGTGACTCGCCGCGACCTCGGGGGGACGGGAATGGTTCAGAAATTAAATAGCAAGAATTGAAACGGCCATTGGGGAAGTGACTCGCCGCGGCCTCGAGAATATGAGCAGATAAGAATATAACAGAATATAAGGAGAATATAATGAGCGGGAATTTAAACGGCCATTGGGGAAGTGACTCGCCGCGGCCTCGAGAACAAGATGTGATCGCCAGGGGCCGAAAGACCCCAAAATAAAGAAAGTGATCACGCCTACCTCAAGAGCGGGAGATGGCGGGTTGCTTCTTCCTCCCCCTTCGGCCGGCCGACGGAGAGGGCTTTCCTTGGGTACCCTTGCAAAACAACGACAAACAAGTAACGAGTGGATTAGAAAGATGAAGGTGTAGTATTCAAATCCTTGCGATAAAAATAACGAAATGATGGCAAGACACACACCTGGTTGGTGTTGTCTTTTAAACCCCTCTCGGACTCGAGTAGGAGGAAAATGAGATGATGGATGCAAGAAGTATATAAGAAGAGGCGCCCTTATGAAGGGGGATAGATGATGCGAGATGGTGAATGCAAAAGAACTAAGAAGAAAAGGAAAGGATTGGCTTATTGGATGTGCCGATGGTGAAATCCGGCGGAGCTCCGGCAGCGTAGGAATGGCGTGGAAGCGCGGTGGATGAAGACGACCTTCCTCTCGCGAGCATGGGCACCCGAGAAGCCGGCAGAACCTCCACCTACAAAAGACCCCACGGGTTAGAAAATGACTCCGGTAGCCTCTGGGCTCCGGCAGCCTATCGGATCTCTTCGAAGCTCCCTCAGAACTGAGGGGGTGGGCCTCTATTTATAGGGCTCCGGAGGGTGGAGGCGTCCAGGACCCTGGACACCTCCATCAGGTCTGAACTAATATTTTATTCTATCTTTATTAATTTTTTTCAGAATATTTTTGTGGAGGCGTCCATGGCCCCGGACGCCCCTAACAGGTCCACCGAACACCACCGACGGCCGCACGCGGTTTGACACAACGCGTGGTTTTGTGAGCGGGGCCTCGTGATTTTGAAATGGGCGCGTCCAGCGGGCTGGACGTCTCTATAATTTGAATTTTTTCACACACAAAAAACCATCGATCGGTGGGCGGCGCCCGTGAGGGAGTTGATGGAGGCGTCCAGGGGCCTGGACGCCTCCATAAATATATTATTTTTTATTTGTTTTGTTTTTTTTTTATGCCAAAGCTCGCATTTTAATTTTTATACTTGTTTTTATGGAGGCGTCCAGGGGCCTGGACGCCTCCATTAATATATATATTTTTATTTATTTTTGGGTTTTAAAAAACAAATAAAATAAATTAAAAGAATGGGGGCGTCCAAGGGCCTGGACGCCCCCATTAAGACCCACCCGGGTCCTCAGTTCAGGCGTTGGCGGCCGCCCGGCAGACACCCTTCTTGATTCCGGAACCTCCTGATGCGTCTGACTTGTGTTGATGCCGTCCGAATGCCGCGACGAGACGATTCCGGATGCCAGAAAAGGCAGAAGAAGACCCAAGAAAAGGAAGTATTTAAGAGATTCAAAATGCGTAAGCCGTCGCGGGGCGTTGTATAATAATATGAGACTTTCTCAGGAGACGTCAAGAATGGCATGTCTACAGCTGCCCCGCCTTGGCGTCTGCTTTGCAAGGGAGCGACACGTAGTGGAATGGTATCGAAGTGGAGTGAAATGAAGTGGGAGCGGACTGATAAGTTGATGCCAAGGTGTGATGACACACGCTTTTGACGTTACTGTTTGGAATCTTTCTTGAAGTTTCAATGAGGCGACCTTGAAGAAGGTCTTTCAAATATTGACGATTGCTTGGACGGAGGTCAAATAAGGGAGGGTGAGATGTGCGCTCAGACATGAAATAAAAAGAGACCAACTTCTCGGTGTGGAAGCACCTGGGTCATAAACCTACAGGTTTCACCTTTGGGGAGCGGTTACCAGCCAATGTGGAAGTGCTACGGCCAAGGTGGGTCAAACAAGGTAAAAAGGAATATCTGAGGGTCTGTCCAAACAAGGGTCTCCTTTTGGAAGAGCAACGTAGGGCCGTTTCAAGGAAACTCAGTATTTCATTCGGAGTGGAATATCTCATATTTGTAGGAATTGAAGCACAACGGCCTTCGCAATCGAATCACTTGAATGATCTTCCGCAATAAATCAAAGTCCTATATGAATGCATGCTGGGTTAAAATAAAAATTTAAAACAAACTAAAATAGAAAATAGCCAAGGATAATATTGTCAACTTGTTAAGAACGGGTCAGGATACCGATCCAGTGAACCGACACTGGGCTGGGGCCCGTTTATCCGCGCACCAACTCACTGATTGGAACCGTCGTCCCCATGCTACCACAAGTTAACGGCCTATCTGTACAACCCAAATTCTTCCTGAATCATCACTGTTTTTGTTGAAGGGGAACTCGAATCCCAGATTTGTTCGGGCCGCAAGGTCCTTGACATGTTCTAGTAGCGTAGGTATCGTATACTATGATGCATGACATGGTGAGACCAACCATTGAAAGGTGGGACAGGAGACAGGACAAAGACGTCCGTTAGTAAAACCTGCACAGACTAGCAAAGGTTAGCAACATCAGAAAGTAGCAGAATCACAGCAGAATCGCACCACAGTACAAAGGAGATCCAGACAAAATCTTGACAATGACCACTGATGTGACATGTTCCGTCCTGTAGCGATCTTCCCTTCCTATAAGAACTCCCCTTAGGCTAGTTCATTCAAATGCACCAAGGTGGGTTTTGGAAGCTCAGGAGAGGAAAGAGAGGAGAATCTAGAGATTTTCAGGATGGAAGGAGAGTCTTCCCGCGTTATGAAGAGGAGCAGGCCTAGCAGCGAGATCAGGTGACTCTCCGACCTCGAGGGTCATTTGAGTGGGACGATCATGTCGCATATGGTAAGATGATTCATTTCAAATTTCTCCACGTGAACCTTCTTCTTACTTCCTTCCTTTCTTCTTCTTTCTTTTCTCTTCCAGCCATATCCACTCTTCCCAGGCCCGAGGATGTTTTCCAAACTGCCATGGCTTTCAAAGCTAACTTCCAACATCTCCATCGGCATGAGGGCCATACTCTCGAAGTGGCATCTGCAGGGCTCCTTATTCACGCCAAACACTATGAGAAGATTCGTATGGACTGGATGGCTATGGGCGCACTAGTGGAGATCTGGCATCCCCAGACCCACACTTTTATCTTCCCGACCTTCGAGGTGACCATCCTCCTCGAGGAGGTGGAACTTCTACTCGGATTGAAGAAATTCAAGAGTGACGGGAAGGTGAAGGCTATGCGGATGCTGACACAGGGGACTTCTGAAATCATCCTTGGAAGCTTCATGCCACCCGACGCAGCCCGAAAGGTCCGTACTCAAAAGGGGATCGATCTCCAAAAGCTCGCGGAGTGAGTCATGGACGCCCTGAGAGGGTCACCAGACGATGACTATTTGGAGGGAATCATGAAGGGGTTCACCATTTGTCTGGCGGGTGCTCTCTTGTTTCCTTATACCGACAACATGGTGGAGGAAGACCAACTGAGTGCTATCTGCGGGATCTGGCGTGGAAAGAGGGTGGGACCCGCTGTCCTCACCTAGCTGTATAGTGGCCTTACTGCCTCGAGCATGGGTAAGCCTCCTTTTGGTTGCGCACTTGTTCTGAGTTGCTGGCTGGATTTGCATTTCAAGTTTGATCACCGTGAGGGAATGCCAATCGCTTCGAAGCTCTTCCAACAAAGCCCTCTTCATCACATAGCCGACGTGTTAGGGTTCGGTGGTACTGTAGTGAACCGCGTTCCGTGGCTGAAGAAACGTGAAGACTGGCGGTCTCACTTCCGCACCGTGACACAAGGCTTGTTTACTTGCGCACCGGCATGTTTGCTTTCGCTTGATCTTCTCATGAGGCCTTCCCCCGAAGTTGATCTTCAACTGATCGGCGCGACCGAGTTTGTCCTTTATAACGCGCATCGATGATGCCTCCAAGTCGGCATTCCACGCCATTCGTGCCCACTATCGACTGGCATCGTTCCTTTGAAGAAGAGAGAGTTGGGTACTGAAGCGGATGCGAAGGAAGCAAAGGCCGTCAAAGCACCCTGGAAGACAAGTGTTGCGGGAAAGGCCTTAGCGCACGTGGGGGAAGAATGTGAGCTGTGGAGGGCTTATGTAACCGAATTGGGGAAGTTAAGGCCTAAGGCGCCTAAGCCCCTAATGTAGTTCACTCTGCTTTTCTGATGGAATAAAATCTGGCATGGATGTTTTGGACCCTTGTCCCCTTAATTATTATTATCTTTTTTGTGGTTTTTCTTTTTCTTTTGTTTGGATTATATACATACGCTTATCTCTTTTTTTTCTTTTATTATATATTTTTTTGAAATTTTTATTATGGGGGCATCCAGGGGCCTGGACGCCCCTAATTTTTTATTTATAATTTTTTTAAGTTTTTGTTTTGGGGGCGTCCAGGGTCCTGGACGCCCCTAATTTTTTTATTTATTATTTTTTTGGTTTTTTGTTTTGGGGGCGTCCAGGGTCCTAGACGCCCCTAATTTTTTATTTATTATTTTTTTGGTTTTTTGTTTTGGGGGCGTCCAGGCGCCTGGACGCCCCAAAGTTTTTGAATTTTGAAAAAAAATAAAAAATTGTGGGGGCGTCCAGGCGCCTGGACGCCCCAAAGAAGGTAGATTCTATATATAAGGGTTGCCCCCCCCCCCTTTTGCTCATTTACTGTTCATTCAGATGACCCAGTCAAACCAGACGACCCATTCTTAGTCCCAATGGAGCAAGGAGGCCCAAGCCGGGGTAGAGAGAAGCGCAAACGAGGGGCTCGTCATCCGAGGAGGCTGAGGGATGATGCCGAGGAGGCTGCAGCAGAGGAGATTGCTGCGGAGGAGGAGATGGAGGTGCCTCTTCTGGCCGCGGAGGCCGCTGCGGGCGCTGGCGACGTGGGAGAGGATGATCACGACCCGGTAAGCCCTTCGGAACTCTCACTCTGTGGTTCAATAGGATAAACGGACGGGAAAGAGGCTGTGAGAGAAGGCCGGGGAGTGTGGGAAAGGAGGCGTCCAGGGCCCTGGACGCCGCCACATTTTCTTTTTCTTTTCGTTTATTTATTTATTTATGTAAATAATAAAATAGGATTTTAAAAATAAGGAGGCGTCCAGGACCTGGGACGCCTCCATAATAATATATATATTATTAATATATTTTTGATTTTGGGTTTTTCTCTAAAGAAAAAAAGGAAAATAGAGAGGAAGCGTCCAACGTTATGGACGCCTCCATAAAAATCCTAAAATTTTTTAAAGATAAGATAACATAAAATAAATAAGTAGAATATGTAGTGTTATTGCTTAATATTATTCATGATGCTGATGTGTTCTTTGTTGGTTTTGTGGTGTGCAGGGCGTGATGAAGGGCCGGATTAGCTGGTCCCTAGTGGTGGCAGCATACCGTGGGCTGCCATACTTTCAGAGGGCGCGAGTGGACGCCATGGGCTTTGGAGCCTTCCTCGGGATCGAGCCCTTTCGGCTCGACCTTCCTCTTATCCAGGCATTGAGAGAGCGGTGGCACGCATCGAGCCGGGCGTTTCTGATGCCCTGGGGGCACATGGTGCCGACACTAGAGGACGTGGCTCGGATCACCGGGCTACTGGTGGACGGAGAGGCGGTGAGTGGTGTCACCTACCCTGACTACCGAGAGAGTGCCCTGGACCTGCTGTGGTTAGAGACGAGCGTGACTGATAGAGACAGCAGGGTAGTCGGCCGAGTAGAGATTATGGAGGCGCTCGGATTCGTCGACCCGCGCCAGCGGGTTAGCGAGACTGGAGCGGAGTTTCTGGCATGACTGGAGGGAGATGCCCGTGCAGCTTTCACCCAGGACCCGAGCGAGCGGGAGCTGGTGGATCTAGACCTCTGGAGGTTTCTTTTCTTCTTCTTGGGCCGCCTTCTGCTGGGGACGAAGGGGGATGGCGTCCACTGCCGCTTCCTCGGGATCCTGGCGGACCTTGACAGAGTGGGGCACTACGTGTGGGGAGCGGCTCTGCTTACCCATTTGATTGCTGATCTCTCCCAGACTTCAGAGAGGGAGACGACAGTCAGCGGCTTCGCACCTTTTCTCCAGGTACACAATTTATTTATGCATTTTACTGTAGTTAAATATGCAATTACTCGTGCTAATGATGTATGATGGATGCAGGTGTGGAGTTATTACTACTTCCCTGTGGGGAGGGCCAGGCAGGGGAACAGGAGAGCCGTCCCTCTAGCGCGACAGTGGAGGCCGGTCGTGGTAGCGGCACCACACAGCTACCAGCTGGCGTCACTTCGTCGGGAGCTGAGCGAGTATCCCGAGGCCATGGTATGATGCGTATGATTTTTTTGTGTTTTTTATGCATGTGAATGAATGATAACTATCATGATGTATGTATGGTGATGCAGGTGGTGTGGAGACCCTACCTGGGCATGGGCGACGCTGGCCAGCCTTGGGTTGTAGCGGGTCTTCCTCGTTTCTGGCGGGACGTGTGGGTCCATTGCCTGAACGATGTTGAGTACGGACTGAATAGATCTAGAGGGGGGGTGAATAGATCTAGCCCCTTTTTTTCAATTAATAAACCAAGGATCAACTAGACCTTAAGCAAACGATGGATTGCAAAGATAAAACTGATAACTATAGCGATAGCAAACAATAGGAAGAGCACACACCACAAGCAAAACCACAAGACAGGATTTTTAGGTGGTTCAGTCTCTTCCTGAGACTTACATCCACCCCTTGCTCAACTTGAGCAAGGCTTCACTAATGAGAAATCCTGATCTCAATCAATACACCGCTGATGCACAGCTTCTTCCTGCTGACACACAGCTTGTACCCGCTGCCACACAGCTTGACACTAGTTGTAAAGATGAGTAGAAAAACTTGTAACAGAGCTGAACATAAACGTTTGAAGCAGAGTAATTAAGGAGTTCAGCTTGGGACTCAATCACATAGAGAACAAGGCAAGACTCCCTGTAGGACTTCCAGCAGGATGCCTTCAGCTGCCTTGCTGCTGGAACTTGCAACGCCTTGAGCCAGGTCTTCTTTCTGCAGCACCGAAGAGCACTTCTGTCTTCTGCAGCTTTTTGATTGTAGGAGAGCCACTCTTCCTTTTCTGATTAGAGAAACTTCTGATCCTAATCTTCCTTAGCTTCTTCTCTGTTTTTCCATATTCAGTTCTCTGTGTTCTCTTCTCCTTTTTGCACCAGTTCTTATCAAGCTCGGAGATGTTTCCCGCGCAAGTGCAAACCTGTTCGATTACCCGCTAAAAAACAGGGAGAAGATTAAGTAAAATCTAGAAGAGGTTTGACCGGTTCTTAGCACGATTCTCTCCTTGAATCCCGTGCGGAATCTTATCCTCTGAACAGCCCAACAACCTGCAACAGCAACCTGCAGGTTTCAAGGAACCGAAACTGAATTCGGTTGGATTTCGATTCTGGACGCTGAACCGCTTGTGGTCGACAACGACCCTGTCTCTGGTCGACAATGAGCGATGTCCAGACGGCTGGTTCTTCGGGCTGATGCTCGTATCCCTCATTGTTGACAATAGCCATGTCGCTGGTCGACAAGGGGCAATGTCCAGATGACGGGCAGTTCTGTCTGATGCTCAGTCTGTTCCGTGGTCGACAACGAGCAGGGCTCTGGTCGACAACCAGAGTGCGTACAGAGGAGAAATAACTTGGGCTGTGCTTGGTTGGATTCGTTGGTCGACAATGACCACTTCTCTGGTCGACAAGCAACCTTTGACATTTCTTCTGATTTACTGATTTCACTTTTACTTCAGTAGACCTGAAATTACTTGAACTATCAGAAGTGACTTGAATTATCATTTTTACATTGAATTAGTCAAACATATCTTTTGTTCATCATCAACTTGCCATGAGTTCATTGCTTTATATTGAAGGATCAATCAAATGACTTGCACGTGTTATGAAGATAGTAGATTGTTGATTAGTCAAACATATCTTTTGTCATCATCAAAACTAAGGGATGCACAACATTCTCCCCCTTTTTGATGATGACAACCATGAGTCATTGTGATCATCAGGAGATTATTTCAACCAGAAAATGCATTTGATATGCCATTCAGAAACTATCAGAACATGTATCATTATCACAGATTTCAGCCAAAAAATTCATTTGATATGCCTTTCAAAAGTATCATAACATGAGTTACATAAATGACTCAAAAACAAAGGCAAGGACACCTAGACACACAATGACACACAAAGACTCTCTCTCCCCCTTTGTCAACAGCAAAAAGAGGAGTATCCAGACATTCACTCGGAGGAGGACGAAGAAGTCTCGGGCTTCACATTCTCTGCCATCCGATCCAGCTTGTCAACTATGTGGGCATAAGAAAGCCTAAGCTTCTGGATCTCTGAGATAGTAGCATGGTGATTCTGTTTAATCTGCTGGTTGGTGAACTCAATGCGTGTCCCCATCTCTGCTGACACTTCAGCTAATGTGGCAACCAGTCTGTTAAACCGAGAACTAGCATGTTCTGAGTGTTCCTGTTGCTTGATGAACCTGGTCTCCATCTGCTGCTCTAGTCTTTGGACTTTCAGCTCCAAGCGCTCGGTTGCAGCATTCATACTTTCTTGAAAGGATTGGAATTGAGTTGAGAGGGAGGTCAGCTGAGATGCTATCTGGAGAAGCACTCCGTGAGACTCAGTGTTGGAGGTGGAAGGAGGTGGTGGAGCAGAAGTAGACGTAGGTGGAACAGACGTAGATGGAATATGAGTGGCTGCAGTGCCTGGTAGCCATGGCACAATAGCGAGTGAAGGTGGAGGATGGGTAGCAATGGTGGTAAAAGTGGGAGTGTGAGTGGGAAGCACCACAGGTGGAGGGGTTGCAGCAGGGCTAACATGAATTGGTGTCTGTGGTGGAGAAGAGGGAGACAATGGTGCTGTGGATTTACCCTTGGATGGTAGGGTGCGCTGGACTTGATCTCCTATCTTCTTATAGCCCAAAAATGTGGTCACGTAATGGAACGAATATACGTGCCATTTGGGAATGACAACGCGCGGAGCGTGAGGAATGGGTATAGCTGCTGCTTCCAAAATGGCAGTTATGTGGGCAGCATATGGAAGAGAATTCAGGGGATAATGCAAGAGGGTTTTGAAAGTGTTCTGCATGAGCTTGGGAAGGCAGATTGGTTGACGTGTGATGAGGCCATGGAGAAGAAATAGGTGAAGTCGACTGACATGTTCCCTGGCGCCTCCTCGTGGTTGGATTATGGTGGTAAGAAGGTGATGGAGCAACCGATGAAGAGGAGGAAAAGTGTTGGCATTGAGGGATTTTGGGAGAACCTCAGGAACTGGTTGGCCGGTGACCACGGCATAAGCTTCTTTGAAGTCAAAATCCTCAGGATTGAAGGCAGCACCATGCCGGGAGATGTGCAGCACCTTGTGAAGTAGCTTGAAGTCGAGGCTGACGACGACACCTTGAACTACTGAATAGACCTTATCATCCACGACTTGCAGGTTGTGGTAAAACTCTTGCACAAGTTGTGGGGAATACGTAGTATGTGCAGAGACAAACTCTGTCCAGCCTTGGGCGTCCAAAACTTCCCGCAGCTCCGGGAACATCTCCATCAGCTGCTGATCGGAGAAATCTACTATTCTCGGTGGTAAGATGGTCCGGGGCTTCAGTGAACCAGATACGGGATGGACGATGGGCATATCTGAAGTTGCGGTCGCATCCGTTGTCGATCGCGGAGGGGTCGATGGCTGACCCTGCGTGACCGTCTGCTTGGAGTGCTTGGACGGCGGCGGCGCTTCGGCAGGAACCTTATCCCTTGCTCGCTTGGACGACCTCTGAGCACGCGGCGGAACCATGGTGGAGGGATGCGAGAGAACGAGTTGAGGCGAGAGAGGGATGCACAAGGGTCAAAAAGGGGACTGGAGACGGAGGACGACCGTGAATGGTGAAAACGGTGAGGGTGAGAAGATTGGGGACCCAGTCGGTGTAATTTATAGGGCAGGATATCAGAGAGTAGGACCGGGGTCTTAAAACCTAGGGTAGTGGAACCAACGCGATGTGGAAAACGAGAGGACATGAATAAATCAGCCGAAATAAAATTGGGGGTTTAATTAAAGTGTACACCCTTTCCTTAATGAAACATTTATTTAACCCATCCACTCATAGCAAAGACCACCTTGTAAACAAGTAGAGTGGGCCTTGTGGTTCATTGAATTTGAAGGTATTGCACCAATAAACTTGCGCCCCATATCTAATTTTCCTCCATATGACTTCTCAAACTTATAATAGAATTCGTGAGGCTGTTTTACTAACTGTGCTAGCTGAATAGTGTTTTCAGTTTGTCTTTGCATGTCATGCCTTTGGTCAACCATGTTCCTCTGTCATTTTGGATAATTTTGAGTTTTGCTTTTTGAAGTATTTTGAAAGCTGTGGTCAGGTTTATCACATGCTTTTCTACACGAGGAGACACGCTTTTTACACGCCAGAAACCTCGGCTACTTAGCATGTCTAACCATTCCACTTTTAACTGGGACACACCTTTTATCCGTGAGGATATACGTTTATCAGACGCCAATATCCCCAGTTACTCAGTATGCCCAATCTCAATAATTTTTGAGAGCAGCAGAGATAGATTGATTCTTCATGACACACATGCCTCTCACTTATTTTTCATCCAATTTTTTCTTTAACATGGGAGGCAGTAGTTTCTCAGAATCCAATCCATTGCTCTACCATGAAGACAGAATTATGGCGTATTCCACGTGCATTCATGCTATATTATTGGATTTATATTAACTGTTCAGAATTAGCACAGGTAGAGAAACCGACTCACTACTAAAAATCATAAGTCTTCAAAATCATGTGACAGAATCATAGTTATGGCTTGACTTTATTGAAGTAGTACAGTCCAAATCCTCATTACTACACTCAACCGCTACTCTTATTGATTACTTTGGTGATTTTAGTGGAAGATATGGTTAGGTTATTCAATGTTTTACCAAGGAATGAGTTTACACTTTTTCTCCCCCTCAATTTGAGAATCCATGCTGAAATAAACAATTATGTTGGCCAGGATGAGATAGAAAGACACAAGGAATGGAAAGTATGGATGAAGATGATTGAGTGAAGACGAATCAGTGCCCAATTTAGGTTAATCAAATCAGACGATTTTCTACCTTCCATTGTCGACCATGGAGCTGTCTCTGGTCGACATCTGCGCAGTCACAGATCCTGCCTGAAATTGACATCTGCTTGCTGACAAGTCTGTTGTCGACCATGGGACCGCCTATGGTCGACACCTGCATAATCACAGAACCAAACAGTCTCCTGTCCTGATGTCTTGGTCGACCAATGCCTTGTCTTGGGTCGACCACCAGAGCTAACCAGTAGCAAAGCCAGGAATTTGCAGAACTTGCTGGAGTAAACAGTTGAACCCCCAATCCTACTGGTAGTAGACATTTAACTGACACAACTACTTGCAGAAATGACAGAAAGCCATAAACAGAACATATCAATATTTCAATAATTTTCAGATGATGTTCTGCATAAACCCAACTCCCTTCTTAAAGTGGAAAATCTGTCATTGTTAAGGGGTTTAGTGAAGATATCTGCCAATTATTTTTCAGTTTCTACAAATTGAAGCATGAAATTTCCTTTGGATACCTCATCTCTCAGAAAATGATGACGGATCTCAATGTGTTTTGTCCTAGAGTGTTGAATGGGGTTTTTAGACAAGTTAATAGCACTAGTGTTGTCACATAAAATGGGTGCACAGCCAAGATCTACATTGTAGTCGTGGAGTTGATGTTTTATCCACATAACCTGTGTACAACAACTTCCTACTGCGACATACTCAGCCTCAGCAGTGGAGAGTGCCACAGAGTGTTGCTTCTTAGAAGCCCATGATATTAAACAGCCACCTAAGAATTGACAATATCCACTAGTACTCTTCTTATCAATTTTGCAACCAGCATAATCAGCATCCAAATATGAAATCAGATCTAGTTTGCAATAGGTAGGATACCACAAACCCAATTCTTGGGTGCCGGCAAGGTATCTAAAGATGCGCTTGACAGCTCCTAAATGTGATTCTCTAGGACTAGACTGATATCTAGCACACATGCATACACTGAACTGAATATCTGGCCTTGATGCAGTTAAGTATAGTAGGGATCCGATCATACCTCTGTATTTCTTGGCATCTACCATGTTACCTTTTGTATCTGCTTCCAAGGTTGCACTTGTACCCATGGGTGACTCGATTGGCTTGCAGCTTTCCATGCCAAATTTCTTCAACATTTCTTTTATGTACTTGGATTGATTTATAAAATATCCTTCTCTGCATTGTGAGATCTGCAATCCAAGAAAGAATTGTAACTCACCCATTAGGCTCATTTCAAACTCATTAGTCATTAAATTTGCAAATTCAGTACACAAAGAGGTTTCAGTAGATCCAAACACAATATCATCCACATAGATTTGTACAATCAGTATATGCTTACCTTGGGTCTTGGAAAATAATGTTTGATCAATTTTACCTCTTGAGTATCCCTTTTTGGTGAGGAAGGAGCTCAACCTTTCATACCAAGCCCGAGGAGCCTGCTTTAATCCATACAAGGCTTTGTGCAATTTGAAAACATGATTAGTAAGTTCATCATTTTCAAAACCAGGGGGTTGTTCCACATAGACCTCTTCTTTTATAATGCCATTTAGAAAAGCACTTTTTACATCTATTTGTTGTAATTTGATTCCATGAGATGCTGCAAAGGCTAACAATATCCTGATGGCTTCTAATCTAGCAGCTGGAGCATATGATTCTTCAAAATCAACCCCAAATTCCTGGTTGTACCCTTTAGCCACAAGCCGAGCCTTGTTTCTCATTACAACCCCTTCTTCATTCAACTTGTTTTTATATACCCATTTGGTTCCAATTACAGGGTGAGATGTAGGTCTAGGGACAAGGCTCCACACCTGATTTCTTTCAAATTGATTTAGTTCTTCATGCATAGCATTTATCCATGATTCATCTTTTAAGGCTTCCTCTACAGATTTGGGCTCTATTTGGGACACAAGAGCAAGTTGATCCAGTTCATTTATGGCCTTAATTTGAGATCTAGTCTTCCTAGGATCATGTATTCCACCAATAATGTTATCTAAGGGATGATCTCTAAGAAGTCTCAAGTTTTCAAGATTGTTACCTGAGATGATCTCTCCTTCGGTCTGATCATTAGAATTACCTTGGTTTCTTTCTTGATTCTGGGCTTCTTCATTCTCCTTCGGTTCTTCTTTGTCTTTCAGAAATTCTCCATCTTCTTCCTCCTTGCTGACCTGTTCATTTTTAATAAGATCATTGACTTCATCAAATGAGATATGAGGGGATTCTTCAACAATTTGATCTTTGGTGTTAAAAACCCTACAGGCTCTTGATCGGTCAGAATAGCCCAAGAATATTCCAGAGTCACTCTTTGGTTCAAACTTGTCCAACACTCTTTTATCGTTGTTATGAATGAAACATCTTGCACCAAAGATTCTAAGATGAGCTAGAGATGGTTTCTTACCTTTGAGCATTTCATATGGAGTTTTTGCACTAGATGGTCTTACCATTGCCCGGTTTACAATGTAGCATGCTGTGTTGACAGCCTCAGCCCAAAACTTCCTTGGAAGATTAGCTTCAACCAACATGGTTCGAGCCATCTCGACAAGAGTGCGGTTCCTCCTCTCTACAACTCCATTTTGCTCCGGTGTCCTTGGTGAGGAGAATCTGTGGGTTATGCCCTTGTTTCTGCAGAATACATCAAAATCAGAATTTTCAAACTCCCCCCATGGTCAGATATGATTGTACACACTTTGGACTTGCCATCCTGCTTCATTCTTTTGTAGAATTCCTGAAACTCAGAAAAAGCATCACTTTTATGAGATAGAAATATTACCCATGTGAATCTAGAGAAATCATCAACTAGTACATAACCGTATCTCTTACCACTAAGACTAGCAGTTCTTGTTGGGCCAAAAAGGTCCATGTGCACAAGTTCTAGTGGTCTAGAAGATTGACTTTCAGTTCTACCTTTGAATGATTTTCTTGTTTGCTTTCCTTGGGTGCATGCTTTACATACTTTGACATTTTGAGCAAACGAAATTTCAGGCAAACCAAGAACCATTTTATTTTTCCCAAGTTTGTGCAGCACCCTATAGCTAACGTGCCCTAGCCTTCGGTGCCACAACCAGGTTAAGTCCTCCTTCTTGGCGGTTAGGCACAAGTTGGAGTGGGCTGGATCATCCAAGTCTATCATGTAGACATTGTTTACTCTCTGGCCCATAAACTTGACTATATCTGAATTTGGTTCAATAATCTTACAGATCTTGGAGTCAAATATTACTTTATGGCCTTTGTCGCAAAGCTGACTGATGCTCAGCAAGTTATATTCCAGTCCATCTACCAGCAGTACATTTTCAATACTGTTTGAGGAGTTCTTACCTATTTTACCTGTCCCGATGATCTTACCTTTGTTATTTCCTCCAAAGGTCACATAACCTCCATCTTTTGAGCTTAGTTGGGAGAACTTGGTCTTGTCTCCCGTCATGTGTCTTGAGCAACCACTATCTAAGTACCACTTATTGTGCATGGCTGCCAGACATTCCTGCATCATGAATTACACAGAAATTTTTGGACCCCAATGGTACCCGGGTCCAAGATAACTTGTAAAATTGTGAAATTGCTGTAACAATCCTTTGGGAACCCAGATTTTCTTAGAGCAGTTTAATTTTTCATCTCTGAACTTGTTCAGATTGGGTGGCTTTTGTTCTAATGTTTCTTTAATCTGAATCCACCTTTTTGATTTCCAATTTTCATTTTGTTTCACCTGAGAAAATCTGTGGTTTCTGTTTGCGTGTCTGGTCATGGTCGACATCGGGTGTGTCTGTGGTCGACCATTGCTTTTCCAGAAGCCAGCGCTTGTTCTGACAGTTCCTCTGGTCGACATCTGGTATGTCTGTGGTCGACCACTGCTTCTCCAGACGCCAGCTCCTGTTCTGGCAGATCCTCTGGTCGACAGAGGAGGGGTCGGTTGTCGACCAGCCTGTCTCCAGACACCTTGTTTTCCAGATTTATGTCCTTTAACTTGATTTAGTACTTGGTTTGTTTGGTTATTTCTGTGAATTTGAGTTTCTTGTCTATTATTTTTAAGCTTATGTTGATTGACTGTTTTCTCTTTAATGTTTCTCTCTTCCTTGGTGACATTATTCCTTTTGGAGGAGCATTCAGCTACATCCTCTTGTTTGTCTTGGTATAGATTGATTAGGGGCCCTTTTCCTTTTGAGTCAGCAATCCCAGTTACGGTTTTTATTTGGAATTCCTTTTTAGCCGTAGGATTGTATCCTAACCCTTCTTTTTGAAAGTTTACTTTTATTCCCAAGATAGCATTTAAGTTTTCTTGACCTTTAGTCATTTTTTCCAAGGTTTCCTGTTTGTTTTTCAGTTCACTCTGGATTCTTTCTATTTCTTCCAGAAGTTGACAGTTTTCCTCCTTGAGTGAGTTGTTTCTTTCTTGAGTTACCTTAGTTTGCTGTTCACTTTCTTGAGTCTTTAATTTCACCTCATCAATTGTGTTTTTCAGTGACTCATTTTCTTCTAACAGCCATTTGACATTTTCTTCATCTGTCTCGTATTGTTTCAGCTTATTTTTCAAGGTGGTGATTTCTAATTCTAGTTCAGTTCTGTTGGCAAATGGGTTGCTGTCATTATTGACCTGATTAAGCTTTTTCTTCAAACTCTTATTTTCCTTTCTAATTCTTTCATATGCATCAAGTAAGTCTGAGTAGACTTCTTCCCAATCTGAGCTAGAAAAATCTTGAAACGGGGGGATTACCTCAAGATCATCGCTATCTCCTTTGGCCATCAAACAGATGTTTCCTTCTTCTTCCTCGGAAGTTGTTTCCTCCTTACTGCTTTCCTCCTCCTCGCTCCATGTGCTTATCATTGCTTTTAGTTGCTTGCCTTTCCACTTGAAGCTTGATTTCTTAGGAGTCTCTGGACATTCAGCCTTTATGTGTCCTAGTTTCCTGCAGTTGTAGCAGACAAGTTTGTTAGATGAAGTTTTATTTTTATCAAACTTAAACTGAGATGACTTTCTTACCATGCCCTTAGGATTCCTGAATCCCTTACCTTCCTTCCGCAGAAACTTTTTGAATTTTCTTGTTAACATGGCTAGCTCACCAGTTTCCTCACCTGTGCTAGATGAGTTATCAGTGTCAGATAGTTCAGAGGTGCCTATTTTGGTTTTTAGGGCGAGCTGGTTCTTTTTCTTGCCCTCATCTTCTTTTCTTTTCAGATTAACCTCATAGGCCATTAGGGATCCCACTAGTTCATCCACAGTCATAGTGGTGAGGTTCTTTGAGTCCTCAATTACTGTGGCCTTGGTATGCCACATAGGAGTGAGGGATCTTAGGATCTTCCTCACTAATTCCTGTTCCTTGTAGGTTTTCCCTAGACTCTTTAAACTATTCGTTAATTGCACTAGTCTAGCATACATTTCAGAAATATTTTCGTCAGTTTTCATTCTAAACATTTCATATTCTGAAACTAGCATATTTGCTTTTGACTCCCTTACCTCTGAAGTACCTTCATAGATTACTACTAGTCGATCCCACATTTCCTTGGCCGTTGCACATTGTGAAACTCGTGAGAACTCCGTGGGATGTAGTGCGCATTGCATTACGTTCATGGCTCCCCAGTTGATGGTTGATTTTCTGACCTGTTCTCTGGTCCAGGTATCCTCATCTTCGGGCAGCTCGTAGGGTCCTCGGCTTACTACTCTCCACATCTCATGATCTTGTGCTCTCAAGAACACCTGCATACGATTTTTCCAGTATGAGAAATCATTTCCATCGAAATATGGTGGTCTAGTTACTGAGTGTCCCTCAGCCATTAGACTTCTAGAGTTCAGTCCGGCAGGCCTCTCCTGGTTGTTAGACCACATTTTTGGAGAGTCTGGCTCTGATACCACGTGTTGAGTACGGACTGAATAGATCTAGAGGGGGGGTGAATAGATCTAGCCCCTTTTTTTCAATTAATAAACCAAGGATCAACTAGACCTTAAGCAAACGATGGATTGCAAAGATAAAACTGATAACTATAGCGATAGCAAACAATAGGAAGAGCACACACCACAAGCAAAACCACAAGACAGGATTTTTAGGTGGTTCAGTCTCTTCCTGAGACTTACATCCACCCCTTGCTCAACTTGAGCAAGGCTTCACTAATGAGAAATCCTGATCTCAATCAATACACCGCTGATACACAGCTTCTTCCTGCTGACACACAGCTTGTACCCGCTGCCACACAGCTTGACACTAGTTGTAAAGATGAGTAGAAAAACTTGTAACAGAGCTGAACATAAACGTTTGAAGCAGAGTAATTAAGGAGTTCAGCTTGGGACTCAATCACATAGAGAACAAGGCAAGACTCCCTGTAGGACTTCCAGCAGGATGCCTTCAGCTGCCTTGCTGCTGGAACTTGCAACGCCTTGAGCCAGGTCTTCTTTCTGCAGCACCGAAGAGCACTTCTGTCTTCTGCAGCTTTTTGATTGTAGGAGAGCCACTCTTCCTTTTCTGATTAGAGAAACTTCTGATCCTAATCTTCCTTAGCTTCTTCTCTGTTTTTCCATATTCAGTTCTCTGTGTTCTCTTCTCCTTTTTGCACCAGTTCTTATCAAGCTCGGAGCTGTTTCCCGCGCAAGTGCAAACCTGTTCGATTACCCGCTAAAAAACAGGGAGAAGATTAAGTAAAATCTAGAAGAGGTTTGACCGGTTCTTAGCACGATTCTCTCCTTGAATCCCGTGCGGAATCTTATCCTCTGAACAGCCCAACAACCTGCAATAGCAACCTGCAGGTTTCAAGGAACCGAAACTGAATTCGGTTGGATTTCGGTTCTGGACGCTGAACCGCTTGTGGTCGACAACGACCCTGTCTCTGGTCGACAATGAGCGATGTCCAGACGGCTGGTTCTTCGGGCTGATGCTCGTATCCCTCATTGTTGACAATAGCCCTGTCGCTGGTCGACAAGGGGCAATGTCCAAATGATGGGCAGTTCTGTCTGATGCTCAGTCTGTTCCGTGGTCGACAACGAGCAGGGCTCTGGTCGACAACCAGAGTGCGTACAGAGGAGAAATAACTTGGGCTGTGCTTGGTTGGATTCGTTGGTCGACAATGACCACTTCTCTGGTCGACAAGCAACCTTTGACATTTCTTCTGATTTACTGATTTCACTTTTACTTTAGTAGACCTGAAATTACTTGAACTATCAGAAGTGACTTGAATTATCATTTTTACATTGAATTAGTCAAACATATCTTTTGTTCATCATCAACTTGCCATGAGTTCATTGCTTTATATTGAAGGATCAATCAAATGACTTGCACGTGTTATGAAGATAGTAGATTGTTGATTAGTCAAACATATCTTTTGTCATCATCAAAACTAAGGGATGCACAACAAACGAGATCGAGCCGCTTCGGCTGAGGCTGGTTATGAGGACATTGGGGCTAGCCCAGGAGTGGGTTGATGTAGATGAGCCGGCCCGCATCGGGCGGAAGACCAAGGGGAAGGCAAAGATTGTGGACTGGCGCACGCGCTTCCCAGCATAGTACCAGGACTGGCAGCAGGGCGGGATCCCAGTGGTGTCCCACGTACAGGACAGCACAGACTACATGAGACGGTACCGAGCTACGTACGGGGACCGCCTCTCCTTGGGTGGTATGGAAGGGGTAAGTGAAATGAAACTGCTTCACCCTTCTATATGTATATGCATGTGGCACTAACTTATGTGCAATGCAGGATGCTCGAGACAACATGATTGCCGACCTGCGGGCCCAGCTGGCAGACGCCAGGCGGCAGTTAGTGGCCATCCGACAGGAGTTGGAGATCCTGGTGAGTCTATGCAATGCATTTTTTTTTGTGACCTAGATTTTTGATGCTTAACCTTTGACTGACGTTTACCCCGTGTTTCAGCGAGCCCACCAGACAGCGGCAGCCGGGACGGCTGGTGGAGCAGGTTCCAGTTCGCGGGGCCCTCCTCCGGAGGTTTCTGCCCTCCAGGAGCAGCTGGCATATGCGGTGGCTCGGGCTGAGGAGGCCGAGCGTGACCGCGAGGCTCGAGTGAGTGCTTGCTTGGCCCTGACCCTCTTCTAGCTGCTTTCCTTCTATCACTGTTCTCTTACGGTGCATGCGTGCTTTGACAGGTGGCCGAGATTCGGGAGGCCCTGGCCCGTGCTGTTCGTGCTGAGCAGGAGCGCGATGCCTGGGTGGCAGAGCCTGACGCCCGGATTACGGAGCTAGAGGAGGAGCGGCGATGGGAGGCTGAGGAGCTTCCTCGCGACGTAGTGGATCTGCGGATCGCCCTCGAGCTGTCGAGGAGAGAGGCGATGAGGGAGAGAGAGGAGAGGGAGAGGGATAGGGAGACCGTGGAGAGAGAGAGGGAGAGGGATAGGGAGACCATAGAGAAAGAAAGGGAGTACAGGATGGCAGAGCGATATCGAGATTGGGACGAGAGGAGAGCTCTGGTGGCCCAGGTGTCGGAGCTCCGGCTGAGTCTTGGCACGGCGGAGGGGAGACTTCGGGAGAGTGAGGAGCGGTATCAGAGGGCGAAGGAGCGCGGGGCGCGACTTCGTCAGTCTGGCTCCTTTTCTGTGGGCAGCTTTCTAGTTTCTTCGGCCGAGCAGCGTCGCCGCACCTTGGAGGCTGGCATGGTGCCACCTGGAGAGGCGAGCACGGATTCTCAGGGTTCGCAGAGGTCTCAGAGGCCCCCTAGGGATCCCCGTCAGAGGAGGGAGGAGAGAGATGACCAGGAGGGTGGTGGTGAGAGTTAGAGAGTTGTTTGTACACCCCACCGTCCTCACTGTATGATGTACTTTTGACTGTTTGTATGTAATGGATTTCGTGTGGTTCCTTTTATCGTGTGCCCTTTTCCTTCCTGCACTTTCTTTCACACCACGTTGTTCACGCTTCACGGGACTTTGCCCTGGACAGGAGGGAACTACTTTGCATGGAGGGTTTTTTTGTTCCCCTTTTTTTCGCTTTCTTTTGGGCGCATCCAAGCGCGAGGACGCGTCTTAATCCTCAAATTCAAATTTAAAGTGATGGGTGGCCTTTCTTCTCCGTGCCTTACCCGCAAACGAGCCCGCCTTCCGCTGAAACTTGCTCGCCCGTCTTTGTCTTCTTCCCCTCGATCGATGGAGTTCGGCGGTCTGGACCACGGCGAAGGTGGAGAGGGACGCGGGACCCCTCGCCCAAGGAGGGATGCGCCAGAGCACGGAACGACGTCTATGGAGGAGGAAGGGCCGCTTCGGGTTCCCGAGGGACCCGAGGGGCCCGATGTCGTGGAGGGAGGTGAACACGGTCTGGTAGGTGCTTGGTTTTCCCCCTCTTTGATCCATTTTGAGTTTTGAAGCAAGCCGTGCGAGGGGGGAAAGGGTTCGGCGAGTGTTGCACTTAAATGATGGACGCGTCCTAGACAGGGGACGCGTTCTTTTTGACTGATGTGGGACCCCTTTCTTGGTGCAGGACATGGCGAGGACCCCGGGCCTGGCCGATGAGTGGGCGAGTGCGGACGAGCCGAGCCGCGTCAGGAGGGAGAGTCGCGGCAAGGCGAGGCTCGAGGACTGGCACCTACGTCTCCCTGGATAGCAAGGGAGTGTATTGGTGCAGGACAGCGCTGACTTCCTGCGGCGGCAGAGAGAGAGTTATGCGGGGCTTCCCCAAGCTGGGGACACACGTGGCATCGGCGGCTCGCGCGCCCAACTATCAGAGGCTAGGTGGCAGCTGGCCGTCGCTCGACATGAGCTGTCGCTCCTGGTAAGTTACGTGCCGCACTTTTATCTTCAGATTTTGGAGTTTCACTGACGGCCGTTGTTTATTTTGTTCCAGCGTGCCCAGCAGACAGCGACGGCGGGGATTATTGGTGGCGCATCTTCCAGTTCCTCGGCCCCTTTTCTCGAGATTTCCTCCCTCCGGGAACAACTTGCCGGTGCGGTGGCCCACGCGACCCGGGCGGAAGAGGAGCGTGATGCCTGGGTGGCGACTGTAGCAGAGCTGCGACATTGCGGTGAGGAGAGACCTTCTCCAGACATCCTGGAGTTAAGGGTTCTTCTGCAGATGATGAGGAGAGAGGCAGAGAGAGATAAAATCGAGAGAAGGTCCGAGCGACAGCGGGATCAGACCGAGAGGAGGGCCTTGGAGGCCCAAGTGAGGGAGCTCCAACTGGGCTTTCAGGCCGTCGTGCAGAGGCTAGGAGGGATGGAGACGCGCTACGAGAGAGCACGAGAGTTCGGGGAGTGACTGCGCCAGTCTGGTCGCTTTGCCGCTAGTGGCTTCTTTGCCACGCCAGGGGAGGAGCAGCGAGTCATTGCTGTGGAGCCGGCGCCACGAGGCGAGGCGGGTGCTACTGCGCGGGGATCCCAGAGGCTTCTGAGGGATCCTCACCTCAGGGGAGAGGAGAGGGACGCCTAGAGGGACGAGCATGAAAATAATGGCAAGAGTTAGCGAGCTAGTGGACCCGCCAGCTCTCTATGATTGTGATGTTTATGACAGCTTATGTAGAATAATGAATGGAGTGATTTGATTTTCTGCTACTTGTTTGTTCTCTTGTGCGTTCCTTCTTCCCTACACTTCTCCTCCTTTGCACTGTTCCCATGTGATGGGTCTGCCGAGACTCCGCCCCGAGCGGAGAATCGCGTCTTGTTGTGACCATTTTCCACAGGAATCTGCCGTCGAAGTCAATAATGACGGCCCTAGTCCCTTTACGTCAAATTTTGCGGACGTCCTTCAAAACATGATAGGGTATCCCTAGACAACATAGGGTGCTAGTCGTCATATTCTTCATCCAATCAATCACCCTGTGCGAACGGTGAAGTGACACACGGGACCGCATGGCAGGTGCCTCATTGCGAGGGCTATCATTAAAGGTGATGGAGGCAATCTTGGCCTGTACTCCTTCCATTTCTATAAATTCGTGTCCCTTTTATCCTCCCTGGTATATCGAGAGCTAACTCGAGGAGCACAAGTTCTCACGAGAGAGGAGGAGTTCAAAATTCCGAGAGTTGGATGGAGGGCGAATCTTTCCACTCCTCGAAGAGAAGCAGATCCAGTGGTAGTAGTTCCCGGAGACTTTCAGGCCTCGAAGGGCACTTCAGCGAAAGGGCCCAATCACAACTCGTAAGCCAAGTTTTCCTGCCCTTTTTTCCATTCTTTTTTCTTCCTTTCTTTCTGACCAAACCTCCTCTCCATTCCCTGCATGCGTAGTGTGTGATGAAATCACAGATCTCATGGGAGTTGGTAGTGGCAGCATACCGAGGTCTCCCAGATTTTCAGAAGGCCAGGCTAGACGTGATGGGTTTTGGCACCTTTCTTCGGATCGAGCCGATCCAGCTCGACCTGGTCCTGATCCAAGCCTTGTGTGAGAGATGGGACCCAGTGAGTCGGGCATTCCTGATGTCCTAGGGGCACATGGTGCCCAGCTTGGAGGATGTGGTCTGGATTACGAGTCTCAAGGTGGATGGCGAGGCAGTGACCGGAGTCACTTACGCGGACTACCGAGAAGGTGCCCAGAAGTTACTGGGTTTGGACCTGGATGGTCGGAAAAATAGGTCGGTAGCTAGGGCGTCCCTCATGGATGCATTAGGGCTCACCGACACTCGTCGGCGGGATGACGAATCCTCAGAAGAGTTCATGGAAAGGATGGAAATAGGATGCCGTGCCGTGTACTGCACATATTTCAGCAACTGGGAAAGATGCAACATAGATTTAAGGAGATTTCTCCTCTTCCTTTTGGGGAGATTGGTACTGAGCTCGAAAGGGGACGGTATCCAATGTCGCTTCCTGGAGCTGCTATCAGACCTTGAAAGAGTAGGGTACTATGCCTGGGGAGCCGCCATGCTGGCACACTTGTTTGCAGGCCTGTTCCAAGAAGCGGATCGTGAGATGACTGTGAGTGATTTCACACCATTCATCCAGGTATTTTTGGTTTTGCTTGTTTTGTATTTTTTTTTTGTTTTTGCAAGGTACTGATGACCTGTGCCGAGCAGCTGTGGAGCTATTATTGCCTCCCTATAGAGAGAGCTCGGCATTGGCGACCCGTGATGGTGCCGCTAGCCAGGCGGTGGGAACCCATCATGAGTGCGGCACCCCTAACCTACCAACTGATGGTGCTAAGGCGGGAGCTACCGGAGTTCCCTGCAGCGATGGTAAACTGGAGACCCTACTCAGACATGGTCGATGCCGACCAGCCGTGGGTTCTAGCAAGTCGTGCCCGGTTCGGACGGGAACTGTGGATGCACTGCCTGAATGAAATCGAGCCGCTTCGGCTACGATTAGTTATGAGGATTTTAGGACTGGCTAAAGAATGGGTGGATTCAGCTGCGCCACCTCGTGTCGGGAGAAAGATGCGGGGACCGGCGACCTGCATTAACTGGCGCGTGCGGTTCCCTGAACAGTATGAAGACTGGCAACGGGGTGGCACGATTGTAGAATCACAGGCACGGGATAGCGAGGACTACTTGCGTCTATATAAGACAAAGTACGCAGAGCGGATCCAACCCCGGGGACTTGTGGAGGTAGGTTTCCCCTTTTCTCTTTTTCTTCTTTCTCCTTTTCTTGGTTTTCTGGTAAAAATGCTGACTCGTAAGGCTGCAGGATGTCCGGGATGCCATGATAGCGAATTTACGAACTCGCTTGGCAGAGATGGAACAACAGTTGGGCGATGCCCGCGGAGCTACGAGCACCTTGGTAGGTGTACAGTACGTTCCTAATTAAAACCCCAGATTCCAGATATTGGTTGCTAATTCACGCGGTCGTAGCATGCCCAGATTGGCGCGGCTTCCCCAGCGATGGGAGTAGGTGGTGCCTCTTCCAGCTTGTGGATTCCCACCTCAGAACTTGACTTGCTTCATGAGCAACTTGCTCACGCCACGCAGCTTACTGCGGAGGCAGAAGGGATGCTCTCTATACAGGTAAGAGTCTCAGTGTTGAGTTCTCCTTGTTTATGCCTTATCGCGTATCTGAGATGGTACACTCGGCAGGAAAAGGAGACGGAAGAAGCGCTTACCCAAGCTACGCAGAAGGAGGCTAGGATAGCAGAACTGGAGAGGGAACTGCGACGTCATCCTGATGACGACTCCTCTAGGGATGTTGTGGAATTGAGGATCACTCTCCAGTTGGAGAGGGAAGACCGCGAGAGAGAACGTGCAGAGAAAGAAAGAGACACAGAGAGAGAAAGAGCCAACAGATTGACTGAAAGGGAGCAACAAAGGGCCATGGAGGCCCAACTATTCGAACTCCGAATCAGCCTTGGTCTTGCTGATCAGTGGCTGAGAGATGGTGAGGAGTGCTACCGAAGAGCACGAGACTGTGGCTTTCGTGTTGGTAGCTTCTATGCTGCTTCCGTAGATCAACGCCGGGATGTGGGAATAGGAAGAGGAGTACAGAGCGGTAGGAGTACCGCTTTTCGTAGTTGGGTAGCACCTTTGAGAGCGTTTTGCCCGGAGAGTAGTGGGACGAGTAATGCAGAGAGAGAGGGCGGAACTTGATGTAATAATTTTTTTGGTTTTTGGAATAAAATACAAGGTTCGGTTTGTTTGTTTTTCACCTTTGCTTCTGTTGCCTGAATCCCTGCACACATCACTGAAACAAACAAATCAGAATTTCTGTTCTGACTTGGCCCCTTGCTCAATAAGCAAATGGTCACTGTGACTGTCCTTGATAACTGGTCAAGGGGCCAAGCCTTTATTAACGAAGGCAATGGAAAAATGTGGTGACGATAAATGCGACAGGCAAGCACACGAATACAAGCGGTATTAAAGTGAGATGCTGTACGCAAATGCGATCATGCAAAATTGATTTGTTTTCTTTTTATATTTGGCATTTTTTTATTTTATCATAAAAAAAAATTTTGTTTACAAATATGTACATTTTCTCTTTTCCATTTTTTTGTTGTTTTTATCATTTCAATTTTTTTGTTGCTAACGCCCGGCAAGCACCCAAATGGCACCTAACCTACGTGAGAACAGGGGTTTCTTACTAACCTCCCAGGTATCCTAAGTGCACATCTAGGTTGATTTGGGCCTCTAGACCCCTCGAATGATGATCCCACCGGCTAAGACTTATCCTGATGACAATACCGTCATGCCATGCTTAGGCTCCCAGTCGCTTCCGACCACAGAGATTCACCCAAAAGATGTTTGAGGTAAATGATTTGCCCGACCCGGGTCTGTTTCCTCACAACTCTAGATGGTATATGATGGAACACCCTGGAACCCTAACGACCAATCGCGCGACGCTGACCCGGAATCAGACGTCGTCGCACCCATAGGTGACGCGCTTGCATTGGCCTAAGCCCAAGGTTAAACAAGAAGACATCAAGGTGGTAAACAGGGGTCTTGACCAGCCAGAAACACGGAGACTCCTTCGCAGCGATAGCTTTTGCTTTTCAAAGTATTCAACCAAATGTGTATATTAAAATAAGGTCGCAGACCCTAGGCAATTTTCACCTTTCAGAAACTCCATCGAACCTTCATCTTTAGAGGAAGAAGGAAGAGCGTGGGGGATAAACCTCCTGAGAGGATCGGTAAAACCGTTAACCCGGCGAGCGAATAAGGGCCCATTAACTCTTTCCTTTCGGACAACTTCGGACTAAATCTCGAGCATTTACATTCCATAGCCCCCCCTTTTTTGTGGATTCGAACTTTTGCTTTGAGGGGTTCCGTTTATCGCAACAGGCACGGTCACGACCAGGCTTTTCTCTTGATTTTGTATTTCTTTTGTGAGGGAGATATAGTCATTTGACGTTTGTGGGCTCCCTTTTCATATGCCTATGGGGACACTGCCCTCTTCTCGTGCTCTGATCGATGCTCGAGGAAATGGATCCTACTCTTGCTTTTGGGGTTTGAGTTTCGGTTTCTCATGCTCAGCGTTTTAAGGGCGCCGACTGTCTCATTTGGTCGAAGAGAAAAGAATAAAGATTACAGCTTCCAAAGATCTTCTTGGTGGGCCCCACCGTAAGTGATGCTACCGACTTTTTGAATAAAATACATAAGTGAGCACATGTTGGCTTCCTTCGAGCAAGCATAGGCCGACGTGGCCGGACAGGGATCTCCACGGTTCTGGCAAACCAAGACCCGGTGCCTACCAAGTCTTAATGGGCCCTATCCTAACATGAAGGTTAGATGCAGTGACTTAACTACATGGTGACTGCCAGGCATCGACATTTTGAATTTTCCATATTTTTAGTGGTTTTCAATATTTCTTTGTTTTTGATGTTTTTATCTTTTCATCAATTTTTTTTGTTTTGTGCTAAGGGTAGTATTTCTTAAGATAAAGCCCATTCCAAGGGTGGGATAACTCGCTCCCTTCGGCATTGATTAGCTTGTAGGCGTTGCCAGGGTACACGGCTTGAATTACAAATGGCCCTTCCCAATTGGGTTGGAGCTTAGAACGCGGCCCTCCAGGTTTGACAAAAATTCTCTTTACGACCATCTCACCGACTTTGAATTTTCTCTCAACGACTTTCTTTTGGTAAAAGCGAGTGAGTCTATTTTGATACACACGCGCGTGTTCGGCAGCGGCCAGCCGCTTCTCATCCAAGAGTTCCAACTGGGCGAGGAGTGAATTACGACGATCGTCGAGGGGAAATTCCTCGTCCAATTGTACCCTGAGAGAAGGGATCAGAGTCTCGTACGGGACTACCGCTTTCATATCATAAGTAAGGGCAAATGGAGTCTGCCCGGTGGGGGTACGGATTGAAGTGCGATAGGCCCATAGGGCTTCGATAAGTTTTTCTAGCCAGTCTGAAAACTTACTAGACTCGCAGGTTTTTTTGATGATTTTGAGCAATGTTTTATTGGTGGCCTCCGCTTGGCCGTTACCTTGTGGGTAATAAGGCGATGAATGATGCAATGCAATTGCGTACCTTTTGCAGAGGTCCTGTAGGTCCTGAGAAATTAACTGTGGCCCATTGTCGGTGACGATTGTGCTTGGGACGCTGAATCTGGCGAGGATATTTTTCATGATGAACTTGCAGACTGTTGATGCCTTGATTTCCGCGTAAGCTTCGGCTTCGGCCCATTTGGTGAAGTATTCCGTCGCAGTAAGGATGAAAGATTTCTGCTTGGTGAGGGAATTGAGATCACCTAGGGGACCAATGATGTCGAATGCCCACATGGAGAAAGGCCACGGGGAAGATATTGGATGAAGTGCGGAAGATGGTGAATGAATTTTATCGGCGTGAAGTTGACACTTGACACACCTACGGACATAGACAGCACAATCTTCTTCCATAGTGGGCCAATAAAAGCCTTGGCGAACGATCTTCTTGGTGAGCATCTGACTATTCACGTGGCCACCGCATACGCCCGAGTGCGTCTCCTCTACACATTTCCAAACCTCATCGTCACCAAGACATCTTAACAGAATACCAGTAAGGCTTCTCCTATAGAGTAGACCTCCAACCAATGTATATTTCTGAGCCACCCTTCTTATGGCTTTCTTGTCCTCTGTGGTGGCCCCTTCAAGATAAGACTGATCTTGGCAGTATTTGACAATTTCATAGAACCATGGTTTCTCTTCATCAGCCAGTTCTTCTTCGACCTCTGTCAACATGATCTCCCTCTTCTCAAGGATATCTTCCTGCAGGATCTTTCTTGCTATCATGTCTTTGATGTTTACGTAGGAAGCATCGTCGATTGCAGGGGCGTGAAGTTTGTAGATGGAAATGGACTTAAACCATCTTCCTAGAGGGAACCTTATGGATGATGCCAACGAGGCGAGGGCATCGGCGAGAATATTCTGATGACGAGGGACATGAACAAAGATCAATTTTATGAACAGTTTGGCAAAGGCAGCAGTGAGTTCTTGGTATGGCTTGAGTTTGGGATCGCGAGTGCGATATTTAGTGAGCACCTGGCGAAGGATGAGTTGACTATCACCTATGACTCGCAACTCAGTGATACGAAAAGAATGAGCGAGTTCTAGGCCAGCTAGAAGAGCTTCATATGCGGCTATATTGTTGGTGACTGAAAATTTGAGTTGGTATGCCAATGGGAATGTGAGGCCTTCAGGCGACAGGAGGGCAACGCCGATTCCTCTCCCTTGAGAATTCAGAGCTCCATCAAAATATAGCGTCCACATTGGCTCATCTGATTGGTTGACGGACATTAGTTCCTCATCTGGAAACTCTGATTGGATGGGATCAAACTTGGGAAGAGGATGGTGAGCGAGATGCTCGGCTATGACATAGCCTTTAATCACCTTTTGCTGGATGTAGGTAATGTCAAACTGAGAGAGAAAACTTTGCCAGCGTGCTAGCCTATCCGTAAGGACGGCTTTCTCCAGAAGGAATTTGATAGGATTCATTCGAGCAATCAAGTGGACCTCATGAGCCAAGAAGTAGTGCTTCAATTTCTGCACTACCCAAACGAGGGCAACACAGGTTTTCTCCATGACGGTGTACTTCTACTCACAGGGATTGAGAAGTTTGGACAAGTAATAGGTTGCCCGTTCCTTGCCTTCTTCATCAGCTTGTGCGAGGACGGCTCCCACGGAGTCATCCAAGACTGAGACGTAAAGGATCAGAGGTTTTTCTGGTTTGGGTGGAATGAGAACGGGTGGACTAACCAGATATTCCTTCAACCCTTCAAAAGCTTTCTGACATTTAGAATTCTAGTGGAATTCTACTCCTGACTTGGTCAACTCGTAGAGAGGTCTACACCTTTGTGAATGTTGGGACACAAACCGACGAATAAACTGTAACCTCCCGATTAAACCTCGGACTTCCCTCAAATTCTTGGGAGGGGACATATCCCTGATGGCCTTGGCTTTGTCGGGATCTATCTCGATCCCTCTTTTACTCACAATGAACCCCAGCAATTTACCCGACGACACACCAAACACACACTTTTTCGGGTTCATTTTCAATTGGAACTCCCTTGACCTCTGCAAGACCTTAGCCAAAACTTCTGGATGTTCCATCCTGGTCCTTGATTTTACCAATAAGTCATCCACATACACTTCCAGATATATGTGCATCATGTCATGAAATATGGCCATCATAGCTCTTTGGTAAGTAGCTCCAGCATTCTTTAACCCAAACGGCATGACCACGTAATAGTATGTTCCCCAAGTAGTAGTGAATGACGTCTTTTCCTGATCTTCTTCTGCCAAACGAATTTGATTGTATCCTAAAAATCCATCCATGAATGATAGGGTTTCGTAGCCTGCCGTGTTATCGATCAATACATTAATGTGAGGCAAGGGAAAATCGTCCTTTGGACATGCGCGGTTAAGGTCCCGGAAGTCGATGCAAATCCTGACATTCCCATCTTTCTTCATAACCGGGACAATATTCGCCACCCATTGAGGATAAAGGATGACTCTAATGAACCTGACTTTGTGGAGCTTATCGACCTCTTCTTTCATTTTCAAAGCCATCTGAGGGTGGAAACGCCTTAACCTTTATTTTACTGAGACGGACCCTAGTTTTAGGGTTAAACGGTGTTCGACCAAGGTTGAATCTAGACCCGGCATATCCTCGTAGCTCCATGCAAACGCGTCCTTATATTCCTTGAGAACCTCAATTAATGCCTCTTCTTCAGAGGGTGATAGGTTGTCACTTATGAGGATGATCCTAGGGTCTTCCTCAGTTCCCAAGTTGACTTCTTTGGTGGATTCTTCTACGGCGGTTGACGGCTCGTCGAATCTCCTCATTCCACTAGCGTATGCGCCCGCCGCATCCTCATATTCTTCACCCTCATCTTCAGTGGGGCATTCTTCATCCGTGATCTCGTAGACTCCATACCCTTCATCAAATGCACAGTCACCCTCACATTCTATTTCCGGTAGCCGGATGGGATTTTCTAGCAACTGGGGGATGGCAAGGAGGGCTTGACACCTGGCGGCTAAATCCAGAAGGAATCAACGAGGGATCTGCCTACCCTTGGATTTCTTCCTAGGTACTACCCTTGGCCTCTCATTCCTAGATTGACTGACAATATTTATAGAAGAAGAGGAAGACGAAGAGGATGGTGTAGAATGTACAGGAGAAGACCCCTCGGAGGAGGGGTAGAAAAGGTCGCTCATCGGACCTTGGACGGGTGGTCCGCAAGGCGGTATGCACCCGTGGGAGATGTAGGAGGTTTCCTCAACGAAGATGTGTTGTTGGGGAGTTTGAAAATTGACGTTTTTTTTTCATTTTCATTTTTAATGGCAAAACAGTGAAAAGAGATTAGAGGAGAGAGAAAAGTGGTTATGGCTAGAGGATTGTGAGGCTCATAGAGCAGATCATGGTTGAAGACCTGGCGCGGGTTGAAAAGCCCGCGTAGGTATGTAAACAGAGAAGGGGATCTGGGAAGATCATCAGACAATTGTCTGGCCCAGGAAGAAGATATCAGCAAAGGCTGAGACGAGTGGATGGAGAAGATGGCGGCTAATGAGCCGTCGACGGCAATGTTGAGGACGGATGAAGATCCGTCGATGACAGAGTCCTTCTGGCGAGGACGAGGATAGTTTGGAACCTTGGCAAGAGTGGTAATATTCTCTGGTATTTTGGAGATCAATGGTGGTCCTTCAGACTGCGGAGACGAGAACATCGTTTCCAGTGCAACGAAAATGTCCCATATGTCGAACCATTTGTTCCACTCGCATTCCGGATCTTTGATCTTACCTCTTTTGGTGATCCTCGGACATTTTTCAGCCAAATATACAGCATGTGATCCCCCATATGCTTCTCGTGGGTAATCTCCCATCTGAATAACGGGCCCTCTATTGAAGTGGTTTGATAGAGTCCATGTGAGGGGCTTCCAATCCGCCCTGAACGGTCCTTTGAAGCCTAGGCCAAACCTACGGTTCGGCCTACTTTCCTTTGGCGGTTTGAGCATACCCTGTAATTGTGCGCCCAGACCTTTACCCTGTTGATAGCCGATGTTCCTCATAATCTCCTAACCTTTGGAGTGAAAAGGGAGACATGATGTTGCGGTTGTCCTGACCGGCTCCTTTGGTGCTAGTGGAACGTGAGATAGATCACGCACGTCCAGCAACGACAATATGGGCCGATGAGAGGGCCACACAGAGGGCAGAGAGGTGTTGATAGCATCCACTGTGTGAAGGACAGGTGTACTGACCACTTTAATAATTCTCCCATTGTAAGGAAACTTCAAGCACTGATGGTTGGTGGAAGGCACAGCGTCCATGGCTTCGATGTAAGGGCGACCCAGTATAGCCTTGAATGTGGGGTCCATGTCGAGGACATGAAATTCTGTGGGAATTGACATGGGGCCTAGTTCTGCCTTCAGAATAATCATCCCCTGCGGCGGCCTTTTGCTATTGTCATAAGCCGTGACCGTGATCGAGGAAGGTCTTATTTGTTCCTCGTCGACCCCACACAACTGAAGAGTGCTCATGGAGATCACATTTATGGACGCACCCGTGTCCACAAGACACGGGTTTATGGATACCCCATTAATTTTTATTGAAATGCACAGTGCATATTTTCGAGCCTCCTTGGGAGCGAGCTCGTAGTTGTGGAACATGATGGCCGGTTGTGTGTCCGTTGGGGTTAGGACGGTCGAAATCTTCTCCACAGGGAGGTCTTCATTAACCATGACTTTTTGAAGATATTCCATCAAGGCCGTCTGGTGGGATGTGGATCTTTGAAGTAGCTCCAGGATGGAGATCCGAGCAGGTGTCTTGTCCAAGTGTTTCAATAGATCATACTGTGTTCCAGGGATAGCTCTTTCTGGTTGTTCTCCATCATCCTTCTCTGGCTGAGACTGCTCAGGATTCTGATTGTTGTGGGGGAAAACGCTGTGAAAAATCCTTCCACTCCGGAGCACCATTGCCTGCGGCTTTTGTACCTCTGTGGGGGTAGCAGTGGGTTTTAACAGGGATTTGAGGGGTAGTGGTGGAGGAATGGTTGATGAAACAGGGGTGACGACGGGAGCAGGGATTCTGATGAGGGGTTTATTAGGTGGAGGCATGGTGGAGGTAGAGGGGATATCGCGTCGATTACGAAGGATAAGGGGTCTGGAAGGTGGAGGTGGAGACAAAGTAGAAGTGTGTAGGGCTTGAAGCGGGCAATGATTTTGAGGTGGGTGATGGGTAATGAGTTGTTTTGAAGGCATTAGTGGTGATACGGTGGAGAAAGACGGGGTTATGTATGGTTGACGGATGATAAGGGGTTTAGAAGGCGTAGGGGTAAATGTGGTAGAGGTGGATGGTAAAGTGGGGGAGTGAGAGAAGATGAGAGGGTGTGAAGGCGTAGTGGAGAGTGTCGGTTGATAGGAGATCGGGGTACGGATGAGAGGGCGTAATGGTAGTGGAAATGGTGAAGGTGATACTGACGCGGGTTGATGAGAGAGAGGTGCTACCCGGGTAAGGCAAGGGTGTTGCGTGATGATAGGATTGGCGGTAGAAAGAATGGAGGTACTTTCCTGGTGCCACACCTGCTCTCTCCTGACTTCCGGGAAGGAGGAGATGGGGTTAACCTGATGATTGGGCTGTTGGTGCTCCGGTAATGGATTCTGGATTATGCCCATGTCGGGTTGTTGTTGTGGGGCATGTTGAAGCTGTTGTTGTTGTTGTGGTTGCTGTTGCTGCTGCTGTTGTAACTGCTGCTGTGGCCTATGAGGCGGTCTCCTAGCCTTAAGAGCGGCGACGTATCATCTCATTTCATCTCAATCTATTTGATGTTCATCATTCATATCGTGGATGTAATCTTTGAAATGGAAGCAGTAATCTACTGTGTGTCCTGGCTGCCTGTGGTAGACGCAGTATTTGGAGGTATCAACATTTGGGGGCCACACGGGCCTTTCTTTGGGTACGGCGAGTTGGTTTGATGCCATGAGGGCATTAAAAATGTCTGCTAAGGTTTCTGGCAATGGTGGATAGTAGGCTCTCTTGGGACCGAGCGGCCTCCTTTGTTGCTGTTGGGGACCATAGTTCCCCGGGGGTGGAACTTGGTTGTACTGAAGCGGTGGTTGTTGTTGCTGAGGTTGTGGTTGTTGTTGCTGGGGTTGGCGTAATGGAGGCATATTATCCCAGGGTGGATTATTTTGGGGTGGAGGACGAAGATGGAAAGGACTTGGTTGGAGGGGAAGTCGGGGCATTTGTGGAGGCCTTGGGTTGACCGCATAGTTGGCATTGTTGACCGCATCCACTTGCTCATTTGTCACGACCCCTTCTGTGGCTCCGCCCGGGACACCAGTGCCTATCTTTCTGACCACTTTGGGCTTCGACGACTCAAACATGTTCATAATGGGGGAGTCTTTTAACTGGGTTTGGATGTATCGGGCCCTTTCATAGAGTTCCTCCATTGTAGTAAGTTTATTCATGGCCAGGACGTGTCTGAACTGTGGGGTTGCATTAGACACAATCATCTTCACTTGTTCGGGCTCAGAGAGGGTATCCCTTATTCTTTCCGCCAGAGACCTCCATCTATCAGCATAGCGGATAAAATCCTCATCGGACTTCATCTTTTCGGCCACTAGGTCGGTAATGGAGAGTGAGGGACCGACCCTATCCCTATATTTCTGCAAGAACCTTCTCTGGACTATTTCAAAATTCTCGGCCTCGCGGGGCTCCAAGGAATAGAACCACTCAAGCGCGGGACCATCCAATGATCTCCGAAAGAGGTATGCCAGGGACCTCTGATCGTTTTGCTAATAGGAGGATTCATACATGAAATCCTTGAGGTGAATGAAGGGGTTGCCGGTACCATTGTATCTGCGGTACGTGGGCATTTCGGAGGGAGGAAGATGAATGACGGGAAGGATTGGCAAAGCAACCTCTGGGGTGGCTTTCACGTCCACCATCCTTCTCAGATTTTGAAACTGCTCGTCCATGCGATTGAACCTATTGAGGAGCGATTGGGAGAGCTCCTCTGGAGGTGAAGGTGGCACTTGCCACTGGGGGAGAAACTGTCTCCCGGAGACTTGAGGGGGGAACCCGGAATGAGAGGGAGCTGTCGGACCGCCGATAGTTGGCCCTGGCTGAAGCGATGTGTGGGGAACAACGGGAGTTTGAGATTGTGACGGGAATTGGAATGAGGGTGGTTGTTGGCTCGCTTGTCCTTGAAGCGAGGGAGACTGGATGGCTTGTGCCAATGAAGGAGATGGAATGGCCTGCACGGACTCTTGGAGAGGTGCGATGGCCGGAGTTGATTCCTGGGGCGTGGGGGAAATTGATTTCCCCTTCAGAATGGCCTGGAAGGCCCGGAGCTGTTCAGAGGTAAGCTCCGTGTTGACGAGGACGCCCAGTAAGGAAGAGATATCCTGTGGTGGGGACGTGTCCCCGGCAATAACCTGCATCTCATGCGAGGGCTCATGAGAAGGACCCGAGTCCATAGCATAGACTCGCGGGTCGGCTGACAAACCACGACTAGGGTGGTTTTCCTCAAAAGACTCGTGAGCCATGCTCACAGTTTTCCCAGAACGTAAAAACATACACTAGCAAGCAGGTAGCAGAGATTATCAAACAAGTGGATGCCTTTACGCCTTTTTTTGTGTTTTGATTTTGATGATTTTTTTTTATGTTTTAAACGAGATCCGAAGTTCACACAAAATGGGGACCGTAGTTTATTTTTGTTTCACCGCCGTGTCAGCTAGGGTCTCTCGTCTCACCACGAATGAAATGACTAACTTCGGGGAACTTCAATGGTACAACCAGCCCAGTGAACGAAGAGGAGATTCTTCGATGTCGGGGACTTACGGAGGTCCCAGTGGAGGAGATTCTAGTCCGTTGAGAGGAATTCTCAAACGGAGAGTCCTTCCTTCACCGGGAAAGGGTGATCCTCAAAAAAATGAAAAAAGGATAGAAAAGAGGGATGGATGCATGCAATGAAATGCTGACAGAGATATGGAGTGGGAAAACAACAGAAATAACATACATATAATAAACAAACAACCAATCAAAACTGACAGTGCTGCCGTGAGCACAACGGGGGCGCGCGCGGGCGCCAAGGTGGAGAGGCACGGATGGTGCCGAACTTGCAAGGGTAGCCAAAAGGAAGTAGTAGAGGTCCCACCGTGATCGCCAATCTGTGAGCGATGTCACGCGGTTCGGGGAAGCGGAGAAGACGCGGAGCGCGCGGGCTCCTCTTTTTGTTTGCTGCAACACAGAAATAAGAGAAAAGAGAAGGGGCCACCACGAGAGATTGCTCTGGTGGGGCGAGCGGGACAAATGTAATATAGCAAGATATGGGGGTTAAACGGCCATAGCGGGAAGTGACTCGCCGCGACCTCGGGGGGACGGGAATGGTGTGTTGTGCCCCTGTGGTTTTGATGATGGTTTTGATGATTGGTTGTTGATGTGAGTTAATCAAATGTTCAGTCATCTTGCTGCTCAGTTTAGATGAACATATTTGATGTTCAGTCATGCTACATGTTAAACTGATGCATAAAGCATTCATTGCTGTGGTTTTAATGATTGATTTGGTTTTAATGATTGGTGTTTGTTGTTAATCACTGTGAGTCATTTTGTTGAGTAAGTCATCGCATTTGAAGTTCAGACTGTTATCTGCTGCATAAAGCATTCATATGCATTTACAGAGTCTATACATTGATTGGCAGTAAGTCTGTACATTGAGCATCTCTTAGAAGTCCATACAGTGCGTTGCATTGGCTAAGTGTATACACTGTCAGTCTCATTTAGCGTCTAAAGACAAAGTCTGTACAACGCATCACTCATGTTGGAAGTCTATACATTGGCGTTGGTCATCCAAGTCTGTACATCACTTGGCGCTCACAAAGTCTGCACATCCTGTTCAGTGAAGTATGTACATTGCATAGCATGTTGCGTCAACGCGTGAAGTCTGTACATCCACAGTTAAACTTGAAGTCTGCACACTAGTCTTCACTATCAAGTCTGCACATTGGTCTTCGATTTCAATGTCCATACATTGGGCTTTTACATGAAGTCTATACATTGTTGTTTGCAGTACAAGTCCATACATTGGACTGTTCATCAAAGTCTGTACATCAGACTGCTATAGTAAGTCTGTAAAGTGAGTGATTCATTGGTGTAGTCTGTACACTCAACTGAACTTCAAGTCTAGACATTGCACTGTAGCATCCATTGTCTTCGTGTTGTTTTTGTTTGATTGTCTTCGTGTTGTTTACTGTAGCAGCTCGATTTATTCTGATGAACTTCGAGTCGTTTCCCAGTGAACCCCGTGTCGCTTCACCTCGTGCTGTTCTCATCGTCTTAGTCTTGTTTTCACTTCGTGTTGTTTTCACTTCGTGTCAACTTCGTCTTCGTGTTGTTTTCACTTGGTGTCAACTTCTGTTTTCGTCTTAGTGTTGTTTTCACTTCGTGTCAGTTTCTGTTGTCAGCACGTGTCGTCCTTAGTTCGAGTCGGTTCTTTATTATTTCCATCTTCGTGTTGTTCTTCTTAGACCTCGTGTCTTTCTTGTGTTGAAACCACACTTCGTGTTGGTTTCTATTTTTTCATCTTCGTGTTGTGGTCAGCTCGTGTCGTTCTCTTTGCTGTGTGTTATGTCGTGTTATTTTTATGTTCGTGTCTCCGTGTTGTTTTTGTCTTCGTGTCTCCGTGTTGTTTTTATCTTTGTGTCTTCGTGTCGTTTTTGTTCCACTGCGTGCAGAACATTGCAGCACCTCGTGTTGCTTTCTGTGCCACCTCGTGTCGTTTCTGTGTGAACCTCGTGTCGCTTCTCTCTGTCCTCTAGTTGCATCTCATGTCATCTTTTATGTCTTGCTTGTTGTTGCAACCACTTCGTGTCGTTCTTCTTTTTACCTCGTGTTGTTTTATAACCTCACTTCGTGTCGTTCTCTTCGTTGTGTCTGTTCTGTCACAGTGTATCTCATGTCATTTTTTCCTTACTTCATGCTGTAGTCACCTTGTCTATCTCGTGTCATTCCAAGTACAGTGCCATCGTATTACTATTACATATCTCATGCAGCTTTAGTTCCTGTGGCCCTCAGTGTTAATGGTTTTAATCTCATTATAGGTCCGAGGAAGAACATTCCACACTCCTGGGCTGCACGTGATCCGAGACAAGAGGAACCAATCTGATAAGGACACGTGTCAGGAAGATTCTAGATCGAGCGTGAGAGGCACACGCATTTTGTGCCCTATCCACCTGCTGTTGCTGCTATAAATAGAACCCTTCGTCCTCAGATGAAGGTGATCGAGTTGGCAAGAAGAAAAGCTCATACAGAGAGCCCCGATCCAGAAAAAGGAAGAGAAGAAAGAAAAGAAGAGAGCAGAGAAGAGAGTGAGAGTAAGAGCAGAAGAAGAAAAAGAGAGAGGAGAGTTGAGAAGAAGAAGAAGAGAAGTAGCAGAAGAAGCTCCTAGGAGAGTAGAAGAGAAAGAAAAGAGAGATAGAAAGTGAGCGAGAGAGCTCGTGGAGAACAAGGAAGAAGTTACCTGAAGATCTGTCTACTGGACCGTGGATCAAATCCAGGCCAGTCAGCTCCATGCGAGCCACATTTGTGTTATTTGTCTTTACAGCTTTCTGATCGCTGTGTATTTTTCTTTTCTTATTTTTCCTGTTTCATTTGGTTACTGTATTTTCCGATACTCTGTAGAGAGGTCGGGGTTCCTCCTGTTTGTTCAGGAGAAGGGAGATTGATATCTCCGGTTTCAAGTAGCTGGGTGCTACTTGTGGGTTCCCTCCGGTTTGGAGGAAGGGAGATCTGATCTTCGGTTCTGGGCTTGTGGATTGCAAGTCCAGGGGTCCCTCCTGGTCTGGAGGAAGAGAGGTCGTCGACCTCTGGTTTGCTGGTCACTGGAAGTCACCGGTTGGTTCCCTCCGGTTTGGAGGAAGGGAGGATTGATCCTCCGGTTCTGGTCGTGTGGTTGCAAGACTAGGTGTTCCCTCCTGGTCTGGAGGAAGAGAGACTTCGGTCTCTAGTTTCCAAGTTGCTGGGAGTCACTTGGGGTGTCCCTCCGGTTGGGAGGAAGAGGGGAGGTTGTTCCCCTGGTCAAGTTGTGTGGCAGCACCTGTTGCAGACTGAGTCTGCTGTTTCTAGCGTGAGCTAGTGGAAGCCACCCTCGGTTTGAGTGTGGGGTGGATGTAGGTCTGGAGGACCGAACCACCTAAAAACCCCTCTTGCATTGTGGTTTGATTGCTTGATTTGCTTCCGCTAGATGAATGCATAGGGGCGCTCCATGCGTTTGGCTTCGGGTTGAGAAGAAGAGTTAATTAGTCTTCTTAGAATGTTTTAATTTGTCAAGAGAGCGAAATTCTAGTTGAGCGACTCCTTGTCAAATTCCGCCTAGTTAGCATCCTAGTGATCTCACTGTATGCTTGCTTGGTTCTGCAACTGATTATTAGCTTTTAAGTTTATCTAGTTTGCGAACTAGTAATTCTAGTGAGCATCTTATTTTAACTGGGCGAAAGTTTTTTAAAGGGTTATATTCATTCACCCCCCCCTCTGAATACTGCACCAAACCCAACAATTGGTATCCGAGCGGTCTCTGACTTAACAGATCTAACAATCTGCAGAGGATCCTGCTAACTGTTTAGTGCATTTCAGAGTGGGTGTATTGTGCTCGTTGTTTTGTTTCACCGGTTTAGTGCTTTACCTTGCCCATCTGGTTTTGTTGCATTCCCTGTCATTTACTTTAGTGAGTTGAATCTGTCTGCCATCTGTCCAAATGGATCGTCCTCCAATTTATGATGGTTCTAACTTTGAAAGTTGGCTAGGAGGCCTAGCTGTGTATGTAGATTCCATAAATCCCAAATTATGGAGTTTGCTATCCAAAGGCCCACATCGATTACCCAAAGATCAGACCAAGTGGTCTAGTGAGGACACCTTTAAGAACCGTGACAATGTCATAATTCTTAATATCTTGAGAGCTACTATTAATACTGATGTATATTCTTTTGCTCTCAGGTGCAACTCTGGAAAAGAGATATATGACAAGGTTATCTCTGCACATAATCAACAAGGTGATAGCTGCTTGATGGCCAACCGGGATGATGAAGATGAGATCTCATCTCAGGTAAGCTCTGAATCAGATGGATACTCCTTTGATGAATTGATAGTGATGTATGAAGATTTGTTCAAAGTATCCAAGAAATTAAAATCTGAAAATAGAAGGTTGAAAAAGAGATGTGAACAGATTAACTCTAATGTTCTCTGTGAAAACTGTCAAAGACTAAAAACATCTCATTATATGTGCTTAGCTGATCTGAATATGAGTAAGGAACAAATCTCTTTATTGGAAAATAAAAATGAAGAATTGAGGTTGCTAAATTCTGCCATGTCTGAGAGACTCTTAATGCTTGAAAAAGGGAAGAAGTCAGTTGAAAATGAATGTGAGAGAGTGAGTACATTAATAGAAGAGATTGATAGCTACAAAGCCATTAATGTCTTACTTAATGAAAAGATCATAGATTCTGAAATACTCATTTCCTCTCTCAAAAATGAAATCACTGAATTGAACAATTCTCTATCTGAGTCATTTGAAAACAAAGAAAATTCAAAGGTTGCTTCTAAGAAGAAGGTCTCTGATGAAGGCAGTAAACAGGAAGAGAGAAAAAGAATGTATACAACCTTTGTGCGTAGCTCTGAGTTGGCTAGCACTTCAGCTTCTCCTTCATGTCTGCCTGCGAATCAGATAGAAAAATAAAAGAAAACAAAATAGAATAAAAATTTATATGCTAAAATTTCTCAGGCCAATCTGTCTCAGATTAAAAGGAAGAATGTGAAATGTTTCTACTATGGTAAATCTGGCCATGAGATGGATGTTTGCTTTGTCATGAGAGAGGATGAACTGAAATCAGATAGAATTCATGCTAGGAATTCTAAATTGAAGAAACCTTCTCATGATCAAAATAAGAGAATTCAATGCTTTTACTGTCATAGAATTGGCCACTTTATGCATGATTGTAGATTAAAGAAGCAAGATGATTTGAATGCTAAAGAGCTTCATGATAGGAATCATGCATATCTGAAAAAGAAACTTCATTGCTTTCATTGTAACAAATTGGGCCATATTGCTGCAAATTGTTGGCATGCTAAGGGAAGAACAATTAACTCCGAAACTGCTATAATCCCTGTAAAAAGACATGCATTCTATAAGAATCTTGACAGAATGAATTCTTCATGTTTTGAATGTGGAAAATATGGCCACACAGTCAAGGACTGTTGGCATGTTCAGAAGAATCATATTAACCCCCATGCTGTCAAATTCAATGCAAAACAATTTGTGAAATTCTCTTATTTTAATTGTGGAAAACCTGGCCACAAAGCCTCTGAGTGCTGGGTGGCAGAGTTCAGAAAATAAAATGCCCATGCACACAACAGAAATTTTGATGTTCATGCACATGAATTTAATGCTTACAATAAGGTGCATAAAAGGAACTCAAATTCTGTTAGTTATCATGGTAAGTCTGGTCAATTTGGTTATTCCTTGTCCAGCTATAAGTTGATGGGCTATGTTGATAATTCTGTTAAGAGATCAGTCAGAACACCTGTTAGGGCTCATACAGGACCCAAGGCAGCTTGGGTTCCTGCAAGATCATATTGATTGACATGTTACAGGTGTGCCTTGGTAAGAGATATAAAAGGGGTAATTTAGCCAAGGCACTCAAAAAGGAAGCCCCAAGATTCTACATCTCAGGTTAGTTCTGAACTTGTTTTTAAATTTCATCATCTGAAAATGCTTATTTGTCTGTTTGATATCTGAAATTGTTGAACTGATCGATTGATTGTCTGATATTCTCTTCATGTCAAGCTGATCAGTCTGCATTCCAGACTCAGCTACTGAGTTTTACCTTGCATATATCTGATGCTCTTCTCTCTTGCTAGTCTTTGCACTATGAACATAGGATGTTTGATGTTCTGCACAATCATGTTTGAGTCGATGCAGTACACTGTACTGAATTTGAATGCTTCTTTAGTGTATTCAGTTGATGCACTATATAGACTTTGTGTCATGCACGTGTTTTGTGTTAATGCATTGCATGCCTGGTGTTAAATGCATAACTTGCTGATTGTGAATGGGTCATTTAGTACATTCAGTCAATGCATGTGTCTTATGTCTGCATACATCATTTGCATGACTGTCATTGATGCTGTTTAATGCATGCAGGACTGCTTTATGCTGCATTGTCCTTGTTAACCCTAGTATATCAAATAGTAAATTACTAAAAGGCAGGGAAATCTGCCCGGAAGTTCCTACCATGTGTGAGATGGTCTTTGAGACCAGGTCCTCCGCCTAGTACCATGGGTCATGTTGCTTGATAGGGCAGTCTGAATGTGCATGTATCATTTGGAATCATATGTTCAGTTTTCAGTGCAAGCATTGCATGTTTTCAGGGGGAGTCACTTGCATATCCTTGCATAACAATTCAATGTTGAGTCCTTGCATGTCCCTGCATGCATATAGTGCATTGCATCTCCCTGTATTGAAATTGCCAAAAAGAGAGTTTGAATGCATATTGTGAGGGGGAGTCATTACAATTGCATAAAGGTTGTCAAATGCATACATGGGTCAGAACTCATTGCATATCCTATCTTACTGATTTTATTGACAAGCCTTGATCATAATTTAAAAACACTAAGCTTCAAAATCTCTCCTATCAATTGGTAACAATTTGTATCGCTTGGCTTCAGAATTCTATCAGTCTTTCATGAAGATTTCAATGGGCTATCTCGATCATAAATCTAAAAATTTTGAACTAGAAATCTTCTATTATACATTTTTATGAATGACTAAAATAACTCATGCGGTTTAAGTTCAATGTATTCAATGAGTTTGACTTTAAAATCTCTTAAAAAATATCTGAAGCATGTTTAATAAACCTTAACCATATGTTTCATGCTGTATCTTGAAAACTTCTGAAATCTGCATTATTGAATTCATGGCTTCAATTGGTTAAGTACATGAAATTATTATTGACTTGAAGCAAAGGAATTTGTCTGTTTTGTCTAAAGGGTAATTGTTGTCAGAGCAATGACTTTGATCACTGAGAAACCATGTCCAAAGGACTATGTCATGAGGTGTCTTAGTCAACTCTGCAAAATAAATTTTATTGAAAATTCAGGCAGAGCAATGGCATGCACACTGAGAAATACAACTCACTCATCAAGAAATGATTTGGAGTGCATCATGATGTGTAAATGCTATCTCTGTTCATATATAGCATGACAGTTAGTCACACTAAGTGCTTAGGGATATTGGCCTCTAATCAAGGTATATCCTCTAGCTACAAGGTGTGAACTGAACTAGAGTGCTCGTAAAATTGTAGCAAGAAAATTATTCAAAAGATTGAAATATCTGAATATTGATGCTAAAATCAAATTGCTACAACCCTAGACAAAATAATATGACTTCATAATTGCTTGATTTCAATACTAGTGCATGTAATTCTGAAAGAAGTTAATAGATTTGATTGTGTAAGACAAAGGGAGGATAATCAAGATAAATATGAGGGCTTGGTTCATTTTTATTAAAACATGGCTTTAGATATCAATACAGAATTTTATTGATAAACTCTGCATACATCATGTTTAAACCATGCTGTTCAAATAAATGTCATTCATAAGCCCTTATGATAGAAGACTTTGAAAACTTATGCTTTAGATTTATGAGATTGATATCTCTTTGAAAATCTGACTAAATTTCTTGTGTTTGGAGCATCCTTGAAAAATCTGTCTGGCTGAATTTCTTCTGCTCATGTTATTGGTTCACTGAACTGAACTTCTCCTTGTTTGCCCATGTGATCTCCTTCTCATTCATCTCATAAGATTCCACTTATTGAGGGGGAGATTCCATGTCTTGCATCAATTTCATATCAATTGGCATCTATTCAGGGGGAGCATTCCTTGTCACACTGAATCATGTTCATATCATTTGTGACCTTGCATTCATATACTCAGGGGAAAGTATTGCATTTCTTGCTACATCTGCATCTACCATGGTTTATCTTGATTATACCAAAAGGGGAGATTGTTTGCCAAAAAGGCAGTATCATGTTCTTGCAAGGGGGAGAAATTGACTGAACTTTTACACCTGCTTTAATTTCTCAAATTATTTTCTTTTTGATGAAGTCAAAGGGGGAGAATAATTTGAGTCTTCAGATTGCCTCACATCATCAGAATGACTCAATATATTGAAAGTGTTGCCATCATCAAAAAGGGGGAGATTGTTGTGCCCCTGTGGTTTTGATGATGGTTTTGATGATTGGTTGTTGATGTGAGTTAATCAAATGTTCAGTCATCTTGCTGCTCAGTTTAGATGAACATATTTGATGTTCAATCATGCTACATGTTAAACTGATGCATAAAGCATTCATTGCTGTGGTTTTGATGATTGATTTGGTTTTGATGATTGGTGTTTGTTGTTAATCACTGTGAGTCATTTTGTTGAGTAAGTCATCGCATTTGAAGTTCAGACTGTTATCTACTGCATAAAGCATTCATATGCATTTACAGAGTCTATACATTGATTGGTAGTAAGTCTGTACATTGAGCGTCTCTTAGAAGTCCATACAGTGCATTGCATTGGCTAAGTGTATACACTGTCAGTCTCATTTAGCGTCTAAAGACAAAGTCTGTATAGCGCATCACTCATGTTGGAAGTCTATACATTGGCGTTGGTCATCCAAGTCTGTACATCACTTGGCGCTCACAAAGTCTGCACATCCTGTTCAGTGAAGTGTGTACATTGCATAGCATGTTGCATCAACGCATGAAGTCTGTACATCCACAGTTAAACTTGAAGTCTGCACACTAGTCTTCACTGTCAAGTCTGCACATTGGTCTTCGATTTCAATGTCCATACATTGGGCTTTTATATGAAGTCTATACATTGTTGTTTGCAGTACAAGTCCATACATTGGACTGTTCATCAAAGTCTGTACATCAGACTGCTATAGTAAGTCTGTACAGTGAGTGATTCATTGGTGAAGTCTGTACACTCAACTGAACTTCAAGTCTAGACATTGCACTGTAGCATCCATTGTCTTCGTGTTGTTTTTGTTTGATTGTCTTCGTGTTGTTTACTATAACCGCTCGATTTGTTCTGATGAACTTCGAGTCGTTTCCCAGTGAACCCCGTGTCGCTTCACCTCATGCTGTTCTCATCGTCTTAGTCTTGTTTTCACTTCGTGTTGTTTTCACTTCGTGTCAACTTCATCTTCGTGTTGTATTCACTTGGTGTCAACTTCTGTTTTCGTCTTAGTGTTGTTTTCACTTCGTGTTGTTTTCACTTCGTGTCGGTTTCTGTTGTCAGCACGTGTCGTCCTTAGTTCGAGTCGGTTCTTTATTATTTCCGTCTTCGTGTTGTTCTTCTTAGACCTCGTGTCTTTCTTGTGTTGAAACCACACTTCGTGTTGGTTTCTATTTTTTCGTCTTCGTGTTGTGGTCAGCTCGTGTCGTTCTCTTTGCTGTGTGTTATGTCGTGTTATTTTTATGTTCGTGTCTCCGTGTTGTTTTTGTCTTCGTGTCTCCGTGTTGTTTTTATCTTTGTGTCTTCGTGTCATTTTTGTTCCACTGCGTGCAGAACATTGCAGCACCTCGTGTTGCTTTCTGTGCCACCTCGTGTCGTTTCTGTGTGAACCTCGTGTCGCTTCTCTCTGTCCTCTAGTTGCATCTCGTGTCATCTTTTATGTCTTGCTTATTGTTGCAACCACTTCGTGTCGTTCTTCTTTTTACCTCGTGTTGTTTTATAACCTCACTTCGTGTCGTACTCTTCGTTGTGTCTGTTCTGTCACAGTGTATCTCGTGTCATTTTTTCCTTACTTCATGCTGTAGTCACCTTGTCTATCTCGTGTCATTCCAAGTACAGTGCCATCGTATTACTATTACATATCTCATGCAGCTTTAGTTCCTGTGGCCCTCAGTGTTAATGGTTTTAATCTCATTACAGGTCCGAGGAAGAACATTCCACACTCCTGGGCTACACGTGATCCGAGACAAGAGGAACCAATCTGATAAGGACACATGTCAGGAAGATTCTGGATCGAGCGTGAGAGGCACACGCGTTTTGTGCCCTATTCACCTGCTGTTGCTGCTATAAATAGAACCCTTCGTCCTCAGATGAAGGTGATCGAGTTGGCAAGAAGAAAAGCTCATACAGAGAGCCCCGATCCAGAAAAAGGAAGAGAAGAAAGAAAAGAAGAGAGCAGAGAAGAGAGTGAGAGTAAGAGCAGAAGAAGAAAAAGAGAGAGAAGAGAGTTGAGAAGAAGAAGAAGAGAAGTAGCAGAAGAAGCTCCTAGGAGAGTAGAAGAGAAAGAAAAGAGAGATAGAAAGTGAGCCAGAGAGCTCGTGGAGAACAAGGAAGAAGTTACCTGAAGATCTGTCTACTGGACCATGGATCAAATCCAGGCCAGTCAGCTCCATGCGAGCCACATTTGTGTTATTTGTCTTTACAGCTTTCTGATCGCTGTGTATCTTTCTTTTCTTATTTTTCCTGTTTCATTTGGTTACTGTATTTTCCGATACTCTGTAGAGAGGTCGGGGTTCCTCCTGTTTGTTCAGGAGAAGGGAGATTGATATCTCCGGTTGCAAGTAGCTGGGTGCTACTTGTGGGTTCCCTCCGGTTTGGAGGAAGGGAGATCTGATCTCCGGTTCTGGGCTTGTGGATTGCAAGTCCAGGGGTCCCTCCTGGTCTGGAGGAAGAGAGGTCGTCGACCTCTGGTTTGCTGGTCACTGGAAGTCACCGGTTGGTTCCCTCCCGGTTTGGAGGAAGGGAGGATTGATCCTCCGGTTCTGGTCTTGTGGTTGCAAGACTAGGTGTTCCCTCCTGGTCTGGAGGAAGAGAGACTTCGGTCTCTAGTTTCCAAGTGGCTGGGAGTCACTTGGGGTGTCCCTCCGGTTGGGAGGAAGAGGGGAGGTTGTTCCCCTGGTCAAGCTGTGTGGCAGCACCTGTTGCAGACTGAGTCTGCTGTTTCTAGCGCGAGCTAGTGGAAGCCACACTCGGTTTGAGTGTGGGGTGGATATAGGTCTGGAGGACCGAACCACCTAAAAACCCCTCTTGCATTGTGGTTTGATTGCTTGATTTACTTCCGCTAGATGAATGCATAGGGGCGCTCCATGTGTTTGGCTTCGGGTTGAGAAGAAGAGTTAATTAGTCTTCTTAGAATGTTTTAATTTGTCAAGAGAGCGAAATTCTAGTTGAGCGACTCCTTGTCAAATTCCGCCTAGTTAGCATCCTAGTGATCTCACTGTATGCTTGCTTGGTTCTGCAACTGATTATTAGCTTTTAAGCTTATCTAGTTTGCGAACTAGTAATTCTAGTGAGCATCATATTTTAACTGGGCGAAAGTTTTTTAAAGGGTTATATTCATTCACCCCCCCTCTGAATACTGCACCGAACCCAACATGGTGCAGAAATTAAATAGCAAGAATTGAAATGGCCATTGGGGAAGTGACTCGCCGCGGCCTCGAGAATATGAGCAGATAAGAATATAACAGAATATAAGGAGAATATAAAGAGCGGGAATTTAAACGGCCATTGGGGAAGTGACTCGCCACGGCCTCGAGAACAAGATGTGATCGCCAGGAGCCGAAAGACCCCAAAATAAAGAAAGTGATCGCGCCTACCTCAAGAGCGGGAGATGGCGGGTTACTTCTTCCTCCCCCTTCGGCCGGCCGACGGAGAGGGCTTTCCTTGGGTACCCTTGTAAAATAACGACAAACAAGTAACGAGTGGATTAGAAAGATGAAGGTGTAGTATTCAAATCCTTGCGATAAAAATAACGAAATGATGGCAAGACACACACCTGGTTGGTGTTGTCTTTTAAACCCCTCTCGGACTCGAGTAGGAGGAAAATGAGATGATGGATGCAAGAAGTATATAAGAAGAGGCGCCCTTATGAAGGGGGATAGATGATGCGAGATGATGAATGCAAAAGAACTAAGAAGAAAAGGAAAGGATTGGCTTATTGGATGTGCCGATGGTGAAATCCGGCGGAGCTCCGGCAGCGTAGGGATGGCGTGGAAGCACGGTGGATGAAGATGACCTTCCTCTCGCGAGCGTGGGCACCCGAGAAGCCGGCAGAACCTCCACCTACAAAAGACCCCACGGGTTAGAAAATGACTCCGGTAGCCTCTAGACTCCGGCAGCCTATCGGATCTCTTCGAAGCTCCCCCAGAACTGAGGGGGTGGGCCTTTATTTATAGGGCTCCAGAGGGTGGAGGCGTCCAGGACCCTGGACACCTCCATCAGGGTCGAACTAATATTTATTCTATTTTTATTAATTTTTTTCGAAATATTTTTGTGGAGGCGTCCATGGCCTCGGACGCCCCTAACAGGTCCACCGAACACCACCGACGGCCGCACGCGGTTTGACACAATGCGTGGTTTTGTGAGCGAGGCCACGTGATTTTGAAATGGGCGCGTCCAGCGGGCTGGACGTCTCCATAATTTGGATTTTTTCACACACGACAAACCGTCGTTCGGTGGGCGGCGCCCGTGAGGGAGTTGATGGATAAATATATTATTTTTTATTTATTTTGTTTTGTTTTTATGCCAAAGCTGGCATTTTAATTTTTATACTTGTTTTTATGGAGGCGTCCAGGGGCCTGGACGCCTCCATTAATATATATTTTTTATTTATTTTGGGGTTTTAAAAAACAAATAAAATAAATTAAAAGAATGGGGGCGTCCAGGGGCCTGGACGCCCCCATTAAGACCCACCCGGGTCCTCAGTTCAGGCGTTGGCGGCCGCCCGGCAGACACCCTTCTTGATTCCGGAACCTCCTGATGCGTCTGACTTGTGTTGATGCCGTCCGAATGCCGCGACGAGAGGATTCCGGATGCCGAAAAAGACAGAAGAATGTGGATCTCTAATTTAGAATAATCCACTTAAGAAAAATATCAAAGAAAAGACATGCAATAATCATCAATAGTGGAGATGAAACATGCACGAGGTGCACAAGGGGAGTGTGTGATCGCCAGAGATGCGAGGGTCTCGAGTGGAAAATAATAAGAGAAAGGATGATCACGAAAATACCTCAAAGTGCGGGGATGTGAGTGCTTCCTTTCTCTTCAAATCGGCCAACCGATGAAGAGAGTTCTTACTTTTATTACCCTTGCAAAATAAACAAACACCACCAAAATAATTGAATTAGAAATAAGGTGGGTATAGTATCAAATTCTTAGAGAGAAATATGAGCATGAAAATTGTGCAAGACACACCTTGTGGGTGTTGGCCCTTAAACCCCTATGCAAAAGGGATGGGAGATGTATGATGAATGAATATGAATAAAAATATGAATAAGGGAAAGAGTGCAATAGATGCACTATGGGGAGATACTCAACGTAGTTGAGTTAAAAATATAAACACCATGATGCATGCATGAACCTGTACAATAAACAAAAGAAAACAAAGATAAATGATAGAAAGCAAAAGCCTGTTGCTTGGCTTTATATGCTCGATGGGGAGAGAGAGCTTCAAAGGATGAAGATGTGTGGTGCAGAGCCTCCTCCCTTAGCCATGGAAGCAGCAGCCTGTGAAGAAAGAAAAAATAAAAAAGAAGAACAGAAGAAGAAGGAGAACGGAGAACGGAGGGAGGAGAGGAGAAGAAGACAGAAGAGGAAGAGGAAAGAAACGTTCGAATCCAACCTTAACAACAGAGCCCATCGGCCCTATTAAATAGAATTGGAGGAGATAAACATGAGCAAGGGTCCAATAAGGGGGAAGGATAAGAATGGGCAAGAGCCCCAATCAAGGCAGGAGTCTAACGAAGCAAGGACTCTCTGGGGAAAGGGCTGCGAAGTCAGAAGATGAAACACGCCCTTTGTCAGGGCGTCAATTCAAGAATTGACGACCTACCATAGGGCGTTGATTCAAAACACGACCTGGACAAGGGCGTCAACTCCCAGATCAATTTTGGAAATAAATATTTCTTTTATTTAGAAATTCTAAAACACGCCTCCTGGAGAGGCGTTAATTGAAACACGCCCCAAAGAAGGGCGTTAATTAACATTTTTCAAAACATTTATTCTTTTTTGAAAATTGGATAATGCCGGGAATTGACGCCCTCATCTCAGGGCGTCCTTTCATCAAGAAACGCCCCAGGTCAGGTCGTGTTTTAAAACACGCCCTTCACCAGGTCACGAATTTATAAAATAGGTAAAATGGGGAGAAATAGATAAAATGGGGAGACACGCCCTGGATCAGGTCGCGTTTTAAAAACACGCCCCTCTCTAGGGCGTTAATTTAAAAAAGAGGGAAAGGGCAGAAAATCCATGAAAAATGGAAAAAACACTCAAATAAGCTAATTTGAGGGTCAAATGGGGCATTACAAGGCAATATGAGAAATACTCAAAGTAATGTCAATTTTGGCGTGTCTACAGCTGCCCCGCCTTGGCGTCTGCTTTGCAAGGGAGCGTAGCAAACTGAAAAGTAGATGCCAAGGTGTGATGAGACACGCAATCAACATCACTTGATAAGAAATGAAATCAAAAGCTCGAGATGAAGTAAATCTCGGGAAATCCAACGAAATCAACAATGTTTGGATAAAAGGGGAGATGTGCACGCGGTGCACGAAGGAGATAAAATAAAATGATCAACTTCCAGCGCGGTGGAAGTACCCCAGGTCACAAACATATAGATTTCACCATTGGGGAGCGGTTAACAGCCAATGTGGACGTGCTGCAGCCAAGGTGGATCAAAGGAAAGGATATAAAATAAGATGATGAAAATCCAAACAAGGAGCTCTCGAGAAAAGACCCAAAACAGCGATAAAACGAACTGAGGATCCAATTCGACAATGAAAATCTCATATCGAGAAAGATTAAGATCAATTCAACTCTCAACATCAGCTTATCAGAATGATTTTCCAATGTTAATTCAAAGTCCTACATGAATGCATGCTGGGCTAAAGGGAAAATAACAAATGAAAATATAATATAATCAAGGATAATATTGTTAAACTACCCAGACTGGGTCAAGAAATCAATTCTGCGAGCTGATTTTTGAAAATAATGTCAATTTTTATGAGTTTTGAAAATATTTGAATTTTTATGGAGATTTTTGGAAAATATTTTGAATTTTTGTTGGGATTTTGAACGGGAAATATTCAATTTTTTTTTTGATTTTGGCTTAGACATTGTTAATGCAGCATCAAAGGGTTGTTTTGAACCACTGGCTAGGGGTCCTTGTTCCTTCCCTTTTCGCTAAAACTGCCCAAAGCTGGACGTGCATTAAAAGTGACATCCTATAACCGGCCGTCTTTGATCAACGGTGCCCCTACCATGGCCATACCTGAGAAATGTTCGGTCTTGGAGGGAGAAGAGAAGAACAATTGTGACAAACTTTGTGCAGGATGGGAGATATCGGGACTTGAATTCCTTCCAAGGTGTTCCCTTCAAAGAAGTAGTCTGTTGTGCCGGGGCTTTGTGCCTTTAATTTTTAGACCCTTGACATACATACGACCAGGGTTTTCCCTGCGGGGACTTTGCCACTCTTGACATGCCATAATTCACAATCTTGCTTTTATCAAAATTTCGACTTGATTTTCATAATAGCCCTTTTGGCGAGATGTATATCATGAAATTCATATTTAGTTTGGGTCAAGACTGCCCCTATTTGAGACTCCTCTCGTATTGGGGATTACCAAGGTTGGTCATCTCATCCGTCAACCTCTTGTCCCTGCACGTGGCCGAGTAAAGAAGAGAAAAGACTTTCAGATATACTCATGGCATGGCCAAGGTAGCGACGGTGTTTAACCAAAGGAGCCGGCTAAGGACGCCGTGAAGTGTGTGAGGTGCCCAACTGAGGGTTGATCTTAACAAGCAGGGAGAGAATGTTGAATTCCCAGCGCGGGGTTCTTATTAACCAAGGTGCTGCAGAAGCAAGCCTAAAGACTCTTTTTAACAATGATTTAATTTAACAAAAGCCTAAGATAAAGATCTAAAACACCACTCTTAATCTTGTTAGGAAGCACTTCATTTTGAAAATCATGCGTGAAGTAATGAGGTAATGATATCATATAAATGCATACTTACGTCAATATATTACCTTGCAACCTTTGTTAAAGCAGCTGCCGCGAGAAGTTCATCATCGTGGGATAGTCCTCTTAGGCAGGTAAAGGATTGGAAGCAAAGGATTGAAAGTGGCTTAACAAGAAGTAGTGGTGCCAAGACCAGACTCAGACGAATAAGGAAAAAAAAGGAAAAGAGGCGAGGGCTAGAACTCCCTCACTAAGGCGCGGAGACCCTGATCACATGGAACAGTCTACAGAAGGAGAGGAGAATTAGAAGGAGGAGTGAGGACTAAAGCCTCGGAAGCAGTGGGAGAAAGGGCAGATGTCCAAGGCAGTGGATGTGGAAGAGGTTGGGTCAGACCCAGAATCAGGAGGAATTAGAAGAAGAAATTGGTAGATAGAAAGAGACGGATATGGAGGGTCCGGAGGCAGAGGAGAATCATGAGAGGAGAAATCATCCGGAGGCTCCAGAGGGATGACAAAAGAAGGGACGCGATGCCCTGAGACGAAATAGGGAAAAAGATGATGGAAAAGGAAGAAAAAAAAGAAGGATGTGATGTTCAGGAAGATTAGAAAGATGAATCGGAAGAAAGATGGAGGGTCCGGAGGTTCTGGAGGAAGCAAATGCCGAGGGACGCGATGCCCAAGGAGGAGAGAAAAATCCGGAGGTTCCGGAGGAATGAAATCAGGAAGGAGAAGGTGGAAAGGGGCGTCGTGCCTGAAGGAAAAGTCCGGAGGTTCCGGAGGAAGAAAATGCCGAGGGACGCGATGCCCTGGGAAGAAGGGAAAGAAATCTGGGAGATGAAAAGGTTGGAAAGGGGCGCGATGCCCGAGTAATGAAGATGAATATGAATAAGATGGGAAATGCGGAGGATCCGGTGATGCCGAAAGGCGGGGAAGATACGGGTTTGGAGACCCGGGAAGCAGGAGGTGCAAATGCATATGAATGCAATAGAATGGACGTGATGAATGCAGTGAATGCATGAACGCAATGAAATTCAAAGAAGATGAAGAATGTGAAGGGTGAGAGGATGAGATCCTCCTCCTAACCCTGGGAATGGCCCATGAAGAAAAAGTGATAGAGATGGATGAATAGAAAGTGGAACAAATAAGGGATGGCCCCTTAGCATTAAGATAACTGCCCCTCCACGGCAGTGAAAGTGTATGAGAAATAGCCCCTGCCGAAGCTTCAATGGTGAATGTCAACTCCCTTGGAGAGTGCAAAGTAATAGCGGGAGGGAGTTGGAAAGTTAGGCTTGGAAGCATCATGTTGCCGAGGAGTTCAAGATTTGGAAATTGGAACAAAGGGTGCCCTGTCCGGCCCTTACACAGCATCAATGCTTGGCATGGCGGCGACTTGGCTTCTTCGACCGTGCTTGGCACAATAACCCGGATTGGCATCTGGCAAATGAATTCTTGAATCTTGAATGGCGCGGCCAAATCCTTGCTGCCCGGCTCTTGATCGTCCTCGGCACCTGTGCTTGTAGAAGGCCCCCCATTCCGAGTAGTAAGGGGAGGTGAAGCGGAGGCGGAAGGCTCCATGAATGGTGGAGGCATGATGGAAAGCGTTGGCAAATGGGTGAGCGTAAGCGGGGGTTCAAACACGCCGAGTTTCTCCCTTTGCTCGGAAGCAGTTGGGATTGGCTCGGGTGCAAAAAGGGGTGGATCCTGCTCAGGATTAGCCATGGGTAAGGGTAAAGGGTTAAATGGTGGAATGGGCAAAGTGGGGTTTAAAGGAATAATAGAAGGCCGAGGTGGCGGTAATGGGAGGTTAATTGGGGAAGGTTCAATGGTGGGTTCGATGGAGGCTAATGGTGTGGAGGTAGATGGCTTAACGGGTGGAGGTTTAATAGTGGAAGGCTTGGGGGAGGCCAGTGTTGCGGAGGTTAATGGTGTAACTGGAGGAGGTGTAATGTATGTGGTGTCAAGGATAGGAGGAGACTTACAATGTGCCGGTGTGGGTGATTGAAGTATCGACCCATCATCGTAACACCAATTAGTCTCATAAATAGGGGTTGGATCAGGGATGGTTTCATCCTGAGCAGGGGGTTCATCGAATGAAAATGGGGAAAGCAGAAAGTTAAGGAAACTCGGAAGGGGTGCCTGCGGAGCTTCATCATCATCGTATACTGCCTCGAATTCTTCGAATGTCGGCTCTTGCTCACTTGAACCGCCGACGCCATAATCATCCCTCCTGTCTTTCCATTCTCTCTCCATCTTTGTAATCTCGTCCAAAGCGGCATGGAGAGGATTGACTGGAGCAGGAGGAGCCGTGACCCTCTTTATTTGTTCCTCCATCAAAGTAATCTTATCAAGCAGAGATTGTTGGAGGGGTGTGACTTGAGCAACAGAAGGTTGGCAGGGCCTTGAAGGAGGAAGGGCCGTATAAAAAGGCCGTGGAGGGGAATTAATGGGCCGACCCATAGAAGAACCCGGATGGGCCGGATTGCAATGAATAAATGGGCCTTGGGGCCGTAATGGAGGAGGAATAGAAGGAGGCGGGTGTCGGACCACCCGAGGAGGAGTGTGAATAGAAGGGGATGGGTAATGGGCTACCCGATTAGGAATATGAATAGAAGAGGGAGGTGGGTGATGGCCCCCCCGTGTAGGATTGTGAATAGAAGAGGGAGGTGGGTGATGGGCCACCCGTGTAGGATTGGAGGGAGATGCATAAGATGTACCCTCAACGGCGGCCTTAAGGGCTTGGATCTATTGAGGGGTAAGATGATCTAATGCATGCAAAATCTGGGAGACCTTCTCATCATTGGGACGAGAGGGCTTAGTGGGAATAGTGGCTCGAAATTGAGTTGAAGGACCATTGGATTGGACATTGCCCAAGGGTCGGGCAACACCATAAGAGTGAGGACGTGGTCCTTTGAAAGTATGGTGAGAATTTTGAACATGTTGAAAGTGAGGATTATAAGAAGTGCTAGGTTGTGCATCCTCATGAATTGAATTAAACATGTTATCTTGTTTATAGTAAGCCATCATGCAATCAAAGTTCAAAATAATATGCAAAGAAGCACACAAAAGAGATGGTTACCTTGATTTGATTTGTTTGAACCTTGGTGAATTAAGGATTTTATCAAAGTTTGGAATGATTCACACAAGGGGAGGAACCTAGTTTCAAATGATTTAACTCCAACGCCAACTAGGAACACTCTCTCACCACGTTTAGGCCAACTAATTCGGGACTTCAAAGGGTACAACCTGCCCGGCGTCCGTGAGGGAATCCACGGGTGCGGGGACTTATGGAGGCTTGGAAAAGGGATTTCCGGTCCAAAGAGACGGAATGCTCAATGGAGGTTCGTCCCGATTCCAAGAGGGTGTGTGGAATCCTAGTGAGGAGAGAGGAGGTCTCCCAAACCAATGTAAATGAATGAATGCAATATGTGCAAGGGGATAGGCAAATCACCAATATAGCCAAATAATAAATATAAATCAATGAAGCATGAATAGGCGGAGGCTCTGTGAAATCACAGGAAAGAGACGACCTGGGGAAGGTCGTTACTAATAGAAATGCGCCCTGGTCTGAGGCACTACCTGAGGAAAGGACGCCTCACGGAGAGGGCGTCAAATCTAAAACACGCCCTGGGGCAGGGCGTTAACTCTCAGAGGTGCGCACGGCCGAGAGAAAGAAACGCCTTGATGTGAGGCGTTATCAAATAACAAGACGCCCTGGAGAGGGGCGCTATCCAGAAAATAAACGACAGGGTCACTGTCGTGAATCACTGTGAGAGCCCACACAGGCAAGGTAAAAACACGCCCTGGTATGGGGCGCTACAAATCAAATGGACGCCTCTGCTCGAGGGCGTCAACTCTCAGGGGTACGCACGGTCGAATCAATAAAACGCCTTAGTGTGAGGCGTTAGAATATAAAAAGGCACCCTGGAGAAGGGCGTGAATTCACAAATAAGCAGGGTATGATAGAAGACGTCCTGTCAGAAGGCGTTAGACATGCATAAAACGCCCTGGGTGAGGGCGTGAAATTAAAAAGCGCCTCTGACAGAAGCGTTAATTCCCAAAAAGACCCCACGGCCATCAATATTAACAGGAACTCTCACAACCCCAAGGCAATCAATATAAACAATAACATGCTCATCAATTTTTTTTTATTTTTAAAAGGATAAGTAGAATCTCTAAAAAAGAATCTAATCAAACTAGCCAAACACTAGTGGGGAATTGTAAAGCACAATGGAGGGTGCCCGAGGGGCACAAAGGAAAGGGTACCGTGGGTACCAAAGGGAAAGGGCACGCGAGGGTGCCAAAGGGGAAAGGGATAATCAAAAAAAAAAAGAACAATAGGTGTCCCACCGTGATCGTCAATTTGTAGATCTCTAATTTAGAATAATCCACTTAAGAAAAATATCAAAGAAAAGACATGCAATAATCATCAATATGGAGGAAAATATATGCACGAGGTGCACAAGGGGAGTGTGTGATCGCCAGAGACGCGAGGGTCTCGAGTGGAAAATAATAAGGGAAGGGAGGAATGATCGCGAAAAGTACCTCAAAAGATGCGGGGATGTGAGTGCTTCCTTTCTCTTCAAATCGGCCGGCCGATGAAGAGAGTTCTTGCTTTTATTACCTTTGCAAAACAAACAAACACCACCAAAATAATTGAATTAGAAATAAGATGGGTATAGCATCAAATTCTTAGAGAGAAATATGAGCATGAAAATTGTGCAAGACACACCTTGTGGGTGTTGGCCCTTAAACCCCTATGCAAAAGGGATGGGAGATGTATGATGAATGAATATGAATAAAAATATGAATAAGGGAAAGAGCGCAATAGATGCACTATGGGGAGATACTCAACGTAGTTGAGTTAAAAATATAAACACCATGATGCATGCATGAACCAATGCAATAAACAAAAGAAAACAAAGATAAATGATAGAAAGCAAAAGCTTGTTGCTTGGCTTTATATGCTCGATGGGGAGAGAGAGAGCTTCAAAGGATGAAGATGTGCGGTGCAGAGCCTCCTCCCTTAGCCATGGAAGCAGCAACCTGTGAAGAAAGAAAAATAAAAAAGAAGAACAGAAGAAGCAGAAGAAGAAGAACCGAGGGGAGAAGGAAGAAGAAGAACCGAGAGAGGGAGAAAAGGGGATCGAACAAGGGGAGTCCAAAGAGGGGGGATAAACATGGGCAAGAGTCCAATAAGGGGGAAGGATAAGAATGGGCAAGAGCCCCAATCAAGGCAGGAGTCTAACAAGGAAAGGACTCTCTGGGGAAAGGGCTGTGAAGCCAGAAGATGAAACACGCCCTTGGTCAGGGCGTCAATTCAAGAATTGACGACCTGTCAAGGGGCGTTAATTTAAAACACGCCCTGGGTCAGGGCGTTTCTTCCTGGATTATTTTTAGAAATAAACATTTCTTTTATTTAGAAATTGTGAAAGACGCCTCATGGGGAGGCGTGAATTCAAAAACGCCCCATCATAGGGCGTGAGTTAATATTCTTCAAATACTTATTCTTTTTCAAAAATTGGATAATGCCAGGAATTGACGCCCTTTCCAACGGTCGTCACTTTTTCAAGAAACGCCCCAGGTCAGGTCGGGATTCAAAAAAAACGCGCCCTTTCCAAAGGCATTAATTTCAAAAAAATCATAAAAGGGGAGATAAATGCCCAGAAAAATGGAAAAAAAGGAAAAATAGGGGAAATTAGGGGAAAATTCAAGAAACGTGGGAAAAACCACTCAAACAAGCTAATATGAGGGTCAAATGGGGCATCGCAGAGCGATATGAAATATACTCAAAATAATGTCAATTTTAACGGGTGGAGGTTTAATAGTGGAAGGCTTGGGGGAGGCCAGTGTTACGGAGGTTAATGGTGTAACTGGAGGAGGTGTAATGTATGCGGTGTCAAAGATAGGAGGAGACTTACAATGTGCCGGTGTGGGTGATTGAAGTATCGACCCATCATCGTAACACCAATTAGTCTCATAAATAGGGGTTGGATCAGGGATGATTTCATCCTGAGCAGGGGGTTCATCGAATGAAAATGGGGAAAGCGGAAAGTTAAGGAAACTCGGAAGGGGTGCCTGCGGAGCTTCATCATCATCGTATACTGCCTCGGATTCTTCGAATGCCGGCTCTTGCTCACTTGAACCGCCGACGCCATAATCATCCCTCCTGTCTTTCCATTCTCTCTCCATCTTTGTAATCTCGTCCAAAGCGGCATGGAGAGGATTGACTGGAGTAGGAGGAGCCGTGACCCTCTTTATTTGTTCCTCCATCAAAGTAATCTTATCAAGCAGAGATTGTTGGAGGGGTGTGACTTGAGCAACAGAAGGTTGGCAGGGCCTTAAAGGAGGAAGGGTCGTATAAAAAGGCCGTGGAGGGGAATTAATGGGCCGACCCATAGAAGAACCCGGATGGGCCGGATTGCAATGAATAAATGGGCCTTGGGGCCGTAATGGAGGAGGAATAGAAGGAGACGGGTGTCGGACCACCCGAGGAGGAGTGTGAATAGAAGGGGATGGGTAATGGGCTACCCGATTAGGAATATGAATAGAAGAGGGAGGTGGGTGATGGCCCCCCCGTGTAGGATTGTGAATAGAAGAGGGAGGTGGGTGATGGGCCACCCGTGTAGGATTGGAGGGAGATGCATGAGATGTACCCTCAACGGCGGCCTTAAGGGCTTGGATCTGTTGAGGGGTAAGATGATCTAATGCATGCAAAATCTGGGAGACCTTCTCATCATTGGGACGAGAGGGTCCCGAAGGAATAGTGGCTCGTGATTGAGTAGGGGGACCATAAGGATGGACATTGCCCATGGGTCGGGCAACACCATAAGAATGAGGACGTGGTCCCTTGAAAGTATGGTGAGAATTTTGACGAACATGTTGAAATTGAGGAGAATAAGATGTGCATGGTTGTGCATCCTCATGAATTGAATTAAACATGTTATTTTGTTTATCAAAGTAAGCCATTATGCAAGCAATTTAATGTGCAAATAATTTACAAAGAAACACACAAGTTGGAATGGTTACCTTAATTTTTATGTTTGAACCTTGGTGAATTAATGAATTTTAGCAAAGTTTGGAATGATTCACACAAGGGGAGGAAAACCTAGTTTCAATATGGTTTGAACTCCAATGCCAACTAGGAACACTCTCTCACCACGTATAGGTCAACTAATTCGGGACTTCAAAGGGTACAACCTGCCCGGCGTCCGTGAGGGAATCCACGGGTGCGGGGACTTATGGAGGCTTGGAAAAGGGATTTCCGGTCCAAAGAGACGGAATGCTCAATGGAGGTTCGTCCCGATTCCAAGAGGGTGTGTGGAATCCTAGTGAGGAGAGAGGAGGTCTCCCAAACCAATGTAAATGAATGAATGCAATATGTGCAAGGGGATAGGCAAATCACCAATATAGCCAAATAATAAATATAAATCAATGAAGCATGAATAGGCGGAGGCTCTGTGAAATCACAGGAAAGAGACGACCTGGGGAAGGTCGTTACTAATAGAAACGCGCCCTGGTCTGAGGCACTACCTGAGGAAAGGACGCCTCACGGAGAGGGCGTCAAATCTAAAACACGCCCTGGGGCAGGGCGTTAACTCTCAGAGGTGCGCACGGCCGAGAGAAAGAAACGCCTTGATGTGAGGCGTTATCAAATAACAAGACGCCCTGGAGAGGGGCGCTATCCAGAAAATAAACGACAGGGTCACTGTCGTGAATCACTGTGAGAGCCCACACAGGCAAGGTAAAAACACGCCCTGGTATGGGGCGCTACAAATCAAATGGACGCCTCTGCTCGAGGGCGTCAACTTTCAGGGGTACGCACGGTCGAATCAATAAAACACCTTAGTGTGAGGCGTTAGAATATAAAAAGGCGCCCTGGAGAAGGGCGTGAATTCACAAATAAGCAGGGTATGATAGAAGACGTCCTGTCAGAAGGCGTTAGACATGCATAAAACGCCCTGGGTGAGGGCGTGAAATTAAAAAGCGCCTCTGACAGAGGCGTTAATTCCCAGAAAGACCCCACGGCCAGCAATATTAACAGGAACACTCACAACCCCAAGGCAATCAATATAAACAATAACATGCTCATCAATTTTTTTTTATTTTTAAAAGGATAAGTAGAATCTCTAAAAAAGAATCTAATCAAACTAGCCAAACACTAGTGGGGAATTGCAAAGCACAATGGAGGGTGCCCGAGGGGCACAAAGGAAAGGGTACTGTGGGTACCAAAGGGAAAGGGCACGCGAGGGTGCCAAAGCGGAAAGGGGTAATCAAAAAAAAAAAGAACAATAGGTGTCCCACCGTGATCGCCAATTTGTAGATCTCTAATTTAGAATAGTCCACTTAAGAAAAATATCAAAGAAAAGACATGCAATAATCATCAATATGGAGGAAAATATATGCACGAGGTGCACAAGGGGAGTGTGTGATTGCCAGAGACGCGAGGGTCTCGAGTGGAAAATAATAAGGGAAGGGAGGAATGATCGCGAAAAGTACCTCAAAAGATGCGGGGATGTGAGTGCTTCCTTTCTCTTCAAATCGGCAGGCCGATGAAGAGAGTTCTTGCTTTTATTACCCTTGCAAAACAAATAAACACCACCAAAATAATTGAATTAGAAATAAGATGGGTATAGCATCAAATTCTTAGAGAGAAATATGAGCATGAAAATTGTGCAAGACACACCTTGTGGGTGTTGGCCCTTAAACCCCTATGCAAAAGGGATGGGAGATGTATGATGAATGAATATGAATAAAAATAGGAATAAGGGAAAGAGCGCAATAGATGAACTATGGGGAGATACTCAACGTAGTTGAGTTAAAAATATAAACACCATGATGCATGCATGAACCAGTACAATAAACAAAAGAAAACAAAGATAAATGATAGAAAGCAAAATCCTGTTGCTTGGCTTTATATGCTCGATGGGGAGAGAGAGAGCTTCAAAGGATGAAGATGTGCGGTGCAGAGCCTCCTCCCTTAGCCATGGAAGCAGCAACCTGTGAAGAAAGAAAAATAAAAAAGAAGAACAGAAGAAGCAGAAGAAGAAGAACCGAGGGGAGAAGGAAGAAGAAGAACCGAGGGAGGGAGAAAAGGGGATCGAACAAGGGGAGTCCAAAGAGGGGGGATAAACATGGGCAAGAGTCCAATAAGGGGGAAGGATAAGAATGGGCAAGAGCCCCAATCAAGGCAGGAGTCTAACGAGGCAAGGACTCTCTGGGGAAAGGGCTGCGAAGCCAGAAGATGAAACACGCCCTTGGTCAGGGCGTCAATTCAAGAATTGACGACCTGTCAAGGGGCGTTAATTTAAAACACGCCCTGGGTCAGGGCGTTTCTTCCTGGATTATTTTTAGAAATAAACATTTCTTTTATTTAGAAATTATGAAAGACGCCTCATGGGAAGGCGTGAATTGAAAAACGTCCCATCATAGGGCGTGAGTTAATATTCTTCAAATACTTATTCTTTTTCGAAAATTGGATAATGCCAGGAATTGACGCCCTTTCCAGCGGTCGTTACTTTTTCAAGAAACGCCCCAGGTCAGGTCGTGATTCAAAAAAAACGCGCCCTTTCCAAAGGCGTTAATTTCAAAAAAATCATAAAAGGGGACATAAATGCCCATAAAAATGGAAAAAAAGGAAAATTAGGGGAAATTAGGGGAAAATTCAAGAAAAGTGGGAAAAACCACTCAAACAAGTTAATTTGAGGGTCAAATGGGGCATCGCAGAGCGATATGAAATATACTCAAAATAATGTCAATTTTGGCGTGTCTACAGCGGCCCCGCCTTGGCGTCTGCTTTGCAAGGGAGCGTAGCAAACTGAAAAGTAGATCTCTAATTTAGAATAATTGGGTCAAGAAACCAATTTGTAGATCTCTAATTTAGAATAATCCACTAAAGAAAAATATCAAAGAAAAGACATGCAATAATCATCAATATGGAGGAAAATATATGCACGAGGTGCACAAGGGGAGTGTGTGATCGCCAGAGATGCGAGGGTCTCGAGTGGAAAATAATAAGGGAAGGGAGGAATGATCGCGAAAAGTACCTCAAAAGATGCGGGGATGTGAGTGCTTCATTTCTCTTCAAATCGGCCGGCCGATGAAGAGAGTTCTTGCTTTTATTACCCTTGCAAAATAAACAAATACCACCAAAATAATTGAATTAGAAATAAGGTGGGTATAGCATCAAATTCTTAGAGAGAAATATGAGCATGAAAATTGTGCAAGACACACCTTGTGGGTGTTGGCCCTTAAACCCCTATGCAAAAGGGATGGGAGATGTATGATGAATGAATATGAATAAAAATATGAATAAGGGAAAGAGCGCAATAGATGCACTATGGGGAGATACTCAACGTAGTTGAGTTAAAAATATAAACACCATGATGCATGCATGAACCAATGCAATAAACAAAAGAAAACAAAGATAAATGATAGAAAGCAAAAGCCTGTTGCTTGGCTTTATATGCTCGATGGGGAGAGGGAGAGCTTCAAAGGATGAAGATGTGCGGTGCAGAGCCTCCTCCCTTAGCCATGGAAGCAGCAACCTGTGAAGAAAGAAAAATAAAAAAGAAGAACAGGAGAAGCAGAAGAAGAAGAACCGAGGGGAGAAGGAAGAAGAAGAACCGAGAGAGGGAGAAAAGGGGATCGAACAAGGGGAGTCCAAAGAGGGGGGATAAACATGGGCAAGAGTCCAATAAGGGGGAAGGATAAGAATGGGCAAGAGCCCCAATCAAGGCAGGAGTCTAACGAGGCAAGGACTCTCTGGGGAAAGGGCTGCGAAGCCAGAAGATGAAACACGCCCTTGGTCAGGGCGTCAATTCAAGAATTGACGACCTGTCAAGGGGCGTTAAATTAAAACACGCCCTGGGTCAAGGCGTTTCTTCCTGGATTATTTTTAGAAATAAACATTTCTTTTATTTAGAAATTGTGAAAGACGCCTCATGGGGAGGCGTGAATTCAAAAACGCCCCATCATAGGGCGTGAGTTAATATTCTTCAAATACTTATTCTTTTTCGAAAATTGGATAATGCCAGGAATTGACGCCCTTTCCAGCGGTCGTCACTTTTTTAAGAAACGCCCCAGGTTAGGTCGTGATTCAAAAAAAACGCGCCCTTTTCAAAGGCGTTAATTTCAAAAAAATCATAAAATGGGAGATAAATGCCCAGAAAAATGGAAAAAAGGAAAAATAGGGGAAATTAGGGGAAAATTTAAGAAAAGTGGGAAAAACCACTCAAACAAGCTAATTTGAGGGTCAAATGGGGCATCACAGAGCGATATGAAATATACTCAAAATAATGTCAATTTTGGCGTGTCTACAGCTGCCCCGCCTTGGCGTCTGCTTTGCAAGGGAGCGTAGCAAACTGAAAAGTAGATGCCAAGGTGTGATGAGACACGTAATCAACATCACTTGATAAGAAATGAAATGAAAAGCTCGAGATGAAGCAAATCTCGAGAAATTCAATGAAATCAACAATGTTTGGATAAAAGGGGAGTTGTGCACGCGGTGCACGAAGGAGATAAAATAAATGATCAACTTCCAGCGCGGTGGAAGTACCCCAGGTCACAAACCTGTAAGTTTCACCATTGGGGAGCGGTTACCAGCCAGTGGACGTGCTGCAGCCAAGGTGGATCAAAGGAAAGGATTGAAATAAGATGATAAAATCCAAACAAGGAGCTTTCGAGAAAATCACCTAAAACAGCAACAAAATGAACTGAAGATTCAATCCGGCATGAATATCTCATATCTGGAAAGATTAAGATCAACTTCAACCCTCAAAGTCAGCTTATCAGAATGATTTTTCAACAATTGTTTCAAATTCCTACATGAATGCATCCTGGGCTTAAAAGGAAAAATAACAAATGAAAATATAATATAATCAAGGATAATATTGTTAAACTGCCCAGACTGGGTTAAGAAACCAATTCTGCGAGCTGATACTAAGCCGAAGCCCGTTTATCCACGCACCAACTCGTAAAAAGGGAACTATCGTCCCCAGTCTTGGACGGCTCAACGGCCTATCCGTGTGACTAAGACTTCTCTGGAATCATCATTGTTTTTGATGAAGGGGAACTCAAATCCCAGATTTACCAAAGCCACAAGGTCCTTGATATAATCTAGTAACATATGTAACATATAGTAGAATGCATACAGGAGATGGTGATATCAATAAGCATGGGAACTGAGAAATGAGCTGCAAGCACCGTGAGACTTTGAGTGATGATGCCCTGCCGGCGGGACCAAGAGCCTCTTATCCTGCGCTCAAAAATTCATTAGCCAAGATATAAAAAGATAACAAGCAATGAATAAGGCTTTTAATCATAGCATGCATAGCATGAATCAAAGCAACCAATCATAGCATATATCATGAACAACATAAGTCAAATCATGGCATAGCAAAACATCATTATTTGTTGTTTGTCATGAGGATGACAATCTGGCTAATCAAGTTTTGGAGTTGAATGATCAAGATCTGATAATGCCCATCGGCAGAGTAATCAGATGAAACGAGCAGGAGTTGATTGAAAGATTTGGAGATGAATAATCATGAGATATGATAATCAGAATGATATAGGGAGATGATGCCCCTGGGTGGCATGTCATGAGAATATTGGGAAGAATCAATAGATTGATAGCAATAAGTAGAGAGAGGACCCATCCCGTACTTTTGGTCTCTGCAAAGCTGTTCTTGCAAAACACCATTAGAAAATACAATGCAAATTTTTGGATTTTGGAAATATGCAAATTTTTATGAGTTTTGAAATATGCAAATTTTTATGAGTTTTGGAATATGCAAATTTTTATGAGTTTTGAAAATATTTAAATTTTTATGGAGATTTTTGGAAAATATTCTGAATTTTTGTTGGGATTTTGATCGGGAAATATTCAATCCTTTTTTTTGGATTTTGGCTTAGACATTGTTAATGCAGCATCAAAGGGTTGTTTTGAACCACTGGCTAGGGGTCCTTGTTCCTTCCCTTTTCGCTAAAACTGCCCAAAGCTGGACGTGCATTGAAAGTGGCATCCTATAACTGACCGTCTTTGATCAACGGTGCCCCTACCAAGGCCATACCCGAGAAATGTTCGGTCTTGGAGGGAGAAGAGAAGAATAATTGGAGATAAGCTTTGTGCAGGATGGGAGATATCGGGACTTGAATTCCTTCCAAGGTGTTCCCTTCAAAGAGGTAGTCTGTTGTGCCGGGGCTTTGTGCCTTTAATTTTTAGACCCTTGACATGCATACGACCAGGGTTTTTCCCGCGGGGACTTTGCCACTCTTGACATGCCATAATTCACAATCTTGCTTTTATCAAAATTCTGACTTGATTTTCATAATAGCCCTTTTGGCGAGATGTATATCATGAAATTCATATTTAGTTTGGGTCAAGACTGCCCCTATTTGAGACTCCTCTCGTATTGGGGATTACCAAGGTTGGTCATTTCATCCGTCAACCTCTTGCCCCTACACGTGGCCGAGTAAAGAAGAGAAAAGACTTTCAGATATACTCATGGCATGCCCAAGGTAGCGACGGTGTTTAACCAAAGGAGCCGGCTAAGGACGCCGTGAAGTGTGTGAGGTGCCCAACTGAGGGTTGATCTTAACAAGCAGGGAGAGAATGTTGAATTCCCAGCGCGGGGTTCTTATTAACCAAGGTGCTGCAGAAGCAAGCCTAAAGACTCTTTTTAACAATGATTTAATTTAACAAAAGCCTAAGATAAAGATCTAAAACACCACTCTTAATCTTGTTAGGAAGCACTTCATTTTGAAAATCATGCGTGAAGTAATGAGGTAATGATATCATATAAATGCATACTTACATCAATATATTATCTTGCAACCTTTGCTAAAGCAGCTGCCGCGAGAAGTTGATCATCGTGGGATAGTCCTCTTAGGCAGGTAAAGGATTGGAAACAAAAGATTGAAAGTGGCTTAACAAGAAGGAATGGTGCCAAGACCAGACTCAGACGAATAAGGAAAAAAAAGGAAAAGAGGCGAGGGCTAGAACTCCCTCACTAAGGCGCGGAGACCCTGATCATATGGAACAGTCTACAGAAGGAGAGGAGAATTAGAAGGAGGAGTGAGGACTAAAGCCTCGAAAGCAATGGGAGAATGGGCAGATGCCCAAGGCAGTGGATGTGGAAGAAGTTGGGTCGGACCCAGAATTAGGAGGAATCAGAAGAAGAAATTGGTAGATAGAAAGAGGCGGATCCAGAGGGTCCGGAGGCAGAGGAGAATCATGAGAGGAGAAATCATCCGGAGGCTCCGGAGGGATGACAAAAGAAGGGATGCGATGCCCTGAGATGAAATAGGGAAAAAGATGATGGAAAAGGAAGAAAAAAAAGAAGGATGTGATGTTCAGGAAGATTAGAAAGATGAATCGGAAGAAAGATGGAGGGTCCGGAGGTTCCGGAGGAAGCAAATGCCGAGGGACGCGATGCCCAAGGAGGAGAGAAAAATCCGGAGGTTCCGGAGGAATGAAATCAGGAAGGAGAAGGTGGAAAGGGGCGTCGTGCCCGAAGGGAAAGTCCGGAGGTTCCGGAGGAATAGAATCAGGAGGGTCACGATGCCCTGGAAGATGATAGAGAGAATAAGACGGAGAATTCAGAGGTTCCGGAGGAAGCAAATGGAAAGGGGCACGATGCCCGGGGAAAATATGGAGACAATCAGGTGGAGAATCCGGAGGTTCCGGAGGAAGAATATAGAAAGGGGCGCGATACCCAAGAGAGAGGAATGAAGGAGGATCAGGAGGAAAATCCGGAGGTTCCGGAGGTAGCAAATGAGAAGGGACGCGATGCCCAAGGGGAAAATCCGGAGGTTCCGGAGGAGGAAGGTGGAAAGGGGCGCGATGCCCGAGAGAAAGGTCCGGAGGTTCCGGAGAATGGAAAGGGGCGCGATGCCCGAGGGGAAAGTCCGGAGGTTCTGGAGGGATAGAATCAGAAAGGGCGAGATGCCCAAAGAGGAGGGATAAAATTCCTGGAGGTTCCAGGGAGATAGCAGGAAAAGGGACGCGATGCCCCAGGGATGGTGGATAAAAAGATGAAGATGAATACGATGGGAAGTGCGGAATATCCGGAGGTGCCGGAAGGCGGGGAAGATACGGGTTTGGAAACCCGGGAAGCAGGAGGTGCAAATGCATGCAATGGGATGGATGCGATGAATGCATGAAATGCAAAGAATATGAAGAATGTGAAGGGCGAGAGGGTGAGATCCTCCTCTTTCCCCTGGGAGTGGCCCATGAAGAAAACGTGATAGACAAGAATATGGATGGAGTGGGATAGAGGGTGGATAAAGGAGTGGAAGGCCCCTTAGTGCCAAAATAACTGCCCCTCCACGGCAGTGAAAGAGTATAGCCAACTGGCTTAATGGACAAAGCATAAGCCCATGATGAAGCTTCAATGGTAAATAACAACTCCCTTGGAAGGTGAAAAGTAATAGCGGGAGGGAGTTGGAAAGTTAGGCTTGGAAGCATCATGTTGCCGAGGAGTTCAAAATTTGGAAATTGGAACAAAGGGTGCCCTGCCCGGCCCTTACACAGCATCAATGCTTGGCATGTCGGTGACTTGGCTTCTTCGACCGTACTTGGCACAATAACCCGGATTGGCATCCGGCAAATGAATTCTTGAATCTTGAATGGCGCGGCCAAGTCCTTGCTGCCCGGCTCTTGATCGTCCTCGGCACCTGTGCTTGTAGAAGGCCCCCCATTCCGAGTAGTAAGGGGAGGTGAAGCGGAGGCGGAAGGCTCCATGAATGGTGGAGGTATGATGGAAAGCGTTGGCAAATAGGTGAGCGTAAGCGGGGGTTCAAACACGTCGAGTTTCTCCCTTTGCTCGGAAGCAGTTGGGATTGGCTCGGGTGCAAAAAGGGGTGGATCCTGCTCAGGATTAGCCATGGGTAAGGGTAAAGGGTTAAATGGTGGAATAGGCAAAGTGGATTTTAGGGATTGTGGTAATGGGATAACGGAAGGTTGAATTGGGGAAGGTTTAATGGTAGGCTCGGTGAAGGCTAAAGGCTCAATATGTAGAGGTTTTATAGTGGAAGGCTCGGGGGAGGCTGATGTCATGAAGGTTGATGGTATAGTAGGTGGAGGTGTAATTGGTGGAGGGTTAATGGGTGAAGGTTTGGTGCGTAGGAAATGCCGGACGGGGCGAGCGGTGTTAGGAGTGGGAGTGGGAATGGGAAGAGACTCAATAGGCGCTGGCGCGGGCGATTGGAATATCGACCCATCGTCGTAACACCAAGAAGTCTCAGGAATAGGGGGTGAATTGGGAGTGGTGGCTTCATCCTGAGTAGGAGGTTCATCGAATGAAAGTGGGGGAAGTGGGAAACGAAGGAAACTCGGAAGGGGTGCCTGCGCATCTTCATCATCGTATATTGCCTCAGATTCTTCAAATGCCGGCTCTGGCTCGCTTGGAATGCTGATGCCATAATCCTCTCTCCTATCTTTCCATTCTCTCTCCATCTTAGTAATCTCGTCCAAAGCGGCATGGAGAGGATTGACCGGAGTAGGAGGAGCCATGACCCTTTTTATTTGTTCCTCCCTCAAAGTAATCTTATCAAGCAGGGATTGTTGGAGGGGTGTAACTTGAGCAACCGAGGGTTGGCAGGGCCTTGAAGGAGGAAGGGCCGTATAAAAAGGCCGTGGAGGGGAATTAATGGGCCGACCCATAGAAGAACCCGGATGGACCGGATTGCAATGAATATAAGGGCCTCGGGGCCGCGATGGAGGAGGAATAGAAGGAGGCGGGTGATGGGCCACCCGAGTAGAATGAACAGGAGGAGATGGGTAATGGGCTACCCGATCAGGATTGGAAGGAGGAGGTGGGTGATGGGCCACCCGTGGAGGGTCGTGAATAGAAGAGGGAGGTGGGTGATGGGCCACCCGATTAGGATTGGAAGGGGGAGATGAAGGAGATGCACCCTCAACAGCGGCCTTAAGGGCTTGGATCTGTTGAGGGGTGAGATGATCTAATGCATGCAAAATTTGGGAGACCTTCTCATCATTGGGACGAGAGGGTCCCGAAGGAATAGTGGCTCGTGATTGAGTAGGGGGACCATAAGGATGGACATTGCCCATGGGTCGGGCAACACCATAAGAATGAGGGCGTGGTCCCTTGAAAGTATGGTGAGAATTTTGACGAACATGTTGAAATTGAGGAGAATAAGATGTGCACGGTTGTGCATCCTCATGAATTGAATTAAACATGTTGTTTTGTTTATCAAAGTAAGCCATTATGCAAGCAATTTAATGTGCAAACAATTTACAAAGAAACACACAAGTTGGAATGGTTACCTTGATTTTTATGTTTGAACCTTGGTGAATTAATGAATTTTAGCAAAGTTTGGAATGATTCACACAAGGGGAGGAAAACCTAGTTTCAATATGGTTTGAACTCCAATGCCAACTAGGAACACTCTCTCACCACGTATAGGCCAACTAATTCGGGACTTCAAAGGGTACAACCTGCCCGGCGTCCGTGAGGGAATCCACGGGTGCGGGGACTTATGGAGGCTTGGAAAAGGGATTTCCGATCCAAAGAGACGGAATGCTCAATGGAGGGTCGTCCCGATTCCAAGAGGGTGTGTGGAATCCTAGTGAGGAGAGAGGAGGTCTCCCAAACCAATGCAAATGAATGAATGCAATATGTGCAAGGGGATAGGCAAATCACCAATAGAGCCAAATAATAAATATATATCAATGAAGCATGAATAGGCGGAGGCTCTGTGAAATCACAGGAGAGAGACGACCTGTGGAAGGTCGCTACCAATAAAGACGCGCCTCTAAGTGAGGCGCTACCCAAAGAAAAGACGCCTCACTGAGAGGGCGTCAAATATAAAAGATGCCCTGGGACAGGGCGTAAACCATCAGGGCTACACACGGCCAAACAAAGAAACGCCCTGGCGTGTGGCGTTACCAAGTAAAAAGACGCCCTGGAGAGGGGCGTGAATTCACAAACAAGCAGGGTAAACCAAGCCAATCACCACAATATAATCAATCAATGAATATGAGCATGGCATGAATCATGATGAAAAATCACGCAAGGGAGGGTTCTGCAAACCCACAGTTAAAAGACGCCCTGGAAGGGGGCGCTATCCAGGAAAGAAACGACAGGGTCACTGTCGTGAATCACTGTGAGGGCCCACAAGCAACAGTGAGAAACGCACCTTAGGGTGAGGCGCTATAGATAAAAGGACGCCCATGAGTGAGGGCGTCAAAATCAACAAAAAGCGCCCTGATGTGAGGCGCTACGCAGTAAAAAACGCCCTGGGGGAGGGCGTGAATTCACAAGCAGCGTAATAAAACCAGGAGAAACCAGGATATATGCTGAAAGACGCCCTGTCAGAAGGCGTTATATATAAATCACACGCCCTGAGTAAGGGCGTTAAATAAAAAGCGCCTCTGTCAGAGGCGTTAATTCCCTCAGTCTCCAGAGAAACTCCGCGGCCAGAAACATCAAACACTCACAGTCACAACATGATGATCATGGCAATCAACAAATGTATGAATAAGCATGCTCGTCAAAAAATTTTTTGGATAAGTGGAAATTCTAAAAAACTATCAAACTGACAGATCACTTGGGGAGAGTGCAATGCACAATGGAGGGTGCCCGAGGGGCACAAAGGAGGGGTACCGTGGGTACCAAAGGGAAAGGGCACGCGAGGGTGCCAAAGTGGAAAGGGATAATAAAAAGAAGAACACAAAGGGTCCCACCGTGATCGCCAATTTGTAGATCTCTAATTTAGAATAATCCACTTAAGAAAAATATCAAAGAAAAGACATGCAATAATCATCAATATGGAGGAAAATATATGCACGAGGTGCACAAGGGGAGTGTGTGATCGCCAGAGACGCGAGGGTCTCGAGTGGAAAATAATAAGGGAAGGGAGGAATGATCGCAAAAAGTACCTCAAAAGATGCGGGGATGTGAGTGCTTCCTTTCTCTTCAAATCGGCCGGCCGATGAAGAGAGTTCTTGCTTTTATTACCCTTGCAAAACAAACAAACACCACCAAAATAATTGAATTAGAAATAAGATGGGTATAGCATCAAATTCTTAGAGAGAAATATGAGCATGAAAATTGTGCAAGACACACCTTGTGGGTGTTGGCCCTTAAACCCCTATGCAAAAGGGATGGGAGATGTATGATGAATGAATATGAATAAAAATATGAATAAGGGAAAGAGCGCAATAGATGCACTATGGGGAGATACTCAACGTAGTTGAGTTAAAAATATAAACACCATGATGCATGCATGAACCAATGCAATAAACAAAAGATAACAATGATAAATGATAGAAAGCAAAAGCATGTTGCTTGGCTTTATATGCTCGATGGGGAGAGAGAGAGCTTCAAAGGATGAAGATGTGCGGTGCAGAGCCTCCTCCCTTAGCCATGGAAGCAGCAACCTGTGAAGAAAGAAAAATAAAAAAGAAGAACAGAAGAAGCAGAAGAAGAAGAACCGAGGGGAGAAGGAAGAAGAAGAACCGAGAGAGGGAGAAAAGGGGATCGAACAAGGGGAGTCCAAAGAGGGGGGATAAACATGGGCAAGAGTCCAATAAGGGGGAAGGATAAGAATGGGCAAGATCCCCAATCAAGGCAGGAGTCTAACGAGGCAAGGACTCTCTGGGGAAAATGCTGCGAAGCCAGAAGATGAAACACGCACTTGGTCAGGACGTCAATTCAAGAATTGACGACCTGTCAAGGGGCGTTAATTTAAAACACGCCCTGGGTCAGGGCGTTTCTTCCTGGATTATTTTTAGAAATAAACATTTCTTTTATTTAGAAATTGTGAAAGACGCCTCATGGGGAGGCGTGAATTGAAAAACGCCCCATCATAGGGCGTGAGTTAATATTCTTCAAATACTTATTCTTTTTCGAAAATTGGATAATGCCAGGAATTGACGCCCTTTCCAGCGGTCGCCACTTTTTCAAGAAACGCCCCAGGTCAGGTCGTGTTTCAAAAAAAACGCGCCCTTTCCAAAGGCGTTAATTTCAAAAAAATCATAAAAGGGGAGATAAATGCCCAGAAAAATGGGAAAAAAGGAAAAATAGGGAAAATTAGGGGAAAATTCAAGAAAAGTGGGAAAAACCACTCAAACAAGCTAATTTGAGGGTCAAATGGGGTATCGCAGAGCGATATGAAATATACTCAAAATAATGTCAATTTTGGCGTGTCTACAAAGAAGACCCAAGAAAAGGAAGTATTTAAGAGATTCGAAATGCGTAAGCCGTCGCGGGGCGTTGTATAGTAATATGAGACTTTCTCAGGAGACGTCAAGAATGGCGTGTCTACAACAGGGTGACTCGAGGCTTTGGCAGCTTTAGAATTCTTCAGTAAGTTGATATTTATCGGCTTCTGTGCTTCAGTGGGCCGTGTCATTCATCTTTGAGACTTGATCGCCACGAGTGATATTTTGAGTGCCAACAAGTCTCCCCCGGAGCTTTGATACTTTAGTACGTATTTTTGTATGTATTTATATTTTGTACGTATTTGGTGTGTATTTGGCATGTATTTGGGTTGTATTTTGATTTGTATTATTTTGGGTTTTAATATTGGGTCAATGGGAGAATAATTGACCAAGTATTTGTATTTTTGATTTATTATGATCGAAGGGGGGATTAATATGGTCCAAGGGGGATAATGATGTGACACGCCCTAAGGATGATGATGCTCTAATACCAAATTGATGTGACATGACCAATTGATGTGACACGACCCCTTGGACCTAGATTCGCAAGCAACCGAATCGAACGGCGGACCCACTCAAGCGGGTTCACCCACGTCGCGCACACCCAAGTCCGTAGGTGGACCGGCGATAGTGGAGAGGGTCCGAAGTGGGACCTCGTCTTTCTGGGGATTTGACTAGCTTAGGATGGACCCCCAAAGGGCCTGGGATGCCCAATTCCGTGGGCAGCCAGCACGCCAAGGGCGTGGGTTGTAGGGTCGCACTCTCAACTCACTCCGCGGTGGTCGCACAATTCAATGGAGTTTGAGATCGGGCGCTCACCTCACCACCGACAGGCAACTAGAAACAATACTAAGACAAGCAAAGTAAAAATAGCAGAGGAAGTGACCAAAAGCCCACCTGATCGGCGTGAATACACCGATCCTGGCCGGAGATGAGGGCGAGCGGGGAGGCGTGGGCTACCCACACGCCGCGCCGATAATGCTTCAGCCGCTTACCTGCTAGTACAATCACTACGCCCTCACAGAGGGGGTGGACTAGGGGTAGGGATAATCCAATTACAATAAAAACTACCTCCACACAGGGAGGGGTGGTCAGCCGGCCAGGCGGGATAGGGAGGAAAGCTAAGGAAGAAGCCGATTGAGGACTTCGCCGATTCTGCCTGCTTCTGGAACTGCCTGATAGGTACTCGCTGTTGGTGCTGCCACGGGTTCTCCTGAACTTGGAATTCATCGAAACCAGCGCTGAATCTTCACTGACTGAGCCGGGAGAGCTGCTGAATTTTCTTGTGAGTTCGAGTCATCGCTGACGGCCGGGGCAGGCGCTGGACCGGTGCTACTCTGTTCTGGATCTGACTGGTCCCTGGATGCTGCAGCAGAATGTCAGATTCACCATGAACACTTCCAAAGTCCAAACAATGCGGGACTAGGATGGTCATGAACGTGGTCGAGTCTTCTTCGATCAGCAACTAAGAATGGCACCAGAGGAGGTCGGAGTTGAGAGAACCAGCCCGAAGAGTGGGGGGGTATCAGGACTGACCCTGACTGGCCTGCCATATGTATTTGAGGGAGAAAATTGGGAACTGAGTATTCCGAACCCAAAACGACGTTCCGCTACCTGCGTTGGATAGAGGACTGGTAGAGCTTCGTCCCGGTCAAGTGGCGTGCCAAGGGGAGCTGGGTGTGGTCGCAGTAGCTTCTGAACTCAGGCTTTAGACTCTGCTCGGGTGCCGGATGTGCAGTCAGACAAGAACGGACGTCGTGGACGGCTCCGACCTCGAATCGTGGTGGGATCACCTCACCTGCGAAGCCTACTAAAAGAGCTTTCCAGAAATGTATGATATGCCTCCAGAACATGCTTGGTGAAGACGTGGCTGCCTCTGTAACTCGACCCTTGACTGTTGCGCGCGAACTGAGATGAAACAGGGTGGTGATAGGTGATGGGAAATAGGGTAGATGGGATGGGGAATGGGGTGGATGGGTGTGGGGGCGACCCTTGGCTATGTTGGGGTCTGGTAGGGGGCAATTCAAGGTGTGGGAGGAGCAGAATGGTGGTTGGAAGGTCATCTAACAGGTGGAGGAAGGGGGAGTTGCGAATTTGGGTTGGGAAGGGGAGAGGGAAGGAGAGATCTCTCCCTTGGTTTGAATGAGTGGTTAATGGTGGGTGGTTATTGTGGCCTTGGGGATGGGAAATGGTGTGTTGGGGAGAGGAAAAGTTGTTTGGGGTTGGTGAAGGGGTGTGTGGGAGAATGGGATTCTCCCTTGGGAGATGGAGGGGTGGCTTGGGAAGAGGAAAGGTTGCCTTGGAATGTGAAAGGGTGCTTGGGGCTTGGTGTGAATAATGGTGGGATTGAATGGACATAGGGAAGATGAGGGGTTGGGGCTGATGAGGAGGATGAGGTGGCAGGGGGGAGGAGAGAGAGAGGGTGGCACCCTAGAGAGAGAGGGGGGTCGCCCCTTTTAGAGAGAGAGAAGAGAGAGGGGAATCCACCCTTTAGAGAGAGGGAGAGAGATAATCTCACACAATTTTAGTGGATTTCAAATTTTCTTTCAACAATTCATTAGTTCCAAATGGTAGGAGTGGGGTCCTATTTATAGGATTCTCACAATTTAACATAAGTCCCTGACTTTTGGACTACTAACACTAAACCAAGGGGAAGGGGGCGCCCCTGGGCCTAGCCCATATAATTGGGCACATTAACCTATCATACCAACATAATGACTCAAGACTTAGGTAAATAACTACCTAACCTAGGTATTGGACTCAAATAAAAGGAAAATTACATGATAAGACTCAAATAAGCAAATGAAAAATACATCATATGACTCGAAATAAAACGGCGAACAAGATGTAGCACTGCTGGTGATCATCAGGAATCTCAAAAAAACTAAGGAGTGGTTAGAGATGTCCCCATCATACTCCCGGGGTGCGGAGAACTTGACTCCGTCGAGTATGGGTCCACCGGGGGGGAAGTTGTCCTCCAAAGCAGCTCGGGACGAACCACGACCTCCAAACTCAACCTTGCATCCTAGCAGGGGGACGGCTCTTCAGCCTCTCAAGGTGGCTCAGGCACACCCTCTTACTGGTGATGGTACCCTGCTTGCCTAGTATTGCTTCCGTATGCACACGTCGGACTCTCAGGCTGATATATGGAGGCTCTCTGAGGGTATCACTCACAAAGGTGGGGGGTAGGCTCAAGGTCCTCACTAGGTTCCACCGCGGTGCCCATATAGGGTGCTAGATCCGCCGCGCCGAAAGTGGGGTGTATCCCAAAACCCATTAGCAAGTCCAACCCGTAAGCTGGGTTGCCAAAGTCACTCGCAACTTGGCAAGGTCCAAGTCCTCGTGCCCTCAAGTTGGAGGTGACTCTAGGGTAGAGCCACTCCAATGCCACCATCGATAGGTTGCCTACTTGGAATTCCAAGTGGCGCTCGTGAGCCTTTGCCCACTCTTTGTGCATCTCACTGCTCGTTGCGATTTGCTTGCGTGTATGCTCATGCCATGTATTATGATGAGGTGAGTGGTTGTGAAAGTGGGTAGTGTGCAAAGGTGGATCGGGGCAACCATAAATTGACTTATCATGCTTTGATGCCATGTGGACCTTGATGAACTTAGGTGGACCGGGGTAGCCACAAGTGGTCCTATCATGCATGGACGTCATAACAATGGTTGGACGGCCGGGGTATCTGTAGGGGAATCTATTGTGCATGGGTATAGCAATTGCCGGACATCCGTGAATGCTCCTAATATGTTTAAGACCCATGATGAATGAAGGCGGACCATTACAACCGAATACGGACCACTCATGCTTCCTACTTGGCATGTGGGTGATATTAATGAATGGACCCAACATAGTGTTCATGCCGAGTGGTGTTGTACGCCAAGACTTATGCACTTTTGTACCAAAGATGTCTCCTATGTGTGGGCTTTTGGACTTCCATTCGAATAGATCAAAGGGGTCTAGGAAGGTGGATATCATGAAGTGGGGCACTTCCTCGATCCCTAAGTGTATATTGCCCAAAGTCATGGCTCCCATGGTGTAATCTGAGTCTTGGGAGAGATGGGCTTGGTCCAACATAGCGGGTGAGGGTAGGAATAGGTGGGTGATAAGTGATGTGGGTGGACCACATAGGTTCCCGGGTTCCCATTGGGAGGGGTCAAAAGGATCGACATAAGTGTACCCGGGGGAAAGGAGCTCTAAGTTTATCTCAACATCCTCAAGGTCCTCACAATATGGTGGTGGATCCTCCTCCTCTAGTAGAATGATTGGGCCAAAGTTTTTGGTGGGTGGGTTTAGGAAGGGATCGTAGGGGTCATAGCAAGAGTCACCTAGGGAGAGGAACTCTAGGTCCTCATGGTCCTCACATAGTGGTGAGTCATCCTCGTCTAATGAAACAATTGGGCTGAAGAGTGGGTCGGCCATGAGGGGATGACGTGTCTTCCTACCCGAGATAAGAAGCTCTAAATTGAGGAGAAGGTCGGGCTCATCGGGTGTGGGGAGGAATAGAAGGAGGTCGCTAGTGACGCAACCAACGGTGCAAATCGAGGAGATGGACCCGACACATAGGTGTAGGAGGTCAAGGCTCCTAGGTCGGTTGGCCACTGTGGTCAACATGCTAGTAAGCTCCATTTGCCAAGCCAGGCCCTTAAGAAGATCCCCTAATGTCTCCACTTGGTAAGATGATTGGATGGTGGTGTGATAGGAGAGGGGCACTATAGGGAGGTTTTGTTCCATAGGAGGGCAAACATGGGCCATGATCTCTCTAATTGGGTTCTCCTTTAGCCAACGAAAAAGGGGTTCTCCTAAGATGAGCTCGGCCCCAACTAGAGAGGGTGGTGTAGGGTGAAGACCACCATGCGAGGTTTCTTCTTCAACTTGGACATGTGTTTCCCCCACGGTTGGGATAGTGACCATGGTGTTCTCCTCTTCTTGGTGGTCGGGTGTGTGAGCCATGATGATGTGACACCACTAGGAAAATGCAGTAAAGAGACAACGGCCCTCGAACCTTCTACGCAAACACAATCAATTTTGAGCACGGGGTGCGTAAATCGCCGAATCACCGTTGCACACACGAACCCGAGGTGACTCGGTAATGCTGAGTGGAGGTGGTGGATCAAGACCCTGGCTGGTTTAAGGGCCAGCAGGGCTAAGGTTGCCCTCCCGAGGGTAAGATGCCCACAACTAAGGGGCTGGCCGGGTGCCAAGTGGGGCACTGGGTCACTCTCTCTCACAAACCATGGTGACCACACGGTAGTGGAGTACTCCGGGGCCGGGCCCTCTCTCTCGCTTCCAACGGAGCAATTTCACGGATATTATATGAACAAACTACTGATATGAGAGCAAGGGATAGAGCTTACCCGGTTGGTTTGAAGAAACCAACCCCGTTCGGAGACGAAGGCGAGCGGGGAAGTGTGGGTTCCCCGCACACTGCGTCGATGAAGCTTGATCCCTGCTAATTATTTACATGCACTACGCCTCACGCAGGAGGGTTGATCTCGGGGTGTGGAAAAGTGGATTGCACATAAACACTACCTCCTCACAGGGAGGGGTGGTAAGCCGGCCAGGAGGGGAGGGGCGTGAAGCTAAGAACGGAGCCGGATTGCCCTCCCGGGGTTCTGTCCGCCGGTTCTGCCCGCTGACAGGCACTCGCTGTCGACTCCGTTGTGATCGCTCCCGGACTCGAAAGTGAACAAGACCAGTGCCAAAATGTTGGTGACTGACCTGGGATGAAGCCTGAATTTTTTTGGCACCAGACGTTATTGACGCTGGCCGGGACAGACGCTGGACCGGCGCTGCTCTGCTCTGCCTTGGACTGAGTTCAGGTTGTTGCAGCAGGTTGGTGACTTCACCACGATCGCTCCCGTGATCCAATCGAGACGGGATCAGAACGGTTACGAGCGTGGTCGAATCCTCTTTGATCAGAAACCAAGATGGGCACCAGACGAGGTCGGAGCAGGGAGGTAGAACCCGAAGAGTGAGAGGGGGTCTGATCAGTCCCTGACAGGACTGACCTGCGCACCTGGAAAAAATAATTCAGAACGGGGAGCTCCGAACTTCAAACGAGGTCCCGCTTGCTGTGTTGGACAGAGGACTGGTGGATCTTCACCCCGGTCAAGTGGCGCACCAAGTGGAGCACCGGTGTGGTCGCAGTAGCTTCTGAATGGCAGCTCTGGTTTCTGGCCGGACTGGTTCTGCGCAGTCGGCGAAGAATGGCTCTCCCGGACAGCTCCGAACTCGAATTGGGGCGGGATCACCTCGCCTGCGAAGATGACTAGAAAAGATTTCCGTCAATGTAGGATACGCCTCCAGAAGATGTGCGGTGAAGACGTGGTTGACTCTGCAACTCGACCCTTGACTGCTGCCTGCGGACTGAGATGAATAGGGTGATGATAGGTGATGGGAGACGGAGTAGATGGGGTGGGAAATGGGGTGGATGGGTGTGGGGGTGACACCTGACTATGTGGGGGTCTGTTAGGGGGTGATACAAGGTGTGAGAGAAGCAGAAAGGGGGCTGGGAGGTGGTCTAGCAAGTGGAGGAAGGGGGAGCTGCGAATTTGGGTTGGGAAGGAGAGAGGGAGGAGAGATATCTCCTTTGGTTTGAATATGGGGTTAATGGTGGTTGGTTAATGAAGTCTTGGGGAGGGGAAAGGGTGTGTTGGGAGATGGGATTCTCCCTTGGGAGATGGAGGGGTTGGCTTGGGAATGGGGAAGGTTGCCTTGGAAGGTGGAAGGTTGCTTGGGACTTGGTGAGAGTAATGGTGGGAGTGATGGGGCCTTGGGAAGATGAGGGGTTGGGGTGATGTGGATGATGAGGTGGCAAGGGAGGAAGGTGAAGGGGCAAGGGCGCCCAAGGGAGAGAGAGAGGGGAGCGCCCCCTTTAGAGAGAGAGAAGAGAGAGAGAAAGAGGGAGGAGAATCCACCCCTTAGAGAGAGAGAGAGTGAGTAAGAGACACAATTCTTGTGAAAATTTTCACTTAATACTTTATTCGTTCTCCATGGAGGGATTGGGGTCCTATTTATAAGAAACCCTCAATTTACAAAAAGTCCTCACCTTTTGGACTATTGACAAATGACCAAGGGGGGAAGGGGGCGCCCATGGGCCAAGCCCATTGAAGTGGGCCCATTAACCCACTAGGCCACCTAATGATACTTAGACTTAGATAGATGACTCACTAACTTAGGTACTTGACTCAATAAAAGGGAAAATTACATGGTTAAGACTCAAAGAAAGATATGAAAATTACATAGCTAGACTCAGAAAATCAAGATGAACACAATGGCGAGCATCGGGACCCTTGGAGAAATGGGAAGTGGTAAGCGATGTCCCCATCATACTCCCGGGGTGCAGAGAACTCGACTCTGTCGAGTAAAGATCCATCGTATTCGGAGGGAGCAACGACGGGGTGGCCCACAAGTCTACCAAAGGTAGCTGGTCCTTTCACCAACCAAGGTAGCGCCCATACCTTTTGCTCCAGATGACAATGACCTGTTCATACAATATCCACTCCACTTGCTCACGCTGGCCTCTCTGGATTGGTGGAGCTCTCTCACGGGTAGTGGCTCTCTCAAGGGGTGGAGCGGGCTGAATGTCCTCACTAGGTGTCACCGTGGGACCTCCGTATGGCACCAAGTCAGCTACATTGAATGTGGGGCTTACTCCATATTCCTCGGGGAGGTCCAACACATAAGCATAGGTGCCGATCCACCTCAGAACCTGGAAGGGACCTGATCCACGCGACCTTAGTTTGGAGACATTCCCAGGGAATAGTCTCTCGGTCCTCACCATCACAAAATCACCTGTATGGAATTCTTGGTGGTGACGGTGGGAATCGGCTAATTTTCTGTACCCCTCATTGCTCTTGTTGATGTGCTCGCGACGGGTACTATGCAGTGTCATGAATGCTGATCCTCTAGAGATGAAGGGAGGGCCTGGACAACCAAATTCAGCCCTATCAAGTGTTACATTGGTTTTGACGGACTTAGGAGGACCGGGGCATCCATAAATGGCTCTATCAGGTATGGGTGCGGTCAATGCCGGAGGACCTAGACTTCCATGTATACTCCTATCATGCATAAGATGGATGATGAGTGGGGGAGGACATGCATATCCCAATGTAAACCTGTTGTGCACTGGACCTAGTGTGTATATGACACAAATGAGACGACTTGACTTACTAGCCCTACCCGATGAAGCAAAATGTTGTGACACATGCATTCCTATCAAGATGGTCCCATCTTTAGGTGGGGGTTGATTTGGGGGTTTCCACTCATGGGGGTCGAAGGGGTCCCAGAAAGTGAACCTCTTGGGATGGGTCAATTCCTCATTTCCTAGGTGGATGTCACCCTTGGTCATGGCTCTCATAGTGTGGGCTAAGTTTTGGAATGGGTGGGTTAGGTTCAACATGGTGGGTGAGGGTAGGAAAAGGTGGGTGGTGGGTAAGGCGGCTAGGTCCCATGGGTTCATTGGCTTCCATAGGGAGGGATCAAAGGGGTCATGGAATGTGTTGCCAAGGAAGAGGTATTCTATGTCCTCAAGGTCCTCAAATGATGGTGTGTCCTCCTCCTCTAATGAAGTAATTGAACCGAAGTCTTTGGCGAGATGGTTGGCCATGAATGGAGGGCTTGGCATTCTACCTGAAATAAGCAATTCCAATTCGTGGATAGCATCGGACTTATCGGGTGTAGGGAGGAATAGAAGAAGGTCGCTAGTGTAGCAACCCACAGTGTAAATCGAGGAGATGGATCCGACACATAGGTGTAGGAGGTCAAAGCTCCTAGGTCGGTCGGTCACTGTGGTCAATATGCCAGTTAACTCCATTTGCCAAGCTAGACCCTTAAGAAGATCCCCTAATGTTTCCACTTGATAGGATGATTGGATTGTGGTGTGATAGGTGGATAAGGGTACTATGAGGAGATGTTGTTCCACGGAAGGGTAGGCATGGGGCAGGATAGGGTGAGCCTGGTTTTCCACTAGCCATCAAACCAAGGGCCCACTTATGATAAGTTCACTCTCAATTGGAGGGGGTGGCATGAAAGGCGAAATTTCTTCCTCGTTTTGGGCATGATTTTCCTCCAAGGTGGGGAGTGGTTCTGGGGTGTTCCCTACTATGGGGTCGGGTGTGGGGATCATGGTTTCCTCTACCAAGGAGGTGAGTAGGTCCTTTGTAGGTGGGGTGATGATGACTGGCATATGGCGCTCTTGGGGTTGTGGGTAGTGGGGGATTAGGGATAGGATGGGGAGGGATAGTAGTGGAGGCCTAGGTTGGGCATCTTGTAACTCACGGGTGAGGGTGCACCCAGTTAGGCTCAATGGGTTTTCTTTGGGTAGGGATGAGTTCTCTTGACCCAATTCTTGGCATTGGGCTTCATATTCTTCTTCCCAATCTAGGGGAGCCTCATGGACTTCGGTCACCTCCTCAAGTTCCCTTTGGATAGGGGTAACTATTTCTTACGTTAGTGTGTTGGACATCTCTCGTGAAGGGCATTGATGGATGAAGTGTCCAAAGCCTCTACACTTAGAGCATTGTTGTCTATTTCCCTGAGTGGTCTCACCCACACTTGGCCCATTGGAACTCCCTTCTCGCCGGGGTATGGGTTGACTAAGGATGACCCTTGTTGGATGAGGGGTGGGAGGAGGATTTGTGGGCCGAAATGAGGTACTTTCGTTTGGACATGGCATGGGTGTCTTCAGGAGAGGGTCTAGGTTGGGACGGGGTCCCATGTTATTGGCATCATCCGGTCGTGGAGTGAACCTAGGAGACCTAGAGAATCGCATCATTCTTGAGGATTGGTTGTCCAGGTAATCCCGGGGACGTCTCTCCTCACGCCCGTAGTGTTGGGACCTCTCATAGTAATAATAAGGATCATAGTCTAACCCTTTCCTATCAAACTCATCCCGTGGAGGCAAGACTCTAAGGCTATAGCTCCTAAGTGGGGGTTCATTGGCTTCCCATCCAAATTCATCCCGAGGTGACCAAGCTCTAGGGCCGTGGTTCCTTTTTGCTTCAATCCGATCAAGCTGGGTGGTGAGGGTATCTAGACAGTTATGAAATTTGTTGATGACAGCATCAAATTGGTCCATGGGTACTTGGGGCGTTTCCCTAGGGTGGTCATGCAAGGGGCATTGGAAAACGAGATGCAAGGGATACCCAAATGCCAATGCCCTAGGACTAGACTCGTAGAGACAAGTCTAAAACTTGCTCTGATACTATTTGATGTGACACCACTAGGGAAATGCAGTAAAGAGACAAGGGCCCTTGGACCTTCTACGCAAACACAATCAATTTTGAGCACGGGGTGCGTAAATCCCCGAATCGCCGTTGCACACATGAACCCGAGGTGACTCGGTAATGCCGAGTGGAGGTGGTGGATCAAGACCCTGGCTGGTTTAAGGGCCAGAAGGGCTAAGGTTGCCCTCCCGAGGGTAAGATGCCCACAACTAAGGGGCTGGCCGGGTGCCAAGTGGGGCACTGGGTCACTCTCTCTCACAAACCACGGTGACCACACGGTAGTGGAGTACTCCGGGGCCGGGTGCTCTCTCTCGCTTCCAACGGAGCAATTTCACGGATATTATATGAACAAACTACTGATATGAGAGCAAGGGATAGAGCTTACCCGGTTGGTTTGAAGAAACCAACCCCGTTCGGAGACGAGGGCGAGCTTAAGTGTGGGTTCCCCGCACACTGCGTCGATGAAGCTTGATCCCTGCTAATTATTTACATGCACTACGCCTCATGCAGGAAGGTTGATCTCGGGGTGGGGAAAAGTGGATTACACACAAACACTACTTCCTCACAGGGAGGGGTGGTAAGCCGGCCAGGCGGGGAGGGACGTGAAGCTAAGAACGGAGCCGGATTGCCCTCCCGGGGTTCTGTCCGCTGGTTCTGCCCGCTGACAGGCACTCGCTGTCGACTCCGCTGTGATCGCTCCCGGACTCGAAAGTGAACGAGAACAGTGCCAAAATGTTGGTGACGGACCCGGGATGAAGCCTGAATTTTGTTGGCACCAGATGTTATTGACACTGGCCGGGACAGATGCTGGACCGGCACTACTCTACTCTACCTTGGACTGAGTTCAGGTTGTTGCAGCAAGTTGGTGACTTCACCACGATCGCTCCCATGCTCCAATCGAGACGGGATGAGGACGGTTGTGAGCGTAGTCGAATCGTCTTTGATCAGCAACCAATATGGGCACCAGACGAGGTCGGAGCAGGGAGGTGGAACCCAAAGAGTGAGAGGGGGTCTGATCAGTCCCTGACAGGACTGACCTGTGAACCTGGGAAAAATAATTCGGAACGGGGAGCTCCGAACTCCAAATGAGGTCCTGCTTGCTCTGTTGGACAGAGGACTGGTGGATCTTCTCCCCGGTCAAGTGGCGCACCAAGTGGAGCACCGGTGTGGTTGCAGTAGCTTCTGAATGGCAGCTCTGGTTTCTGGACGGACTGGTTCTGCGCAGTCGGTGAAGAATGGCTCTCCCGGACAGCTCCGAACTCAAATTAGGGCGGGATCACCTCGCCTACGAAGATGACTGGAAGAGCTTTCCGGCAATGTAGGATACGCTTCCAGAAGATGTGCGGTGAAGATGTGGTTGACTCTGCAACTCGACCCTTGACTGCTGCCTGCGGACTGAGATGAATAGGGTGATGATAGGTGATGGGAGACGGAGTAGATGGGGTGGGAAATGGGGTGGATGGGTGTGGGGGTGACACCTGACTATGTGGGGGTCTGTTAGGGGGTGATACAAGGTGTGGGAGGGGCAGAAAGGGGGCTGGGAGGTGGTCTAGCAAGTGGAGGAAGGGGGAGCTGCGAATTTGGGTTGGGAAGGAGAGAGGGAGGAGAGATATCTCCTTTGGTTTGAATGTGGGGTTAATGGTGGTTGGTTAATGAAGTCTTGGGGAGGGGAAAGGGTGTGTTGGGAGATGGGATTCTCCCTTGGGAGATGGAGGGGTTGGCTTGGGAATGGGGAAGGTTGCCTTGGAAGGTGGAAGGTTGCTTGGGACTTGGTGAGAGTAATGGTGGGAGTGATGGGGCCTTGGGAAGATGAGGGGTTGGGGTGATGTGGATGATGAGGTGGCAAGGGAGGAAGGTGAAGGGGCAAGGGCGCCCAAGGAAGAGAGAGAGGGGAGGAGAGAGAGAGGGGGTCGCCCCCTTTAGAGAGAGAGAAGAGAGAGAGAAGAGAGAGAGAAAGAGGGAGGGGAATCCACCCCTTAGAGAGAGAGAGAGAGAGTAAGAGACACAATTCTTGTGGAAATTTTCACTTAATACTTCATTCGTTCTCCATGGAGGGATTGGGGTCCTATTTATAGGAAACCCTCAATTTACAAAAAGTCCTCACCTTTTGGACTATTGACAAATGACCAAGGGGGGAAGGGGGCGCCCTTGGGCCAAGCCCATTGAAGTGGGCCCATTAACCCACTAGGCCACCTAATGATACTTAGACTTAGATAGATGACTCACTAACTTAGGTACTTGACTCAATAAAAGGGAAAATTACATGGTTAAGACTCAAAGAAAGATATGAAAATTACATAGCTAGACTCAGAAAATCAAGATGAACACAATGGCGAGCATCGGGACCCTTGGAGAAATGGGAAGTGGTAAGCGATGTCCCCATCACATGATGCTTTTTACACATGAGATGGGAACTTCCTGGCCTAACTCATGACATTGTGACTCGTATATTTCTTCCCAATCGGGGGAAGCCTCATGTACCTCAATCACTTTCTCATCCCTTTGGGGTGTGAAGGTTTTACTCTCCATGGGAAATGGAAGGTCTTTTGGGGATGGGGTGATGAAGGTTGGGGCATGGTGCACCCGGGGTGGTGAGGGAGTTCGAACTTGGGTTGGGTTTGGGAGTAGAAGTAGTGGAGGCCTAAGTTGAGGTAGGATTGGGGTTGGTAGTGAAAGATGGGTGGGTTGAGGAGGATTGGGTTGGTTGGTCTTGGGAGGTGTGTCCCTTATAGGGGAAGATGGCGGGGTGGAGGCGGGGTCCAAAGGGGCTTGAGTAGTGTGGTTTGGAGAAGGGGGTTTAGGTTGGGATGTGGTGGCCATCATGGACCTAGATGGATGGGTGGACTCGGGGTCCACTCAGGTTTGAATGGTGAGGGTTGGGTGAGTGACATTGGGTTGGGGTTTGGTGGCCCTCATGGGGGAAACCGGGTCGGTTAGGGCTCTTTTTCCTTTGGGATCGGTCGGTGGTGGAGGGATGGAAGTGGGTCACCCTTGGATTTAGGGAGAGTTGGTGGTGGTGATCAGGGTTGGAATTATTTGGGGTGGTGGAGTTTGGGCCCTAAGGGAGGTCTTGGGTTGACTGGGAGAGAAAGGAGGAGTGGGAGTGCTCCTCGGGTTATGGTTCTCAAGGTAGGAGTGGGAAGGTCGGGGAGCGTAGATCTTCCTTAGCTCAATCTTCATCTCTTCCCATGAGCCTATGGGTTCTTGCCTCCAAACCCTTCTTAAGCCCACTATGCGTTCCCACTCCTTCTTGGCTTGTCCCCGAAGCCGCCCCTTGGCCATGCGGACTCTAGCGTGTCCATAGACCATAGTCCTATCAAAGATTTTATCCATGGTAGTCTCCCACTTTAGGTAGGCATTAGGACTAGATCCGTCAAAACTAAGGTCCCCATCTACAATGATTTCCAAGAGGAGGGGGTCAATCGAACCCTTGTGGAGGGCCGAGTTGTTGGGAGTTAACCAAAGAGGGGTATACATGATGATGCACTGGGTGGCTCGATGATGACTCTAAATGTGAATGCACCCTAGGACCAACTTGTAGAGAGACAAGATGTGAACTTGCTCTGATACCAAATTGATGTGGCACGCCCTAAGGAGGATGATGCTCTAATACCAAATTTATGTGACATGACCAATTGATGTGACATGACCCCTCGGACCTAGATTCGCAAGCAACCGAACCGAACGGCGGACCCACTCAAGTAGGTTCACCCGCGTCGCGCACACCCGGGTCCATAGGTGGGCCGGCGATAGTGGAGAGGGTCCGAAGTGGGAGCTCATCTTTCTGGGGATTTGACTAGCTTAGGATGGACCCACAAAGGGCCTGGGATGCCCAATTCCATGGGCGGCCAGCATGCCAAGGGCATGGGTTGTAGGGTCGCACTCTCAACTCACTCCGCGGTGGTCGCACAATTCAATGGAGTTTCAGATCGGGCGCTCACCTCACCGCCGACGGGCAACTAGAAACAATACTAAGACAAGCAAAAGTAAAACCAGCAGAGGAAGAGACCAAAAGCTCACCTGATCTGCGTGAATACACCGATCCCGGCCGGAGACGAGGGCGAGCGGGGAGGTGTGGGCTACCCGCACGTCGCGCCGATGATGCTTCAGCCGCTTACCTGCTAGTACAATCACTATGCCCTCACAGAGGGGGTGGACTAGGGGTAGGGATAATCTAATTACAATCAAAACTACCTCCACATAGGGAGGGGCGGTCAGCCGGCCAGGCAGGATAGTGAGGAAAGCTAAGGAAGAAGCCGATTGAGGACTTCACCGATTCTGCCCACTTTTGGAACTGCCTGACAGGTACTCGCTGTTGGCGCTGCCACGGGTTCTGCCGAACTTGGAATTCATCGAAACTAGTGCTGAATCTTCGCTGACTGAGCCGGGAGGGATGCTGAATTTTCTTGTGAGTTTGAGTCATCACTGACGGCCGGGGCAAGCGCTGGACCGGTGCTGCTCTATTCTGGATCTGACTGGTCCCTGGATGCTGCAGCAGGATGTCAGATTCACCACATACACTTCTGAGATCCGAACGATGCGGGACCAGGACGGTCGTGAGCGTGGTCGAGTCTTCTTAGATCAGCAACTGAGAATGGCACCAGAAGAGGTCGGAGTCGAGAGAACCAGCCCGAAAAGTGGGGGGGTATCAGGACTGACCCTGACTGGCCTGCCCTGCGTACCTGAGGGAGAAAATTTGGAACTGGGTACTCCGAACCCAAAACGATGTTCCGCTACCTGCGTTGGACAGAGGACTGGTAGAGCTTCATCTCAGTCAAGTGGCGCGCCAAGGGGAGCCGGGGTGTGATCGCAGTAGCTTCTGAACTGAGGCTATGGTCTCTGCTCGGGTGCCGGATGTGCAGTCAGACGAGAACGGACATCGTGGACGGCTCTGACCTCGGATTGTGGCGGGATCACCTCGCCTGCGAAGCCGACTGGAAGAGCTTTCCAGCAATGTATGATATGCCTCCAAAATGTGCTTGGTGAAGACGTGGCTGCCTCTGCAACTCGACCCTTGACTTGTGCGCGTGAACTGAGATGAAACAGGGTGGTGATAGGTGATGGGAAATGGGGTAGATGGGATGGGGAATGGGGTGGATGGGTGTGGGGGTGACCCCTGGCTATGTTGGGGTCTGGTAGGGGGCAATTCAAGGTGTGGGAGGAGCAGAATAGTGGTTGGAAGGTTGTCTAACAGGTGGAGGAAGGGGGAGCTGCGAATTTGGGTTGGGAAGGGGAGAGGGAAGGAGAGATCTCTCCCTTGGTTTGAATGAGTGGTTAATGGTGGGTGGTTATTGTGGCCTTGGGGATGGGAAAGGGTGTGTTGGGGAGTGGAAAGGTTGTTTGGGGTTGGTGAAGGGGTGTGTGGGGGAATGGGATTCTCCCTTGGGAGATGGAGGGGTGGCTTGGGAAGAGGAAAGGTTGCCTTGGAATGTGAAAGGGTGCTTGGGGCTTGGTGTGAATAATGGTGGGATTGAATGGACCTAGGGAAGATGAGGGGTTGGGGCTGATGAGGAGGATGAGGTGGCAGGGGGGAGGAGAGAGAGAGGGTGGCACCCTAGAGAGAGGGGGGGTCGCCCCTTTTAGAGAGAGAGAGAAGAGAGAGAGAAAGAGAGAGAGAAGAGAGAGAGAAAGAGAGAGGGAGAGAGAGAGAGAATCTCACACAATTTTAGTGGATTTCAAGTTTTCTTTCAACAATTCATTAGTTCCAAATGATGGGATTGGGGTCCTATTTATAGGATTCCCACAATTTAACATAAGTCCCTGACTTTTGGACTACTAACACTAAACCAAGGGGAAGGGGGCGCCCCTGGGCCTAGCCCATATAATTGGGCCCATTAACCTATCAAACCAACATAATGACTCAAGACTTAAGTAAATAACTACCTAACCTAGGTATTGGACTCAAATAAAAGAAAAATTACATGATAAGACTCAAATAAGCAAATGAAAAATACATCATATGACTCGAAATAAAGCGGCGAACAAGATGTAGCACTGCTGGTGATCATCAGGAATCTCAAAAAAACTATGGAGTGGTCGGAGATGTCCCCATCAAATAAATTAACCAATCCATTTATGTTGACTTGGAGAGAGGGGCGCCCCCCTATTTGTCCCCTTGTGGGATTAAATTAATCACCCTTGTCACCCATTTCCACATTATACCCCCTTGACCAAGGGCATCTTAGGTCATTTGTCTAGGTCTAGGGTTTAGTATATAATGTCTCTTGTTGCATTTTGATCAATTTTAATGAAGAGTTTTATGTGAAAAAGGTCATGGGCGCACCCCCCCTCTCTCTCCCTTCTTGCTAGTTCTTTTTCTTCCTCCTCCATGCTGCATCAGATCTAGGGCTGAAACCGTAATATTTCTAAGTGATCTTCCTCTCCTTCTCTTCCTCTTTATGCTGTAATCGATCACCACTGCCGCCGCCTCCGTTCGTGTCTCCATCAAGCCACCACAACCTGGCTTCCACGCTGTTGTCCTGAATTCGGGATTCCTGGACAGAAGCTCAGTAAAAAGGTTCGTACCGAAGATCCGATCGTCATATCGTCTTCATCTTTTGAGGGTGGCTTCCACTAGGTCTCCTTCAATCCCAGTTTAAATTTCATGACGATCAGGTTTGGTTTGCCTCTCCTCCCAGTCGTTTGTTTTCATCTCTCACAGTCTGCCAGTGTGCAGATCTGCGAGGTAGTCTGTTGGTAGCCGAATTTTCCACCCCCTCAAACGTTGTCAGAAAAATACAAAAAAATTATGGCGTGATCACCTCCTTCCCCCCTATCTTCAAAAAAATTCCAGAGCCCTAGATCCTCCATTTTATTTTCGGTCAAACCCCAAAAACAGGCAGATCTCACTCTGCCCTGTCAGTTCTATGTTCCAGGATAGAACCCACAACCAATTTGCAGAGGTTTTCATTTTAACCCAACTGTTGGACACACCTGAGTTTCAAGTATGTCGAAGCCCTTCGAGTCCTCTTTCCAACGGCGCTAATCAATCCCCGATCCGACAACAGATCTGGGTGTGGCGTTCATTTTTGCGGAGGCGCGCATTTCTGCTCTGAGACTGGCCAACAAAAAGGGGTTGCCGGACAAATGCCAAGAAAATACGCCCGGGTAATTTCAGCGACCGCCACTCCAGGGGATCGACCAGGGACCCTCCGCCTTCATCCCGGTGAATCGCCGCCTTCAGAAACTCTCCAGAAGTTGACGTCCCTTCGGATGTCCCTGTTCGTTGTTCTGCCGGCCAGCAATTCGTAGAACCAGAGCCGCTGCCCGCCATCGCCCGGAACCCGCCGCTTTGCTACCCGTCAACCCAAGTTTGGTGCTCCCGACATTATTGTGCAGCCCTTTACCTCTCTGCGTGGAGTGGGCAATAAAATCACTGCTGTAATTAAATTTCATTGCTGTACTGGGAGTTACGAAACTTGGCCGGGACGTCTTCCCCACGCCCCGAGCGTGGAGGTACACTAGCCACCCACTTTGTCTTACTTACTTATTCAATATACGTTCTAGATGCCGCTGCATGTGAGTAGTTTATTTCCTAGCTAGTTAAATTTAGTCACCGCTATGAGTTGTGAGAGTGAGACTCGTCCCGTGACTCAGTCCGAGCACGAGAGTGAGCTGACTACCCGAGACTCAAAGCCGGTTTCTCAACAGTGTAGATCGTCACGTTTCCGTTGCCGGGGATGACTGTGAGTTCAGCGCTTCTTGTTTGGGGCATGTTCGCCTCTTCTGGAGCTCTTTAGGTGCCGCGTTGTTATGTTGATGCTGGTCGCGTTGTCTTTTAGTTGCGTCGTCGTATAGAGTCTAAGGTTCGTGTCTAGCCCGAGTCGAGTCCCATTGTCGTCCCGCATCAAATTGGTATCAGAGCCGGTTTTAGTCTAGGATAGTCGGTCCAAGGTGCTCCATTTCATCTGGTATATCCAAAGGTGTTCCCGGAATGATAGGCTACGCATATTGGGAAAGAGGCACACTTGCGTGAGTGCGATCTTCGGATCAAACCTCCGCCTCGTACCGGATATTGGAGTCTAGGTCGTCCTTCATTTTGCATTAGTCCATCCATATAGGCCGTAGTGAGTCACCCCTTAGTTCCCGTTAGGTACTCTCCCATTGCATGCCCACCCGTGGAGGTGCCCAGTACCATTGTCCTGACACTATGGGCGAACCCCGAGGTGCCACCTCGGGAGGCCGAACTCTGGAGGACGTGTTCGCTCTACTCATGGAGCGCATGGATAGGTCCGATCAAACTAATAGGGAGAATACCGACCGCTTGGAGGGCCGTCTCAAGGCCATGGAGAACCGTGCCAAGGCTTCCGACCGATCTGTCCAGGGCCTGGTTGGAAGGATAGAGAGTGTGGAGAGAGTCCCCCGCCGAGAGCTCCCCGGAGCTGCCCTGGCCCCTTAGGGTCCTACTGCCCAGCCCGCCCCACTTAGGGCTGAGGAGCAACGGCCCCGTGCCCCCGACGTTGAGGACCATGAGTCTGAAAATGATTATGGGGGAAATGGCCGACCTCATCATGGTCACCGACCACAGAGGGATGATGTGGACGAGTGGGTCCTCAGGACGGTGCGAGCAGACCCTCCCACTTTTGACGGGTCCTTGGACCCGAAGGTCCATCTCGATTGGGAGACTGGTATGGATCGGTACTTTGAGTGGTTTGAGATGATGGACCCCCGGAGAGTCAAGTTTGCCAAAATGAAACTTCAAGGGCAGGCGCAGACTTATTGGAGGAACATGGAGAGCTTGTTGTTTCACCGTCAGGAGCCCCAGGTTGAGACGTGGGATGAGATGAGGACCAAACTCAAGATGAAGTACCTTTCTACCACATACCGCCAGTGTCTCATAGATAAATGGTAGAGTATCACCCAGGGAGATCGGTCTGTCTCTGACTATATCGCCGAGTTCGATGAGTACTTTCTGCGATGTGATGCCACGGAGGAAAGCGCCCTGACTATTTCCCATTTTTGGTGTGGTCTACGGCCACACCTTCAGTATGAGCTTTTCCGCCGCAAAATGGACAAGTTGGAAGATGCGTACCAAGTTACCCTCGAAGTTGAGCAGTTTGAGGCGGAGTTTGCTCCTATCCCGCGCCAGGGGGTCACCTATCCGCGTGTGTCTGATCCTCGGACCACGCCTAGTTCCTACACTCGGTGGCCTGTGGCTCGTCCATAGGAGCCCCCTCGCCAGGACCTCGCTGCTCCTCGGTGCCCCCTCCCTCCGAGGGATCCTCCCCTTTGCCAGCAGGCACCCATCCCTGCCCCTAGACCTCTCCAGCCCACCGTGCCGACTTGACCCCTGCCTCCTACACCCCCGGTCCGCTTTGTGGACAAGCGTAAGGGGCCGATGGCCAGTGAAACATCCCCGGGGCCCGTGACGCATGGCACTCACTATAGGTGTGGTGGAGTTGGTCACTATTCGGCCAAGTGTCCCACTCGAGAGTCACTCGTTATTTCTAATCCCTCTACCAGCGACCGCACACTTGAGCTGGTGCCGATCAGCTACGAGGCTGACCAGGACTTAGTGGAGGAGTTCTTTGATGAACTGATGGAGGGAGAGTTCATTGACATCTCTGGTACATAGCACCAGGACGGCGTGCAGTTGGGTGTAGTCAGGTGCATCCTAACCCAGCCTTAGGTGAGCGACGACTGGCGTCGTACCACCATTTTCCATACATTTTGTAGGCTGGGAGGAAAGGCCTGCAAGATGATCATAGATAGCAGGAGTTGCATTAACGCTATCTCCACGGGCACTGCTAGCGTCTGGGTTTGACGCACGTGGATCACCCGGCACCTTACAGGGTATCTTGGGTGGATTCTACTTCCATCCCGGTCAGACTGTGATGTCTGGTGCCACTGCAGTTCCAGGCTTACCATGATGAGATATGGTGTGACGTGTTACCTATGGAGGTGGGTAGCATTATCCTCGGTAGGCCTTGGATCTTTGATCGGGATGCCACCTTTCAAGGTCGGTCGAACACCTGCACATTAAACCACGGGGGTTATAGGATCACCCTCCACCCCACCCAGCCGAAGGTTCCTTCTATCCGAGGACCAGTCGGCCCCAGCACTTCGACCCCTCCTAGTCAGGGGACGGTCGGTCCTTCCACCTCATCCTCGGCGTGGGCTACTACCGCTTCGACTGCTCCTAGCACTTGAGACCTCCCACCCCGGAGGTTAATGATGATTAGCCCGCAAGAGATGGAGCAGGATGTGACCGAGGGTAGCGCTATCCTTGTCGTTGTTGTCCGAGGAGTGGAGGATGCCGCTCCTAGGTCTGAGGATGAGAACCCCCCAGAGATAGCTGCGATCCTACGGGAGTTTTCCGATGTCTTCCCGAAAGACCTTCTTGATGGCCTTCCACCTATGAGGGATATCCAGTACAAGATCGACCTTGTCCTGGGCTCATCCTTGCCCAACCTTCCCCACTACAGGATGAGTCCCACGGACCATGCCGAACTTCAAAGGCAGGTCGAGGAGTTGACGAGTCAGGGATCTCTCAGGGACAACAAGAGCCCTTGCGTTCTTCCCGCATTATAAGCCCCGAAGAAGGATGGCACATGGAGGATATGCGTTGATAGCCGTGCGATCAACAAGATCACGGTGAAGTATCATTTTCCCATTCCCAGGTTAGATGACTTACTAGATATGATGTCGGGAGCCACTATCTTTTCAAAGATAGATCTTCGTAGTGGCTATCACCAGGTGCGGATCAGGCCTGGGGATGAATGGAAGATGGCATTCAAGACCAAGGATGGTCTCTATGACTGATTGGTTATGCCCTTCAGGCTTTCCAACGCCCCAAGCACCTTCATGCGGTTGATGACCCAGGTTTTACGCCCTATGATAGGGGTCTTCTTGGTCGTCTACTTTGATGACATTCTTATCTACAGCCGAACTAGGGAGGACCACTTAGACCATCTCAGACAGGTCTGCATTGTGTTGAGGCGAGAGAGCTTATTCGCCAATCCGAAGAAATGTGCTATCATGACCGATCAGATTACCTTCCTCAGGTTTATTGTGTCTAGGGATGGAGTCTCCGCTAATCAGGAGAAGATTAGGGCCATCAGGGAGTGGCCCGAGCCCCGCACACTCCACGATGTCCAGAGTTTTCATGGCTTAGCGACGTTCTACGGTCGCTTCGTTCATGACTTCAGTTCTATCACTGCCCCGATTACAGATTGCATAAAGATGGGGGTATTCGTATGGGCTAAGGCTTTAGCCACGGCCTTTCAGGACATTAAGGAGCATACGACCCAGGCACCTGTCCTTGCATTACCTGATTTTTCTAAGGTGGTTGAGGTCACATGTGACGCTTCTGGAGTGTGTATTGGTGGAATGTTGAGCTAGGAGTCCCACCCCATTGCATTCTTTAGTGAGAAGCTGAATGATCCAAACTGCGCTATTCCACATATGACAAAGAATTTTACGTAATCGTCTAGGCATTGAGGTATTGGAGGCACTATCTTTTGCATCAAGAGTTTGTCCTCTTCTCTGATCACGAGGCCTTACGATTCCTCCATACCCAAAAGAAGATGAATGCTCGCCATAGCCGCTAGATGGAGTATCTCCAGGAGTATAATTTGTGCTTAAGCAGAAAGCGGGCGCAGAGAACAAGGTGGCCGATGCGCCGATTCATTGGAAGATGGTGTTGACCACCATGAGTGTTAAGGTGGTAGGGTTAGAGAGGCTGAAGGACGCCTATGTTGATTGCCCGTACTTTGGTTCGATCCATGCGGTCCTTCAGGCCGGTCCCTCGGGTGATTATAGCGAGTTTGTGCTACAGGAGGGTCACCTATTCTGGGGTGACAAGTTGTGCATCCCACGGACTTCTGTTCGTGACTTTCTCACATGGGAGATGCACGCGGGAGGTCTTGCTGGCTACTTCGGCCGGTACAAGACCATAGAGGCGGTTGAGCATAGATTTTATTGCCATAGCCTAAAGAGGGATGTCGCTCGTATCATGGCCCAGTGCCGCACTTGTGCTATGGCCAAACAGAGGAAGCAGAATACCGGCCTCTATACTCCCCTCCCCATCCCGGATAGTCCATGGTAGGACATTAGCATGGACTTCGTGTTGGGATTGCCACGCACCCTGCGAAAGCATGACTCTATCTTTGTGGTCGTAGACAGGTTCTTCAAGATGGCATTATTCATTCCATGCTCCAAGACGTCTGATGCCTTCAGAGTTACCGGTCCATTCTTTTTTTACTGTGTCTCCTGGTTTGGCCTCCCTCGTACTATAGTGTTAGATGGGGATGTGAAATTTACTAGTTATTTTCGTAAAACCCTATGGCACATGATGGGCACCCAGCTGAAATTCTCCACTGCATATCATCCCCAGACCGATGGTCAAACTGAGGTTGTTAATAAGAGTTTGGGGGATCTTCTTAGGTGTCTGGTTTGAGATCGAGTCAGGGATTGGGATTTGGTCTTACCTGTTAGGTTCAGTGCGCCCCCTCTTTGTCAATTATAATAGATTTAATGATGACTATATATTGTGTGTGTTGGATGTGTTTATAGCAACATATCTTTATATAAATGTTGTGGCAAATGAGCTCACATGTGGATATTCTACTTTACAGGTTAGGATGCTCTTGGGGTTAATTGGCTACTAAATTGTCATTTGATAATTGTAGTTCCTATTGCATCATGCTCATTTTGATTCCCATTCTTTCATGCAAGATCTGAATTGATTTGGTGTTTTAAAACCCCTCATGCATGTCATTTAATTGTACTTGAATGGGGTTAAAAGTTGTCAAATGGGTCTTCATGGTTTTGGGTTTAATTTACTGTGTATAATTCACTTTTTGCATTGACACTGCAAGGGTCGACCCAGTGGGTCGACTCTTGACTGCCTGGGGACTGTTTTCACTGAAAATAGAACCCCCGGTAGAAAGTGTCGACGCAGTGGGTCGACACTTTTTACCGTGGGTCCTGAATTGTGCTCAGGACAGAACGTGGTGGAAAAAAGGTCGACCCCATGGGTCGACACTTTTTGCCTAGGTTCTGGATTTTGTATTTTTGGCAGAACCCATTGATACGAGTGTCGACCCTAGAGATCGACACTTCTTCTGGGTCGTCCAGATCATGGTTTCCAAATTGACTATGATCACCCCATTTAAGTGTCCGAATGTTTGGGGTTTTTACTCCAATGTCCTTAGGGTTTCCTCACATGTATTAAGGTTGCTTTGAGAGGGTTTTTAGAGGGGCTAAGGTGTCTTTTGGTCTTCTATTTCCTGCCCCATTTATATCCTACGCTATCCATCGAAGGGTGCAATCCCTTGAAGCTAACCTTGCCCTATCTATGTTTGTAGGGAAGAAGAAGAACGAGAGAAGAGGAGAAAGGGAGCGATCCAGTCTGGAATACCTTGAGCAGCATCCATCTTCAAGCATTCAAGCTCGTTGTGGGCGAATCTCAGAGGAAGAGCTTCGTCGGCTTCATTTCTTTCATGATCTATCTCCCACCTATATCAAAGTTCAAGGAATATGCGATTGGGGGCTCTCCATCCATTAAGAGGATACTTCTGCAACCTCTCCATGTCTATTTTTCCATTTGAGCATAGGTTGTTGGTTGGGGCTTAGTGTTTTATCATTTGTAGCAAGTGAAGAAGAACAAGGAGGAGGTCATGCGCACCTTGTTGGAGAAGGAAGACTAAGAAGACGTCCTTAGAAAGGTTCTTCCTGCAGACGACGCCTCCTACGGTTTCAGCCGACTTCCTCTCCGTGGATAAAAGTCTCTAGCGCAACCATCTATCCTATCTATGGGACTTATTACAGATTTAAGGGAGGTTCTCTAGTCCTTCATTATTAATCCTTTTATTTGATCATCGATCAATATCCTTTGTGGTAATTGTATATCTTTTGTGTTTTTTAAACTATGAACATCATTGTGTGTGGGCGGAGCTGCGTCTCCGCGTGGTTTTAGTGTCCGATGTGTGTTCCCCAACGTCGTGTGTGTGTGTGCTGTGGTGGCAGCGTGTTGGTGCTTTTCCCCGTGTGGATATTGCTGCGGAAGCAGCGTGTGTGGTTGGGGTTCATCCCCGTGTTGCTACATTTTGTAGCGTAGAGTGAAGTCTCACCCGGTTGGGTGAGGGGTGGACGTAGGGAGCCCGTTGTGGTCCCAAAAAACCTAAAAATCTTGTGTCATGTGTGATTGCCTGTGTGATTGACCATCTCTTCTATCTCCCTTCACAGGTCAACTTTATAGATTTTTAATTCACTGCACATCATACATCGCTTCATCCGTTATCCGTGTTAGGCATAAATTTATCTAACAGTTGCATTGTTATTATGAGTGGGGTCGGAAAGATCGAGAGAACTGTTTAGATCTCATGTTTGTTTAGGCTAATCAAGTAGTTTGTCTTAATTCCATTATGTTTAGTTAAGAAAGTTTTTAAAATCTGCCATTTCGACAAGGGGACAATTCAACCCCCCCCTTCTTGTCCACCATCTCTCTGGGCCAACATTACCCTTAGCTGAGTTTGCTTACAACGATTTGGTCAATAGGTCTACAGGCATGAGCCCCTTTGAGATTGTCACTGGCCGTAGACCTAGGAAGCCCATAGACCTAGTTCCATCTCCCATCCAATCTCGTGTGTCTGAGTCAGCCGAGTCCTTTGCCGATCATATTAGACAGTTGCATGAGCATGTGTGTCGTCACATTTAGCCCAGCAACGCACGATACAAAGAATTGGCTGATGCCCACAGGCACCACCATGAGTTTCAGGAGGGCGATTATGTCATGATCAGGGTCAGACTTAAACGGTTTCTCTCGGGAGCCGTGAAGAAGTTGCACGCTCGCGGTGCTGGTCCCTTTCGGGTAGTGAGGCAAGTCGGATCAAATGCATATGTTGTGGACTTGCCAGAGGATTACGGGATCAACTCCACTTTCAACATCTTGGATCTCGTCGCTTATAGGGACCCAGCGGTGATATCCAGTTAGCCCTTTGAGCTGTCTCCACCCATTGTGAGTGACACCACCTAGAGCGTCAACCTCCAACCTTGTTACCTCAGCAGCGAGAGTAGATAAAGCATATACTGGACGAGCAGGTAACGACTACTCGAGGTGGAGTGTATCAGCGCTACTTGGTGCGATGGAGGGGACGGCCCGTGTCCGATGACACTTGGATCACCCGGGACGAGCTACAGAGAATTGATCCAGATCTGCTGGATCAATACTAGAGCGACCCGGATCCCTACTGGACGGGGTCGAGCTTCTCCCACCCGGGGAGAATTGGTGAGGACACCAGAGCCAGAGTACTGCTCGACTCAGCGAGCCGCCGGTACCGGACACGCAGCACGACTCGGTCGACATCGACCTCCTTGTGGCTGGGGGACAGTCTGGAGTCTCCACCGGAGCTTTGATACTTTAGTACATATTTATATTTTGTACGTATTTAGTTGTATTTGGTGTGTATTTGGCATGTATTTTGATTGTATTTTGGTTTGTATTATTTTGGGTTTTAATATTGGGTCAATGGGAGAATAATTGACCAAGTATTTGTATTTTTGATTTATTATGGTCTAAGGGGGGGTTAATATGGTCCAAGAGGAATAAATTAACCAAGCCATTTATGTTGACTTGGAGAGAGGGGCGCCCCCCTCTTTGTCCCCTTGTGGGATTAAATTAATAACCCTTGTCCCCCATTTCCTCATTATACCCCCTTGACCAAGGGCATCTTAGGTCATTTGTCTAGGTCTAGGGTTTAGTATATAATGTCTCTTGTTGCATTTTGATCAATTTTAATGAAAAATTTTATGTGAAAAAGGCCATGTGCACACCCCCCCTCTCTCTTTCCATTGGTCCTTCATGGTTCCCAGATTTTCAACATTATTTAAGACAAAAAAAACAGGATAAGCCAAATAACCCTAAAATGTAGAGAAGAAGACAACCCTAGCATTAAGAACTCTTTCAGTCTCACGGGCAATATGAACTCTACTCACCGTTCATGTTCCTCGATAATTAATGAAGAGCCTTTTTAACTTTTCACCGGCGTGCAGATATAACCAGAATCATCTTTGGTGTTATATATATATGTTCATCGACTCCGCTTGTCAGCATAGCCATCGGGCTCATCATCGTTGCCACTCATGTTCTCTTCATACAATTCAGCCTGGTTGCTTTTAAAGTCACGGTCATCAAAGCTACCCCATGCATTATCCTGGCTGTCGCCAAATCCGTCGGTCCCGCCGCGGCCAAAAGAGCTGTCACTCCCAACACCACCACCTCCGGTAACACCGTAGTTCACCCCCACACTACTGCGCCCACCAGCGCCATAACTACCTCCACCATAGCCGCCACCGTCAATCCCACCGCCGCCTCCAGCAACAATCCCCTCATTGCCACTGCTACCGTAATTGCCACCATCCCCACCATAACCACCACCTCCACTGTAACCACCACTGGCTCCACCGCCATATCCTCCAGCAACACTCCACTCATTGCCACTGCTACCGTAATTGCCACCATCCCCACCATAACCACCACTGGCTCCACCACCATATCCTCCACTTGCTCCACCGCCATAGCCACCCCCACCTCCATAGCCGCCGCCACAACCACCATAGCCACCGCCTCCCCTGTAGCCACCTCCACCATAGACGCCGCCACTATAGCCACCACCACCCCTCTCTCTCCCTTCTTGCTAGTTCTTCTTCTTCCTCCTCCATGCTGCATCAGATCTGGGGCTAAAACCCTAAAATTTCTGAGTGATCTTTCTCTCCTTCTCTTCCTCTGTATGCTGTAATCGATCACCGCCGCCGCCACCTCCATTCGTGCCGCCATCAAGCCACCACAACCTGGCTTCCACCCTGCTGTCCTAAATTTCTGGATTCCTGGACAGAAGCTCAGTAAAAAGGTTGGTACCAAAGATCCGACCGTCAGATCATCTTCATCTTTTGAGGGTGTCTTCCCTAGGTCTCCTTCAATCCTAGTTTCAATTTCACGCCAATCAGGTCTGGTTTACCCCTCCTCCTAGTCGTTTGTTTTCTCCTCTCACAGTCTGCCTGTGTGCAGATTTGCGAGGTAGTCTGTTGGTAGGTAAATTTTCCACCCCCTCAAACGTTGTCAGAAAAATACAAAAAAATTATAGCGTGATCACCTCCTTCCCCCCTATCTCCAAACAAATCCCCGAGCCTTAGATCCTCCATTTGATTTTCGGTCAAACCCCATAAATAGGCAGATCCCGTTCTGCCCTGTCAGTTCTATGCTCCGGGACAGAACCCACAGCCAACTTGTAGAGGTTTTCATTTTTAACCCAACCGTTGGATAGACCTGAGTTTCAAGTATGTCAAATCCCTTCGAGTCCTCTTTCCAACGGCGCTAATCTTGCTCCGATCCAACAACGGATCTGGGTGTGGCGCCGTTTTCACGGAGGCGCGCATTTCTGCTCCGAGACTGGCCAGCAAAAAGGGGTTGCCGGACAAATCCCAGGAAAATACGCCGGGGTAGCTTCAGCAACCGCCACTCCAGGGGGTCGACCAGGGACCCTCTGCCTTCATCCCGGTGAATCGTCACCTTCAAAAACTCTCCGGAAGTCGACGTCCCTTTGGATGTCCCTGTTCGCTGTCCTGCCGGCCAGCAATTCGCAGAACCGGAGCCGCTGCCCGCCACCGCCCAGAACCCGCCGCTTTACTGCCCGTCAACCCAAGTTTGGTGCTCCCAACATTATTGTGCAACCCTTTACCTCCTTGCATGGAGTGGGCGATAAAATCACTGCGGTAATTAAATTTCATTGCTGTACCGGGAGTTACGGAACTTGGCCGGGACGTCTTCCCCACGTCCCGAGCGTGGAGGTACACTCGCCACCCACTTTGTCTTACTTGCTTATTTAGTATACGTTCTAGATGTCACTGTATGTGAGTAGTTTATTTCCTAGCTAGTTAAATTTAGTCACTGCTGTGAGTTGTGAGAGTGAGACCCGTCCCGTGACTCAGTCCGAGCACGAGAGTGAGCTGACCACCGGGACTCAAAGCCAGTTTCCCAACCGTGCAGATCGTCACGTTTCCCTCACCGGGGACGACTGTGAGTTTAGCGCTTCTTGTTTGGGGCATGTTCGCCTCTTCTGGAGCACTTTAGGTGCCGCGTTGTTGTGTTGATGCTAGTCACGTTATCTTTTAGTCGCGTCGTCGTAAAGAGTCCAAGGTTCGCGTCTAGCCCGAGTCGAGTCCCATTGTCGTCCCGCATCAAATTGGTATCAGAGCCGGTTTGAGTCTAGGGTAGTCGATCAAAGGTGCTCCATTTCATCTGGTATATCCAAAGGTGTTCTCGGAACGATAGGTTATGCATATTGGGAAAGGGGCACACTTGTGTGAGTGCGATCTTCGGATCAAACCTCCGCCTCGTACCAGATATTGGAGTCTAGGTCATCCTTCATTTTGCATTAGTCCATCCATATAGGCCATAGTGAGTCACCCCTTAGTTCCCGTTAGGTACTCTCCCATTGCATGTCCACCCGTGGAGGTGCCGAGTACCATCACCCTGACACTATGGGTGAATCCCGAGGTGCCACCCCGGGAGGCCGAACTCTGGAGGACGTGTTCGCTCTACTCATGGAGTGCATGGATATGTCCGATCAAACTAATAGGGAGAATACCGACTGCTTGGAGGGCCGTCTCAAGGCCATGGAGGACTGTGCCGAGGCTTCTGATCGATCTGTCCAGGGTCTGGTTGGAAGGATAGAGAGTGTGGAGAGAGTCCCCCGCCGAGAGCTCCCCGTAGCTATCCCGGCCCCTCAGGTGCCTGCTGCCCAGCCCACCCCACTTAGGGCTGAGGAGCAACGGCCCCATGCCCCTGACATTGAGGACCATGAGTCCGACAATGATTATGGGAGAAATGACCGACGCCATCGTGGTCACCGACCACAGAGGGATGATGAGGATGAGCGGGTCCTCAGGACGGTGCGAGCAGACCCTCCCATTTTTTACGGGTCCTTGGACCTGAAGGTCTATCTCGATTGGGAGGCAGGTATGGACCGGTACTTCGATTGGTTTGAGATGATGGACCACCGGAGAGTCAAGTTTGCCAAAATGAAACTTCTAGGGCAGGCACAGACTTATTAAAGGAACATGGAGAGCCTGCCGTTGGTGTCAGGAGCCCCAGGTTGAGACATGGGATGAGATGAGGACCAAACTCAGGAAGAAGTACCTTCCTGCCACATACCGCCCACGTCTCATAGATAAGTGGCAGAGTCTCACCCAGGGAGATCGGTCCGTCTCTGACTACATCGTCGAGTTCAATGAGTACTTTCTGCGATGTGATGCCACGGAGGAAAGTGCCCTGACTGTTTCCCATTTTCGGCGTGGTCTGCGGCCACACATTCAGTATGAGCTTTTTCGCCGCAAAGTGGACAAGTTGGAAGACGCGTACCAAGTTGCCCTTGAAGTTGAGCAGTTTGAGGCAGAGTTTGCTCCTATCCCGCGCCAGGGTGTCCCCTATCCGCATGTGTCTGATCCTCAGACCACGCCTAGTTCCTACACTCGGTGGCTTGTGGCCCGTCCACAGGAGCCCCCTCGCCAGGACCTCGCTGCTCCTCGGTGCCCCCTCCCTCCGTGGGATCCTCCTTTTTGCCAGCAGGCACCCGTCCCTGCCCATAGACCTCTCCAGCCCACCGTGCCGACCTGACCCCTGCCGAACACCCCCGGTCCACTTTGTGAACAAGCGTAAGGGGCCGATGGCCAATGGAACATCCCCGGGGCCCGGGATGCATGGAACTTGCTATAGGTGTGGTGGAGTTGGTCACTATTCGGCCAAGTGTCCCACTCGAGAGTCACTCGTTATTTCTGATCCCTTTGCCACTGACCCCACACCTGAGCTGGTGCCGATAAGCTACGAGGCTGACCAGGATTTAGCGGAGGAGTTCTTTGATGAACTGATGGATGGAGAGTACGTTCACGTCTCTGGTACGCAGCACCAGGACGGCGTGCAGTTGGGTGTAGTCAGGTGCATCCTAACCCAACCTCAGGTGAGTGACGACTGACATCGTACCACCATTTTCCATACATTTTGTAGGCTGGGAGGAAAGGCTTGCAAGGTGATCATAGATAGCAGGAGTTACATTAACGCTATCTCCACGGGCACTGTTAGACGTCTGGGTTTGACGCCCGTGGATCATCCCGCACCTTACAGGGTATCTTGGGTGGATTCTACTTCCATCCCGATCAGACTGTGATGTCCGGTGCCACTACAGTTCCAGGCTTACCATGATGAGATATGGTGTGACATGTTACCTATGGACGTGGGTAGCATTATCCTCAATAGGCCTTGTCTCTTTGATCGGGATGCCACCCTTCAAGGTCAGTTGAACACCAGCACATTCGACCACGGGGGTCATAGGATCACCCTCCACCCCATCCAGCCGAAGGTTCCTTCAGTCCGAGGACCAGCCAGCCCTAGCACTTCGACCCCTCCTACTCATGGGACGGTCGGTCCTTCCACTTCATCCTTGGCGAGGGGTACTACCGCTTCGACTGCTCCTAGCACAGAAGACCTCCCACCCCGGAGGTTAATGACGATTAGCCCGCAAGAGATGGAGCAAGAGGTGACCGGGGGTAGCCCTATCCTTGCCGTTGTTGTCCGAGGAGTGGTGGATGTCGCTCCTGGGTCTGATGATGAGCACCCCCTAGAGATAGCTACGATCCTACGAGAGTTTTCCGTTGTCTTCCCGAAAGACCTCCCTGAAGGCCTTCCACCTATGAGGGATATCCAACACGAGATCGACCTTGTCCCGGGCTCATCCTTACCCAACCTTCCCCACTATAGGATGAGTCCCACGAACCATGCCGAACTTCAAAGGCAGGTTGAGGAGTTGATGAGTCGGGGATCTCTCAGGGACAGCAAGAGCCCTTGCACTGTTCCCGCATTATTGGCCCCAAAGAAGGATGGCACATGGAGGATGTGCGTTGATAGCCATGCGATCAACAAGATCACGGTGAAGTATCATTTTCCCATTCCACGGTTAGATGACTTGCTAGATATGATGTCGGGAGCCACTGTCTTTTCAAAGATAGATCTTAGTAGTGGCTATCACCAGGTGCGGATCAGGCCTGAGGATGAATGGAAGACGGCATTCAAGACCAAGGATGGTCTCTATGAGTGGTTGGTTTTGCCCTTCGGGCTTTCCAACGCCCTTAGCACCTTCATGCGGTTGATGACCCAGGTTTTACGCCCTATGATAGGGGACTTCTTGGTTGTCTACTTTAATGACATTCTTATCTATAATGGAACTAGGGAGGACCACTTAGACCATCTTAGATAGGTCTGCATTGTGTTGAGGCGAGAGAGCTTATTCACAAACCATAAGAAATGTGCTATCATGACCAATCAGATTACCTTCATCGAGTTTATTGGGTCTAGGGATGGAGTCTCCGCTGATCCGGAGAAGATTAGGGCCATCAGGGAGTGGCTCGAGCCCGCACACTCCACGATGTCCGAAGTTTTCATGGCTTACCGACGTTCTACTGTCGCTTCGTTCGTGGCTTCAATTCTATCACTGCCCCGATCACAGATTGCATAAAGAAGGGGGCATTCGTATAGACTAAGGCTGCAGCCCCGGCCTTTCAGGACATTAAGGAGCGTATGACCCATGCACCTGTCCTTGCATTACCTGATTTTTCTAAGGTGTTTGAGGACACATGTGACACTTCTGGAGTGTGTATTGGTGGAGTGTTAGAGCCAGGAGTCCCACCCCATTGCATTCTTTAGCGAGAAGCTGAATGATCCAAACTGTGTTATTCCACATCTGATAAAGAATTTTACGCAGTTGTCCAGGCATTGAGGTATTGGAGGCACTATCTTTTACATCAGGAGTTTGTCCTCTTCTCTGATCACGAGGCCTTATGATTCCTCCTTACCCAGAAGAAGCTGAATGCTCGCTATAGCCGCTGGGTGGAGTATCTCCAGGAGTATACTTTTGTGCTTAAGCACAAAGCGGGCGCAGAGAACAAGGTGGCCGATGCGCCGAGTCAACGGAAGATGATGTTGACCACCATGAGTGTTGAGGTGGTAGGGTTAGAGAGGCTGAAGGACGCCTATGTTGATTGCCCAGACTTTGGTCCGATCTATGCGGTCCTTCAAGCCGGTCCCTCAGGTGATTATAGCGAGTTTGTGCTACAAGAGGGTCACCTATTCCGGGGTGACAAGTTGTACATCCCACGGACTTCTGTTCGTGACTTTCTCACATGGGAGATGCACGCGGGAGGTCTTGCTGGCCACTTCGGCCGGAACAAGACCATAGAGGCAGTTGAGCATAGATTTTATTGGCCTGGCCTGAAGAGGGATGTCGCTCGTATCGTGGCCCATTGCCGCACTTGTGCTATGGCCAAATAGAGGAAGCAGAACACCGGCCTCTATACTCCCCTCCCTATCCGGGATAGTCCATGGTAGGACATTAGCATAGACTTCGTGTTGGGATTGCCACGCACCCTGCATAAGCATGACTCTATCTTTGTGGTCGTAGACAGGTTCTCCAAGATGGCATTATTCATTCCATGCTCCAAGACGTCTGATGCCTTTAGAGTTGCCGGTCTATTCTTTTCTCACTGTGTCTCCGGGTTTGGCCTCCCTCGTACTATAGTGTCAGATAGGGATGTGAAATTTACTAGTTATTTTTGAAAAACCATATGGCACATGATGGGCACCCAGCTAAAATTCTCCACTGCATATCATCCCCAGACCGATGGTCAAACTAAGGTTGTTAATAGGAGTTTGGGGGATCTTCTTAGGTATCTGGTCCGAGATCGAGTCAGGGATGGGGATTTGGTCTTACCCTTAGCAGAGTTTGCCTACAACGATTCGGTCAATAGGTCTACAGGCATGAGCCCCTTTGAGATTGTCACTGGCCGTAGACCTATGAAGCCCATAGACCTAGTTCCATCTCCCATCCAATCTCGTGTGTCTGAGTCAGCCGAGTCCTTTGCCGATCATATTAGATAGTTGCATGAGCATGTGCGTCGTCACATTGAGTGCAGCAACGCACGATACAAAGAATTGGTTGATGCCCACAGGCACCACCGTGAGTTTTAGGAGGGTGATTATGTCATGATCAGGGTCAGACTTGAACAATTTCTCTCGAGAGCCGTGAAGAAGTTGAACGCTCATGGTGCCGGTCCCTTTTGAGTAGTGAGGCGAGTCAGATCAAATTCATATGTTTTGGACTTGCCAGAGGATTACGGGATCAACTCCACTTTCAACATCTCGGATCTCGTCACTTATAGGGACCCGGCGGTGATACCCCATGAGCCCTTTGAGCCGTCTCCACCCATTGTGAGTGACACCACCCCAGAGCGTCAACCTCCACCCTTCTTACCTCAGCAGCGAGAGCAGATAGAGCATATACTGGACGAGAAGGTAACGACTACTCGAGGTGGAGTGTATCAGTGCTACTTGGTGCGATGGAGGTGACGGCCCGCGTCTGATGACACTTGGATCACTCGGGACGAGCTACAGACGATAGATCCAGATCTGCTGGATCGATACCAGAGCGACCCGGATCCCTACTTGACGGGGTCGAGCTTCTCCCACTCGGGGAGAATTGGTGAGGACACCAGAGCCATAGTACGGCTCGACTCAGCGAGCCGCCGGTACCGGACACGCAGCACGACTCGGTCGACACTGACCTCCTTGTGGTTGGGGGGCAGTCTGGAGTCTCCACCAGAGCTTTGATACTTTAGTATGTATTTTTGTACGTATTTGTATTTGGTACGTATTTGGTTGTATTTGGTGTGTATTTAGCATGTATTTGGATTGTATTTTAATTTGTATTACTTTGGATTTTAATATTGGGTCAATGGGAGAATAATTGATCAAGTATTTGTATTTTTAATTTATTATGGTCCAAGGGGGGATTAATATGGTCCAAGGGGAATAAATTAACTAAGCCATTTATGTTGACTTGGAGAGAGGGATGCCCCCTCTTTGTCCCCTTGTGGGCTTAAATTAATCACCCGTGTCCCCCATTTCCCCATTATACCCCCTTGACCAAGGGCATCTTAGGTCATTTGTCTAGGTCTAGGGTTTAGTATATAATGTCTCTTGTTGCATTTTGATCAATTTTAATGAAGAATTTTATGTGAAAAAGGCCATGGGCGCACCCCCCTGATGTGACACAGCCCAAAGATTATAATGGATAAATTGATGATCCTAGGACCTAGATCCACAAGCATACAAGCACTTTCGACGAACTCACAATAGCGGCTTACTCGCACGGCACATTGTTGATTTTATTTTGCCTATCTATCTTTTCTTTGGGGTTTTGAATGATGAAATGACAAGCAAGTAATCAAAGATCCGCTCTTAACCTATGAACATGTGATCATGAACCTAGGCAATCAAAGCTAGCTCTAGCATGGGCATGCTATCTCGCTCAAACTACGCTAAAGAAAAGGGAAAACACACGCCGGGGCGTGGAGCAAAAGAGTAAATAAAACACACCGCAAGGGGTGGAGCAAGCAAGAAAATAAAAGAGATATGTGATGAATGAGAAAGTTAATGCCCAAGACTAAGGAAAGATGTGATCGCCACCAAAGTAAAAACAAGCAAAAGACCTGTAAATACCTTGGAAATAGGTGGATGAAGCACCCGCCCACGGGAGAGAAAACCAAAGAGAACTTGTAGGTCAACTAGAAATAACGGCCAGGACCCTATGCGTTACTTGGAAAGTGACGGCCACCCGATAGACCGCCAGGAGAAGATGACGCGCCTGCACCAGACCATCAGATAACCTGCAGTCGCAAAGTGTAGATTCTTTTAACTCCAACTCTTCCAGCTGGCTAGACTTGGGCCTCGTACTAGTGAACCTGTAAACCTGCCAAAGATGTAGAAGACAAGAACAAAATAACCCAAATTAGCCCTTTCAATAATATAGCATCAATTCTCAAAGAACTTAAGGACATCAAAAGGAAAGGGGATTATTGGGGAGTTTTTGATTTTTTAACCCCTCTGGGCGTTTTCAAAAGATTAGGAGGATGTTTGGATGCTTAGAGAACAGTGAGAAACGTGGAGAAAGAGGAGGGACACTGCTTTGATTGAGGAAAAACCAGGGAAGAACTTAAGCATGCGATGATGAACTTGAAAGACTAAAACCAAAGTACTCCCTTGATTATGAGATGGATGAATGTGGGAAGCAGTTCCTCTTGGATAAAGATGGCTCCTGAGTTCGGCAGCACTTCGTCGTGAATTTCAAAATCCTCCTTCCTCGGGCCATGAAGTCAAGGGTTCTATTTATAGACCCTCAAACTCTCAGGTCGAGCAGAGGATAATTCAACAAGAAAAAGGGATAACTCTTAGCAAATCCTCGAAGATAATATCACCAAGAGTCCATAGAATCAAACAGAAGGTCCTGAGGATCAGATTTGAAAGAGATATCGTCAATCCAAACCCTTATCTTCGGCCACGGAGTAGCAGAGAAAAGGCCTGAACTGTCAGGACTCTCTGAAGGAAGTAACGGCTGCACGACAGACCGCCACTTGAAAATAACGCACCAAGGAACATCCGTCACTATCAACCTTATCCCTAAAAGATAAGATCAACGGGAAGAAGACCCAACAAGCTGGACTCTTCAAGGAAGCAACGGCCAAGGCATAGGGCGTCAGAATGAAACAACGGCTGCACGACAGACCATCATTATCAACGTGTAATCAAAAGGATAAGCTTTAAAACGAGGCCTTAAGCCTTAGGACTCTTCAAAGAGTAACGATCTAGGACCCATCCATCAGAATGAAACAACGCGCCTAGGACCGACTGTTATTATCAAAATGGAGATCAAAAAAGGAATAGAGGCATTGCTAAGATTCATCCAATGAAGTAGCCACAAAGAACCATATCCGATCAAGGAGTTAAGACCCAAGAAATAGGCTTTAACTAATCAAGAGACTCAATGAAGAGTGAACGACTTGGAGCATCATATAGAATGAATAAGGAGATGACCCGACTTATTGGGTATAAAATGGGTGTCAAAAGATGCCCCTCCTTAACTTCCTCTTTGCAGGGGAACGAGCGGAGGTGAAGCGAAAGCGAAATGGAACATGGAGATGAAGCGGAAATGAAGCGGAGTGGATCAAAAAGAGGGCGTTAAGGTAAATGACACCCGTTCTCAACCAACAAGCGATAGGAAATTTCTGGAAAGCTTCAAAACTGATCACAAGAAAATAGCCAACCAAAGGATGCAAGTCTGGAGGAGCTAATAACTAAGGAAAGGAAACACGGCTAGCCGCCGGAGGCAACGGAAAGAACAAGAGACTAAACTCCAGACAGGAATCTTCAGCCAACCAGATCAAGGGAACAGATCGAAGGAAAACCTTCTAATTCAGAGTGGAATGATTCTCCTTATCCGAGATTAAGAACACAGCTATTCACCATCGTCGAGACACTTGAACAAATGAAGCTTCAAAAAAAGCTCAAAGAATGCATATGATGCATGCTGGGCTAAAGGAAAAGAAATCTTCAAAACAAATGCAAAAGAAAGATAAAATAGAAAATACTCGAGAATAATATTGCTAGAACAGAGAAATTAGGGTCAGGACACCATCTGCAACCACGACGTGCAAGATAGAACCATCGTCCCCAAACTTATTCCAATCTAACGGCTTATCCAACGATTAAACATGTGAACTTAGATCATCATCATTTTTGCTTAAGGGGAACATCAGATCCTGGAAGACATGAATGACCAGCCGGTTCTCGAGATAATATCGTAGATAACATATGGTAATGCATTAAGGGATAAGGGACGAGATACAAATACCTGACTCACCTTCCGGACGGACGGTAAAGCGCGATTTCATTCACAAATTCCTTCATAAAAGATAGGTTAGCCAAAAAACAAATATGATCATGAATCAAGGCATAACCATTTGTACGTGCGAGAAGCATCAACAATGAACATTTTGACAGAATATAAAACCATTTTGACATCAAATAGACCATTTAATTCATCAAGAAACTTGCAAGTTTGTAACGGTTTGATGAAAGGGCGTCACATCAAGTAACGGACCATCCCTAGTCCGTCATAAACCAGGCGGTTCACATTCTTCAATAAAACAGTCCAATCATATGTAACGGTCTGTTCAAGACGCGTCAGAAGCATGTAACGGCCAGACGATAGACCGTCATATTTCCTGAGTATTCAAAAAATAACAACCGAACGGTCATGGCCCATTCATTCAACACTCAACAACCCAAAAACCCAACCGAGAGAAACCACCGGCGACCACCGCCCCCACCACCGTAATGGCCGGCGACGAGGCTCCCCAGCCACCACCACAGAGGAGGGAGAGAGGGAAATGGATGGCCATACGGCGGTTCCACCACCGTCTCGAACGGGAAGTGATCCCACCAGTCACGGAAGAGGAAACGGCGAGGAGAAGCCCAAGAGAAGAAGAAGAAGCTCCCACGGTCGTGGAGGACCAAGGGGAAGCCCCATTGGGTGCAGAGGAACCCAAAGAACCAGAGAAGAAGAGGAAGAGAGGCATGGACCGTGAGGTAGGTCCCCTCGCCCTAATTTCAATTTTGATTTTTTTTTGTTTTTATTATGAATGCATGTGGGATTAAAGGGTAGAAATGGGTCCATGAACCCACTAGGAAAGATTGTAGGCCATTCGGCCAAGGTGGGAAGCCACGGAAGTGCAAAGGAAAAGAGTCCCAATAGCAGACAATGTGACAGTCCTGCCAGCGACCGTCACTTGCCTGACGCACCACCCTGAGTCCGTCAGAAGCAAACGACGCCCTACCCTAGGGCCGTCACATCTGCCAGGGTCTTAAACTATTTTTAGGGTTTTCAATTTTCAAATTTGTGTTTTGTTTTGATTATATGAATGCTTATGCAATGATTTTTATGATGCAAAGGACTGACTTGCGATCTAAATGAATGTAGGGAAAGCGACGAACAAGGATCTCCTGGCTACAGATCCGGGCCATGTACCAAGCACTGCCGAACTACCAGAGGGAGCGACTAGCTGGCATGGGATTCGCCGAGGTGCTCAGCATCGAGGTGATCCGGATGGACACGCCCCTGCTGTACGCGTTGCACGAGAGATGGGACCCGATCAGCAGAGCTTTCATCTTCCCGTGGGGCCACATGATCCCCACGCTGGAAGACATAGCAAGGATTACGGGATTGAGCGTCCATGGAGCCGCAGTGACCGGATGGACTTACGGCGATTACCGAGAGATGGCACAGGAGCTGCTCGGATTGGACTTGATCAGGCCGGGACAGTCCTCTTCCCAGCTCTCGAGATCAGTACTGCAGGAGAGCCTGGGACTGAGAGGAGCGGCGATAGCCGTAGGAGAGCTACCCGAGGAGCATTTGGGCAGAGTGATAGACCAGGTGCGCCCTCGCGTGGCGGCGGAGGCAGGACCTGAGGGAGATAGAGTGCTCAGACGCTTCCTGATGCTGCTATTCGGGAAGCTCCTCTTCGCGACTCGGGCGGACGTCATCAGCTGCAGACTGCTGCCGATGATAGAGAATTTGCACAGAGTTGGGAGATATGCTTGGGGAGCAGCAGTGCTCGCATTCCTGTTCGAGTCCCTGAGCACTACGGACCGGCAGACGATGCTGGGCGGCTTCTCGCCTTTCTTACAGGTAAATGCACTTTAAATGCTTTCTTTTATGCCAAAATGTTTATGATATGCCATGTGACTGACCTGATTTCTAAAAATGTAGATCTGGAGCTATATGTACCTCCCGGGCATCGGGAGAGGCGCGCTACTCCATCCCGACCGCATACCGATCGTGAGGCGTTGGTCGGTGGCGAGGGACACAGGGTCGATCATCAGACTGACCCGGACGATCCAGGATGACTTGGACTCCTTCCTACATACGTCGGTGAGTCCAGAACTCAAAATGATTTCTATATGCTTCTATATGCTTCTAAATGCTTTTTAAATACCTCTAATGCTTTTAATGCTTTTATTATGCCAATGCTGATGAATGAACTAAATGCTTTCAGGTGAGATGGACCCCATACCGCGGCGAGGGTTACACGGGACAGCCGTGGGTAGAGGCGGCCTCGTCGTACCGGGGACGAGACATATGACTGCATTGCATCCATATCATCGAGCCTCTGCACTACAGGCTGATCCTGCGGACCCGGGGACTACATCAGCCCGAGGTGACCTTTCCACGCCACAGCGATGACCACCCCGGCAAGTCATCAAGGGGCATCAGTGGCAATGTGGATTGGTGCGCCTGGAAGGTGAAGTACGTCCATGACTGGAACAGGCGGGGCCGAGCGGTGAAGGAACGAGATGAGAGCGACGAGGCGTATCTGAAGGCCTTTGCTCGACTCTACGGCGACCAGGTGTACCGAGGCACCCGACGATCGGTATGCAAAAACTTAAACTCTTTCTATATGCAAAAATGCAATGTGATAGATGTACTGACTCATGCTATCTACATGCAGCTAGACCCTGAGAGACGGATAGCTGAGCTGGAGGGATTACTCCACTCCACCATCCAGCAGCGGGATGGGTACCGGACCGCTCTGGAGTTCCTGGTGAGACTTTAAAACCTAGACTTAAAATGCTTATGATTATGACAATTGATGTTTATGATGCACATGCTGATTAACCATGGTCCCTAACCCTGTCTTCTAAATGTAGCGGGCCGAGAGAGCCCAACGAGCCGGACCGGATGCCCCATCGTCTTCCTCACAGCCTGCGGGAGGCAGGGCTGAGCAGGAGGCTGATTTTGCTCGGGCGGTTGCCCGGGACAAGGAGGCGGAGGCCACCCTCGCGGAGCGGGTAAGATGCTAAAAATGCTCATGCTTATGATCTTGCCTAAAAATGCCTTATGATTAACTATATGAAATGCAATCTATAGGCGAGAGAGCTACCAGCAGCAGTGGCCGAGGCCAGGCAAGCGAGGATAGAGGCAGAAAGAAGCCGGGCTGAGACTGATCGAGCCCGAGCGGAGATAGAGCTTGTACGGGCAGAGATGGCCCGGCTGAGAGCGGAGACCCCGCGACGCTTGGATGAGGCAGAGGGGGAGTGACTACGGATGGAGTTAGCTCGGGCTCACGCTGAGGTGGAGAAGCTCTGAATCGGGACGGCGGACTTGGATCGCTACCGGACCGAGGCACGGGAGACGCGGCGTTAGATCTTCACGCTGAAGATTGAGCTACGGACGCTGGAGCGGACGGTCCGAATGATGGACCGGGGACCGGAGCGGAGTGCTTCCCAGAGTGGGGTATGGAGGAGTGCTGCCCCGAGCGGCTCGGTAGGGGATTTTCTTGTCAGCTCCTCCGGCCAACGGAGGAATGAGAGGGCGGAGCGGGGACAGCAGGAGGAGAGTGCTTCGATAGCGCCGCCACCCGCGAGGAGACCCGAGGATAGAGAGGATGATGGCGGTCCGGCGGATAAGCCGGCCGAATGATTCATTTTTATGTTTTCTTATCACTTGTATGTAACTTTATGGAATGAAATCTCTTTTGGGTTTTCTGTTTATTTTGTGCAAACGTGAATGAATGGATGTGTGTTTGAATGTGCAGGGACGGATGAAATGAATGGATAAATGGTTTTGGCAGGTGACTATGTGTTTGAATATGCATGCGCGGATGAGGTGTGAGACATAGGCAGGAAGGTATGCATGAGTTATTTGTAGGAATGTATGTGTGTGAAAATGTAGAGAGAATGAGGTGTACAATGCGAGAGACCGCCAGGTCTAGGCAAGGGCAGAAGGAATAGCCTGAATTCAGCAGCAGAGAAAGTAACGGTCTAGGATCATACCGTCATAATCAAACGACGCGCTAGCAAAAGGCCGTTAATCATAACGGAGGCCCATCCTGTAGCTGAGGTTGCAGGAAAAATGATGGTCCACCTCTGGTGCGTCAACGGTAAATAACGGCCTAACGCTGGACCGTTAATCATGGTAGAACTATAGTTTGCAGGGCGACTAGCAGAAAATGCGACGGCCTAAAGTAGACGCGTCATAATGAAGCAACGGCCAAAACCAGGACCGTCAAGTAGTGCTTAGCCCAGAGTAGAAAGAATTGAGTGGTTGAGAGTGTAACGGCTCAGGGTTCGCGCGTTACAAGAAACGACGGTCAGCCCTTAGACCGTTAATCTCCACAGAACATGATTGGGGAAATTAAACCCCACAGGAAAATGTAATGGCCTAGGGTTGGTGCGTCGGAGTGAAATAACGGCCGTACGATAGACCGTTAGATCCTGGGTTGTATTCCGAGATGGATTGAGCCGTGAGAACTTAAACCCGAGGTTTAGCCATCTAATCCCTTACTAGAACTTATCTAGATTGAAGATAAAGCCTTCCAACTCAAGTCTTATCCTTTCAAAGCCAAAATTAAACCTTTAAAACTTGGAAACTCAACCAAAATCGTATCTTTGCTGAAAACCTCTGCTTTAGGGTTGAAGAACCTCTCCTAAGGGCAGAAATCAAGATGAAGAGAAGCTTCGAGGTGATGGCTATGGAGGAGAAGGTCTACACCGGACCTAAAGCTGCTAGAAAAGAACATGGAGAGCTCCAACGGTTGACATCAATTCCCAAGCACTTAAGCTCCAATGTTCAAAGGGTGGTAAGTCTCTCAACAACACATCCAAGTTCAGAAAATTCTGCACTTCAATTCGTTTTATGACTTCTTCTTCTCCTTCTTCTTCAAGCCTCTTCCTGGCCCAAGATGCTACTCTAATCTGAAGTGGGTGGCTCCTATGGTAAAGGCCCTCCCTATAGAAGTCACATCCATCCTTAAAGCTTGGCACCTTCAACCACTCTTGGTTTTAGGCAAAAATTTCCAGAAATTATCCTTAGATTGGCCATGTATTTCAGCTCTTGTAGAACTATGGCATCCACAAACTCATACCTTCATCTTCCCTTCCTTCGAAGCAACAGTCCTATTAGAAGAGGTAGAGACCTACCTAGCCCTTCCTAAGACTAAGGCGGGGGATGAAGACCGGGTTTGCTACACAATAGAGCCTATTGACCCGTCCTTGATCTTGAGTGATTTCATCCATAATCCAAAGGACGTGAGGACCATGATCAGCCCACACCACATTCACTTGATACCCTTGGCGCAATGGATAGTGTCTCATTGTAAAAACAAGTGGGAGAGACATGAGGCAATAGCCAAGGTGGTGGCGGTTTGCTTATGCGGAGTCTTCCTTTTTACCATGACCGACCACCACTTAGACATCCAAAATCTTAGCATTATTAGCGGGCTGTGGCGGGGAATGTCCATCTCTCAAGCGGTCCTCTCATACCTCTATGAAGGACTTAGCTCGGCTTGCCTAGGAGGACTTTTGTTCGGCTCCATGATACTCCTTGAGTGCTGGATAGGAGTGAGAGTCAAATTCCAACAAAAGGAAGACATAACTTCAGCTAGTCGAATCTTCGGGAGCCACCCTCTCTTCTTCATTGGAGGGGCATTTGGATACTCTTCTTAGGTCGAATGCAAGACGGCGGACAAGAAAACGCGGGATGAATGGCGCCTCTTCTTCAACACTCTGCCAATAGATAAGTTCATCATGCGGCCAAGAATCCTTCGAAGCACTCTTCTTAAAATACCGCGGCGTCAAAGCTTGGACCTCCAGCTAGTGGGGAATACCACCATGGCGATCTACAACCCGCACCGGTGCCACCTTCAGATCAGATTTCCAAGAACCGAAGCTCCTGCACTATCACACTACCCTCCCCTTCTACCTAGGAAGATGGGGACCGAGGAAGATGAAAGAGCAATACGGACCGCGCTGACCATGTGGGAGATCAGCAAAGTGCGCCCGTGGCGAGAAGAAGTTGAAGAGGACGACGCAGCACGCCGTGATTACGTGAAAGAGTTGAGGAAAATCCGCCCTTTCGCGGATAAGAGATTGAATGTACCTTGATTTTCTTTTGTTCATGAGAGAAGTTGTTTGTTATTAACAATCAAAGTTGGAATCTTTATGAATGTTATATTTCGTTTAATCTTGCTTGAATGAGATGATATTGCTTCAATTGAACGGATGTGAGTTTTGTGGTTTGAATGGCCAGAGTGATGTGAAGAGGTAGAGCCTCTGGAGGATGTAATGGATGGGCGGTGTGCCGCTGTAAAGAACGACGATCTAACGATGAGCCGTCAGAACGAAAGCATTATCAATCCTGCTCTCTAAAGCAAGTAACGGATGGGAGATGGGCCGTTATATGGAAGTGACGGTATAGACCAGACCGTCAGAGCGATAATGGTTGATGAAATAAAAGCCCCATGCCTGAAGGAAGTGACGGCCAAAGGGAGACCGTTATATTCATGTGGCGGTCTGGAATTGATGCGTTACAGCCTTTGACCTGCATTTTTGTGAATTATCACTTCGAACTTGTCCTGCTGCCTGTACACACTCAAACATGAAACAAGTTAGATCTGTTCTTAGACTCAACCCCTTGCCTTGAAGCAAGTTAGATAATGACAATTTCTTGATATTTGGTCAAGGGGTGGAGCCTTATTAAATAGGCGGAAAGCATAATGAAAATGCAATGCATGCTATGCACATGATGGAGTTTTGGAAAACATCTAAAAAAAAAATCCGTGGGATTTTGGCAAATATTTGGTTTTTTTGGATTTTGGAAATATTTGGGGTTTTTGGATTTTTGAAAATATTTGATGTTTTTGGATTTTGAAAATATTTGGTGTTTTTGGATTTTGAACAATATTTGATGTTTTTGGATTTTGAAAATATTTGATGTTTTTGGATTTTGAACAATATTTGATGTTTTGGATTTTGAAAACTAGTGCCTGCCTAGTAACACGATATCTTCCTTGTTCAGAATCAGAAGTCCCGAGGTTGGTGTGTAATACGGGTGACAATCCTTGGACAAGGCCCACTTCTCGTGACGGTGTTTCTAACAAGGCCATACCCAAGGTACTAATCTTGGTCCTAAAAGAAAAAAGGAACATGGGGGTAAGCTTAGGCCAGATATGGAAGTTTTTAGGACTTGATTTCTTCACCGTACAACCCTGTTAGAGATTTGGTCTGTTGTGCCGGGACTTTGTGTCTGTCATCGAACCTTCATCCACTCTAGGCATGCATTCGACCGGGCTCATGACGTCCCGCGGGGAATTATACTGCCACTCTTGTCATGCCTAGCGTTTCTGTTTTTGCATTCCTGGAGTTTTGGAATAGTAGACTTTTGAGATGATGCTTTTGATTTTGTCGCAGAGATTACCCCTTTTCTTTTCCTTTCGTTTCTTGTGGCGTCAGGTCATAACGGACTTGCCCCTATTTGAGACCTCCTTATTCACTTCTTGCCCCTGGATTCAGCCGAAGAATGAAGCGGACAGGGACTTCGATTTTCCCCTAAAGCATGGCCGAGGAGAAACGGTGTCTTTTAGAATCGGAAAACCTGACCAGGGATGTCGTGTAGTGTGTGATTGCCTTACTCGGGACCCTTCTTAGTGAAACAGGAGGGAGCATCCTGCTGTCGGGGAAGCACGTGGCTTAGACTCTAAGGAAAAAAAACGCTTAAGATACAACCCATTCCACGGGTGAGAGAGCTCCTCACCTTCCGCATTTATTAAACGATAAGCATTCCCTGGATAAGCTTCTTTTACGACAAACGGCCCTTCCCAGTTAGGTTGTAATTTGGACCTTGGACCTGCAGACCGAATGAATTTATGTTTCAAAACCATATCACCTTTTTGAAATTTACGTTCGATTACCTTCCTTTGAAAATAACGCGAAACCCTCTTTTGATAAATGGATACGTGATCGGCCGCGTTCATCCTCTTCTCATCTAAGAGTTCCAACTGAACCAGCAATGCCTCTCGACGTTCATCGAGATTAAGTTCCTTATCAAGCTGCACTCTAAGGGAAGGGATTAGGATCTCATATGGGAGCACTGCCTCCATCCCGTAGGTAAGAGAATAGGGAGTTTGTCCCGTAGGGGTACGGACGGAGGTGCGATAAGCCCACAGAGCTTCCACTAATCTTTCTGGCCAATCAGAAAACTTATGAGCTTCGCATATTTTCTTGATGATTTTGAGAAGGGTTTTATTAGTGGCCTCGGCTTGACCGTTGCCTTAAGGATAATATGGAGATGAATGATGCAATGCAATATTAAACTTCTTACAGAGGTCCTTAAGCTCTTGAGAGACGAACTGGGGTCCGTTGTCGGTGATGACGCTGCTTGGCACTCCGAACCGCGAGATGATATTCTTCATGATAAAGTGGCACACCGTTGTAGCTTTGATTTCTACGTACGTCTCGGCTTCGGCCCACTTGGTGAAGTATTCAGTGGCGGTAAGGATAAAGGACTTCTGCTTGATCTGAGAATTAGGATCACCGAGCAGGCCGACAACGTCGAAAGCCCACATAGAGAATGGCCAAGGAGCGGTCATAGGATGGAGAGATGAAGCTGGAGAATGAATTTTATCAGCATGGAGTTGGCATTTAAGACACCTCCAGACATAGAGGGAGCAATCTTCCTCTAGAGTGGGCCAGTAGTAGCCCTGCCTAAGGATCTTCTTTGCTAGAGCCTGGCCATTGACATGACCTCCACACTCACTAGAATGGGCTGCTTCAGCCACCTTCCAAGCTTCAACATCATCTAAGCATCTCATGAGCATTCCATTAGTAGTGCGCCTGTACAGTTCTCCTGCAACAATGGTGTACCTTGCGGCGGCTCTTCTGATTGACTTGCGTTGCTCAGCTGTTGCCCCTTCTGGGAACGATCCCTCTTTGCAAAACAACTCGATTTCATGATGCCAAGGTAATTCCTCTTCGTCCAGAATCTCCTCTAGTTCTGCTAGTGAAACTTCCTTGAGATCTTCCTTCTCAGCCTTCGTCTCTACGGATTTCCTAAGGTTAAGGTACCAAGGATCCTGAAGAGAGGGTGCGTCCAATCTCTGGACAACGATAGTCTCAGTATTCCGACTGAGAGGGAAGGATAGGGAGGAAGCAAGAGATGCCAGAGCATCTGCTAGAATGTTCTGAGAACGGGGAGTGTGAATATAGATCAGCTTACGGAATTGCCTAGCGAGAAGCGTGACCAACTCTTGATAAGGTTTGAGCTTGGGGTCACGAGTACGGTAAGTGGACAGAACTTGCCGTAGGATGAGCTGAGAGTCTCCTATGATGTTCAAATAACGCGCACCTAAGAGGTTGGCGTGCTTCAATCCGGCCAGGAGAGCCTCATACTCAGCGATGTTATTGGTAGTAGGAAACCGAAGTTGATAAGCAAAGGGAATGGTTACCCCCTCCGGGGGAAGCAGAACAGCACCGATCCCTCGGCTTTGAGAGTTGAGCGCACCGTCAAAGTGCAGAGACCAGAAGGGGTGATGAGAGATAACAGAAAGATGCTCATCAGGGAAATCATCCTGAATGGAATCGGTGTGAGGAATAGGGAGATGGGCGAGATGCTCAGCAATGGCATATCCTTTGACTGCCTTCTGAACAACAAAGGTGATGTCGAACTGAGAGAGGAAGCTCTGCCAGTGAGCTAACATACTAGAAAGGACATGCTTTTCTAAGAGATAACAGATCGGGTCCATTCTAGAGATCAACCTAACTGGGTGGGCAAGGAAGTAGTGTTTCAGCTTCTAAGCTACCCACACTAAGGTGGCACAAGTCTTCTCCATAGCGGTGTACTTGGATTCAGCTGGATTAAACAACCGAGAAAGGTAGTACGCAGCCCGCTCTTTCCCTTCATCATCTACTTGTGCTAAAACTGCCCCTAGGGAGTCGTCAATAACCGAGATGTATAGGATTAGGGGTTTCCCAGGGACAGGAGGTTGCAGAACCGGGGGATTGGATAGATATTCATTGAGGTCCTCATAGGCCTTCCGACAATCTTCATTCCATTCAAACTTGACCCCCGCCTTAAGCAATTCATAAAACGGACGACACCTTTGAGAATGCTGGGATATGAATTTTCTGATAAATTGCAATCTACCAATCAATCCTCGAAGTTCCGTAATGTTCTTTGGCGGAGGCATGTCCACGACGGCCTGTGCTTTATTAGGATCAATCTGGATCCCCCGTTTGCTTACTATGAACCCTAGCAGCTTCCCTGAGGAGACTCTGAATACGCACTTCTTCGGATTCATCTTGAGCTTGTACTCCCTGGCTCTCTGTAGCACCTTAGCCAGGATGGAGGGGTGTTCTTCCTTAGTTCTTGACTTCACCAGGATGTCATCCGCGTAAGCTTCCATATAGATATGCATCATGTCGTGGAAGATGGCCATCATCACCCTTTGATAGGTGGCACCTGCGTTCTTTAGACCGAATGGCATAACCACATAACAATACGTGCCCCAGGGCGTGGTGAAGGAAGTTTTCTCTTGATCTTCCAGAGCGAGACGGATCTGATTGTAGCCCGAGTATCCATCCATGAATGAGAGAGCTTCATACCCGGCTGTATTATCCACTAGGACGTCTATATGGGGTAGCGGGAAATCATCTTTGGGACATGCTTTGTTAATATCCCTGAAGTCAATGCATATGCGCACTTTTCCATCTTTCTTAAGAACAGGGACTATGTTTTCCACCCACTGAGGATACAAAACTACTCTGATGAATCTGGCTTTGTATAGCTTGTCGACCTCTTCTTTGATCCTCAAGGCCATGTGGGGGTGAAATCTTCTTGACCTTTGTTTCACAGGTGTTGCCCCTAGTTTAAGCACGAGTCGATGTTCCATTAAAGAGGGGTCAAGACCTGGCATGTCCTCGTAAGACCAGGCGAAGGAATCCTTATACTCCCTTAGAACCTTAATCAATTCCTCTTCTACTTGTGAAGGGAGATTAGCAGCAATCATGATGGGCCTTGGGTCTTCTTTGGTTCCTAGATTGATTTCCTTTGTAGGTTCGTCCACCGACGTCGACGGCTCGTCGAATCTTTTCAATCCTTGTGCGTACAAGTCGCCGGTGTCATCTACATTGCTATCCTCATCAATTGGATCCTTTTCATCCAAGATCTCGTAGACGCCTACTCCGTCATCGCTCCATACCCCTTCTATTTCCTCTTCATCTTCAATCACAATTGCCGTAGCAATAAATTCCGGGCACTTCAAAAGAGCACGGCAATGCTGAGCTAAATCTTGCAAGAACCTATCAGGAACAGATCGGGAAGGATGCGCCAGCGAGCGCGGCTCAGCAGAGGAAGGGTTGGACGACCTGGAACAAGACACTACTTCTCTAGATCTAACTGACTCTAATTCCCTAGACTCGATGGACCCTAATCCTAACCTAGGAAAGAGGAAGCCTAGTGGAAGGGAAGGAGCAGGGGACTCGTGCCCCTGGGAGGAGGATGGCGACAGGATAGCGTAACCTTCCACTGAAATCTCCGTTTCAAATTTGACGTTTTTTTTTGGAGATCAGCGGAAACTACACAGCAAGATGGAGGAGGTGGGAGCTGCATAGGGAACAGCTCGGGGGAAATGCAGTCGAAGAAAGGATCGGAAGAAGAGAACCACATCTCGTGGAGTTGGGCGTTGGGAGGAGGAGGAGTAAATAGAGTGGATAGATTAATGGGTGGGCACTTCCCGCAAGCACAAGGAACAAATAGAATCTCGGGTGGATCAATGAAAGATGTATTTATTATGATGGGAGGAAGGCGGGGTACGAAGTCCCCTTGCTGAAAAATAGCTTGAAAGCGTGAGGGAGACCAAGAAAAGACAATTGGAGAGCTCCCCTCCTTCTGTAAATCAACAATAGACCGCTTCTTTGGCCTCCACTGCACAAGCCGAACCTCTTGTCGCTTTTGACATTCTTCCTCACTAAAGAGCCCCTGCAAGGCTTGACCATAGTCGAGCATATCATCATCTGACCTTCCCGGCAATGGGGGCGGACTGATAACCAGAAAAACTTTATTTCTCTCTGGCTGAACTGGTCTTGAAGCTAATGTACCGGGCTGGAGAGGCCCTCTGACAAAATATTGACGATAATCCCAGGTGAGTGGCCCAGAATCACCCATCATTGATAATGCTATCTCCTTGTAGCTGAGACCTCTCCTGCCCATTTTTCTTCCCTTGGGTATGGGCTTGGTCATTCCTTGTAATTGCACACCGAGGCCTCTCCCCAGTTGATAGCCCAGTTTCAGTATGATGTTCCAGCCCTTGGAATCTCGAATCTGCGGCTTCACTTTGATGTTGACTGGAGTAGCGGCGGGCTTAGGAGATGCATACGCCCAGGGGAAGTTCAAGTCCAGCACTGATATAACGGGCCGGCTGCTTGGCCAAAGTGTGGGAAGAACCTGCTTTGATATGGCCTTAACTGTCTGCACCGCGGACAAGCTTTTAACTTTAACGACCCTCCCTTGGAAGGGGAATTTGACGCACTGATGTGCGGTGGAAGGCACGACACCGAGTGTATCAATCCACGGACGACCCAGGATAGCCTTGAACATAGGGTCGATATCGAGCACATAGAATTCCACGGCCATTGTAAGGGGCCCGAGCTCTGCCTGAATGGTGATCACCCCATGACACGCTCGCCTCGAGTTGTCATACGCTGCTATAGTGGTGGGGGTAGGCCGTAATAACTCTTCAGATATTTTGCATGCTCGGAGGGTGCTAAGTGGACAAACATTAATTGAAGCCCCTGTGTCAACCAGCGCTGCTTCAATGCTGACTTTGTTCAGAGTGATTGTAATGCAGAGCGGCATTTGCCGAGCTTCTGGAGGTGCTAGCTCAGTTTCTGAAAATGTAATTGCCGGCCCTTTGGAGATGGTTGCTAGTGCGGTCGGTAAGCTGTCGACTGCCATATCTTCACTGACCATTACCTTCTGTAAAAAGTCTCTTAGTGCATCCTGATGAAGGGTAGACCTTTTGATCAGCTCTAGCACAGATATTTTAGCGGGCACCCGATCTAGATGATGTAACAAGTCATATTGAGTACCTGGCAGCGGTTCAGTTTCTTCTTGCTCGGCCGTTGGCTGGGAGGACTGGGGATTAGAAGTAGTGGGGTAATTTCGATGGAACATCTTCCCGCTCCTCAGAGCACAATTTGCTGCAGCATCTGAAGATAGTATGATGGGCCCTGCGGGGTGGATGAATGGAACAGGTGGTGCGGGGGAGACGGTTTGGTGGAGCGTAAGGTTGGTGGTGGTAGCGGGTGATGAGTGGATGATGGGCGAAGGGTTGGTGGAAGGCAGGGTGGTGATGAGTGTCGATGCGGGTGGAGGGAAGGCTAGCGGAAGGGTAAGGATGGATGAAGGGTTGGATGGTGGTGTGATGATGGTGATGGGGTTAAGTGGTGGAGGGTATGATGGAACGGTGGGTGGTAAGGAATTTGCTGAAGCGGGTGTAATTGGGAGGATGAATGGAGGGGATGTTGGGTGTGCAGGAAGGACGAAGGAGGGAGTAAGAGGATTGCGGTGGTTATGGTGGAGGGCCATGACTTGTGGTGCGGTACTGTCATCATCAAAAGACCACCCGACATTGGGGGCCGGTGGTTGGACCACGTTTACTTGTGCTGGTGCTGGTGCTGGCGGCTGCTACTGAGGAGCGGGTGGGTGGTTCGGCATCGGATTCTGATGGATGCCCAGGTCCTGTACTTGCTGTGGTTGCTGTGGTTGCTGTTGTGGCGGCTGCTGCGGCTGCGGTGCCTGTTGCTGCTGCACTTGAGGCCTCGACTGCTGCCCTCTTTTCTCCTTGATCTCTACAATGGCCCGATGCATTGCGGCCCAATCTATCCTTTGCCCTTCATGGAGATCATATACCAGATCCCGGAACTGAAAACATCCTTCTATGGTATGGCCCGGCTGCCTATGGAACATACAATATTTAGTCTGATCAACAGCTGGGTTCCATGTAGGCCGTTCTGGAGGAAGTTGGATCGCATTCACTGACATGAGGGCGGAGAAGATATCTGTAAGTGTCTCTGGCAATGGAGGGTATTGAGCTCTCCTAGGAGCCGGGCGCTTGCTGTTGGGGTTGTTGTTATAGCCGTTAGGTGGAGGGAAATTGTGGTATTGCGGAGGTGGTGGTTGTTGTGGATTGGTGATGGCATTTTGTGGAGTGACAAAGGTAGGCGGAGGGTTTTGTGGGGTAGCCTGGAAGTTTTGTGGAGCAGGGTTTTGGGAATTGAGGGGGTTTTGGGGGAAGCGGAATGGTGCGGCTTGGAATGGGAAGGCAACGGCTTGCACTTGTTCATTTGTCTGGACTCCCTCGGTAACCGGCCCTTGTGGTTTCTTGTGGTACTTGGGCTTTTGATTTTCGAAGAGGGAATGGATTGGGGAGTCCTTGAATTGAGTCTGGATGAAGCGCGCCCGGCTGTAGAGTTGATGCATGTTGGCTATGTCGTTCATTGCCAGGATGTTCCGGAAGGTTGGAGTAGCATTTGAAATCAACAGCTTGACCTTCTCTTCCTCCGGGATGTGGCCAGGCACTCTAGCGGCCATCTGTCTCCACCTGTCTGCATAAGTGGCAAACTCCTCGTCTGGTTTCATCTTCTCGGCCACCAGATCTGTGAACGAGTATTCTGGGCCGACCCTGTCTTGAAACCGCTGGATGAACTTGTCCTTGACTACCTTGAAACTCTCAGCCTCTTCCAGTGGTAGAGAATAGAACAATTCTAGAGCAACACCATCTAAAGATCGGCGAAATAAATACGCCATAAGGCGATCATCATACTGGAATTGCGCCGATTCATATAGAAAATCCCTCACATGAATAAAGGGATTGCTATTCCCATCGTACTTGCGGTAGTTGGGGAGCTCTGATTGAGGAGGGAATCGGATATTTTGGAAGCTCGGAACAGGAATATCGGCCAAAGATTGTGGGCCAACCCGCTTCTGGAGGAAATCGAGTTACTGCTGCATGGCGGCCCACTTGTCGAGCAAGTCCTGCTCTCGGGAGGGAGCAGGGGCGGTGAAAGATGCTGATTGAATGTGAGGAGCAGATGGAACAGTTGTGGCAGAAGGTGGGTGCCCACAGGAAGGAGTGGAGGGATAAACAGTAGGGATGGGGGGACCTTAAGAAGGATATTGGGCATAAGCTTGACCCGGATTAGGATAAGCTTGGGCCGCCCCTTGCTGAGAGCGTAAGAAGTCGGAAGGGCCCATGAGAACTTGCGGAGCTACCGGAGCAGATATGTGATGATCCATTTGAACAAAAGAAGGGATGGGCAACTTTCCCTTATCGAAAGATTGTTGGGCCGAATTGGAAGACTGGCCCGTTTCCATGCCCGTGAAAGTGATGGTCCGTGGTTGGACCAGAGTAAGGTCAATTGGAATGGGCTGAGCGGGGAGCCCAACAGTGGAAGGATTGGATTGATTTTGGATGATGGTTGAAGGAGATGCGTTGGTGTCACGCCCCGAGCGCGGAAGATACTCGGATATGCGCGACAAGTTTATATCAATCATGTCAATCAGAGTAGTAGTGTATTCGACACCAAAACAGAGATGCGCAAAATAGAAAGATAACCCAATCCTTTATTTCATAATGGATAGACTATTATAAATCCAATACTCTATTCAAAAAAGGAAAAGTACATAGTTGACTCAAGAAAAATAGGAAAAAGACTAGATGACACTTGGAGAAGTTCTATCTCTTTCACTCTTGACCATTCCCATCCGATTGACTTCCCTCGTCGTCGGAATTACCTGAAAAGTAGGGAACACACGGAGTGAGCGAACGCTCAGTAGGAAATTATATCTCAAGCGCTAGCAGGGGTTTAAATAATTACATCTTTCATGTATGTACTGTAGCTATGCATGCTCGTATAAAACGACAAGATAGAGACAGAATTTATCAATAAGACAGCAAGATGAACTAGTCATGAGCTTTCAAGAAAAGATAACAAGATATTCAAGTAAGTACTTTTTAGCAAGTCATGTCAAGAACGTTGGCTATCATGTATCAAGCAAGCGAGTAATTACCCTTTTTCGGGTCACGCAAGTCATGTCATGTCAAGTACGAGTCAAGTACAAGATTTGTGTGGAATGTCCAATCAAGCTAGTCATGCACTCAGTATAATGCCAGATACCTTATCATTCAACTCCCATGGGCACAAGTACTTTCGGGTGCTCCTCCCAGGACCAGATCGGGCCCTATATGCGCAGGCATTTATCATGTATTATTGACATCCACTCTTGTATATATATATAGCCAATATGGAATTTCAACAATTTAAGCTTGTAGACACGTAGGATAACTTTGAGAGAATGGAGTCCAAAAATACGACATTGGACATAGATAGGCGATAACAACGGTACAATCACGATGAACGATGAAACTAGGTGGAATTAGGTTCCCTTAACTCGGGTACCATGACAAGTATGGACATTATTTACATAGAATTGAGGTCCACATGAACAGTATATCAAAGGCAAGGTACCCTCATTCTTATTATAGAATTGAGGTCCACAAGAACATCAACAAATGACATGATATCATCATCCCATTAAGAATTCTCATGATATACTCTTTGCATATCATAAGGGCCGGTATACCATGTTTCTTTCAGAGTGACATGGCATTCAATAGTGTAATGGATTTTTAGGGTACAACCAGCTCAGTCGGCCTTGAGGGAATCCAAGGCTCGAGGAGTCTTACGGAGGTCTCTATGACTAACTCGCTAGTCCAAAGGAACGGAATGTCCAAAGCAGAGCTTGTATGTCAATGAGAATTGAGGGTGATCGATAAAACATCATGAAACGTGGGACTATACTCACAGAGTGGAGATATAGTGCCGATATACATATATATAGATATACTGAAACCATCGGTTGTCAAAAACAGGTAAAACATTCTTACAGGAAAATAACGACTTAAGTAAAGTCACTACTCAAGTAATTAACGCCTTCAGTAAGGGCGTTTATCTATTTTACATTTTTTTTTGCAAAATTTCAATATTTCAGTATTTTACCAAAAACGCGTCCTGGTAAGGGGCGTTTATTTACAAGTTGACGACGTATACAGTGGTCGTTCATTCTTTACTTCTATTTTTACAGAATATATATTTTCAGTAATTTATCAAAAACACGCCATGTACAGGGGCGTTACTTTTCAATTCACGCCCTGAACAGGGGCGTTAGTCAAGTGAGAGACGACCTATACAGGGTCGTGTATTTTAAGAATTTACAATTTTTCAAGTATTGAAATTTTCAGAAAATGAGATATGGTCATGACAGGATAATATCAGGATTAATGATCATGCACTGATTTAGAATCATGTTTAAGTGAATATTGGACTACTTAACATGGGTAATTATCAGGTAATTAAATTGACGTTTGTGTACATGGCGTCAAATCTTTTGAATTGACGACCTTGTCAGGGTCGTTTATTTAAATAGCGCCCTAGTCTGGGTCGCGTATAAAATTAGCGCCCTTGGAAAGGGCGTTTCTTTCCAACAATAGAAACATTCAAAACTCTCAAAAACTATATGCATGAATTAATATATATGGTTTAACATAGTTATTATGGTGATTTGGGCTACAGTGCTTGAGAAAACCTACCTTAATAGTTGATCTGGAGATGAACGGATGCAGGTTCTGGGAAAAAAAATGATACTCTGTTTATAAACAGAGTCTTCTGACGTACTGATAGCGAAGTAAGATATATGCTTTCCTTGGCAACAGATGAGCTTGGGAAGATGCAGAAGATGTTGGTTGATGATGAAGAATTCCCCGTTCTTCCCTGTCAACCGTCTGCAGATCCTATAGAAGAAAAAGAAACTGTATACCTTAGTTTCTTCATCGTTCGTAACAGAGGAGAAAGCAGAAGAACGTTACCTAGTCCTTCACCGGAGCTTCTCAACCTGTAAGCAGAGAAGAGTACGAAGAATCATTAATTCCTCGTGCAGTCGAAGCAGAGAACAAGGAAATAAGAGGAACTACTATTCTTCACGTACCTCTGAAGAATCCGAACGCCAAATAGCGTTTAAGGGTCGAACAGGAGAGTATTTATAGGGATTTTTTTGGGGTCCTATTAGGGCTAGAGTTTGATTGGAAGTAACACTTCCAAGATTGAGTTATTACTACATTCGAACTCTTTCTCATAGTTATCAACTTGCCCTGGATAGACTCCTAGGTCGAACGAAACTCGAACTGAATTAACGACCTAGGTCAGGGCGTCGAATTTAAATTGACGCCTTGTCAAGCGTCGTTTCTTGTTGAAACGCGTCCACGCAAGGGACGTTACGCTAACTTGCCCTTTTTATTTATTTTGGTCATTTGAAATTTGACGCCTTGACATGTGGGCGTCCTTTCTTCAAAACACGCCTTAGGTGAAGGCGTTTTCTTGTAAAGTCGCGCCTATATCTGAGGCGTTATTTTCATCAGGGTTTAATTATTTTTATTCCAAGCTCTTTCGTTTATTTACTAAATCTTTTAATCTATTTTGATTTATTTATTCCTTTTAAATTTATCAGGGTTGCTACACCCTCCCCCACTTAAAAAGAATTTGGTCCCCAAATTCCATATCATATATTTACATTTGGAGAGTGTAGAGTATGTACCTTCTAAAATAAATCTGGAAATTGTTTCCTCATAGATTCCTCGGTCTCCCATGTAGCTTCATGTTCTGAATTCTTATTCCATTGTACTTTTAGCATGGGAATAACCTTATTCCTTAGGGTTCGTACTTCTCGATCTAGTATCTTTATCGGCTTCTGCTCATATGTGAAATCTTTCTGGATCACTAGATCTCCATACTCAATGATATGCGATGGGTCATGTACATACTTCTTCAACATGGATATGTGGAACACATCATGTATCTCGGACAATTGAGAAGGCAATGCGATGCGATAAGCAACCTCGCCAACTCTTTCTAGTGTCTCAAAAGGTCCGATAAATCTTGGTGTAAGCTTGCCCTTAACACCAAATCTTCGTATTCCACGTCCAGGTGATATCTTGAGAAATACATGATCTCCAACTTGGAATTCAAGGTCTCTTCTTCTTGTGTCAGCATAAGCCTTTTGTCTAGACTGAGCAACTTGCAGTCTTTCTTTGATCAATTGTATCTTCTCGGTAGTGTCCCTTACCATGTCTGGACTTAACAGTTGTTTCTCTCCAACTTCGTCCCAGCATAAGGGTGATCGGCAACTCCTTCCGTATAAGGCTTCAAAAGGTGCCAGTTGTATACTTGCCTGGTAGCTATTATTGTATGCAAATTCGACCAGAGGCAAGTGATCATGCCAGTTTCCATCAAAATCAGTAATGCATGCTCTTAGCATATCTTCGACTACTTGATTGGTTCTCTCGGTCTGACCATCCGTTTGAGGATGAAAGGCTGTACTAAAGTTAAGTCTTGTTCCCAATAAATGTTGTAGTCCTTTCCAAAAATGAGAAGTAAAACGGGGATCTCTGTCAGACACGATTGAAACAGGAATACCATGTAATCTGACTATTTCTTTGATGTATAGTGCAGCTAAGACATCAACTGACCATCGACTCTTGATTGGCAAGAAATGCGCTGATTTAGTCAATCGGTCAATGATAACCCATATTCCATCATGTCCTCTTTTTGATTTAGATAAACCCATGATGAAATCCATACCAATATCCTCCCACTTCCATTTAGGGATATCTAGAGGATGTAGTTTTCCAGCAGGCTTTTGGTGTTCCGCCTTGACTTGTTGGCACGTGAGACAGCGTGATACGTAGTCTGCTATTTCCCTTTTCATGTTGGGCCACCAAAAATTTCTTTTTATATCTTGGTACATTTTGGTAGATCCAGGATGAATCGTATACCTTGACCTATGAGCTTCATCTAAGACCTTCTTCTTCAATTCTGGGCAGTCCGGTATACAAGTTCTATTCTTGATCATTAATCTTCCATCAGAAGCTAATTGGAAATCCGATTGTCCTTCTAATCTGCCCTTGATTTCTACTAATGTAGGATCATTATTCTGAAGTGCTTGTATTTCAGACAATAAATCTGATTGTATGCTTACATGAGATAATGTGACACATCTAGGGTCCGTGTCCATGCTTATATTGAGTTCAGAGAATTGTTCGAGTAACTTCCATTCTTGAATCATACAATTGGCTAACATTGCTCTCGGCTTTCGACTAAGGGCATCTGCTACATGATTACCCTTTCCGGGATGATATTGTATATTGAAGTCGAAGTCCTTGAGATATTCCAGCCATCATCTTTGCCTCATATTTAGTTCCTTCTGTGAGAAAAGATATTTCAGACTCTTGTGATCGGAGTATACAGTAAACTGTACTCCATAAAGATAATGTCTCCATAATTTGAGTGCAAATACTACCGTGGCCAATTCTAAGTCATGGACGGGGTAGTTCTCTTCATGCTTCTTTAATTGACGAGAAGAGTAGGCTATAACCTTCCCTTGTTGCATTAGAACACACCCGAGGCCAATGCCAGAAGCATCAGTGTATACCTCGAACTTTTCTCCTTCAATTGGCAATGCTAAGATAGGAGCTGTAGTAAGATGATCCTTGAGAGTTTGGAAGCTTCTTTCACATTCCTCAACCCATTCATAACGGATCTCCTTGCGAGTTAACCTCGTAAGTGGCACGGCGATTTTTGAGAAATCCTTGATGAATCGCCTGTAATAGCCGGCAAGACCTAAGAAACTTCGGATCTCGCTAGCATTGGTCGGTCTTTCCCAGTTCCTTACAGCTTCAACCTTTGATGGGTCTACAGACAAGCCATCCTTTGATATAACATGTCCGAGAAAAGTCACTTCTTCAAGCCAGAATCCACACTTGCTAAGTTTTGCATATAATTGGTTTGTCCTCAATATTTGTAATGCGATCCTCAAATGTTCCTCATGCTCTTCCTTGGTCTTGGAATAAATCAATATATCATCAATAAAGACCACCACGAATTGATCCAAATAAGGCCTGAATATACTATTCATTAACTGCATAAAGGCAGCAGGGGCATTCATTAGTCCGAAAGGCATAACAACAAATTCATAATGGCCATACCTGCTTCTGAATGCGGTCTTATGAATGTCATCATCCTTGATTCTTAATTGATGATATCCCGACCTGAGATCAATCTTGGAAAAATATTTGGATCCTGAAATCTGATCAAATAATTCATCGATTCTCGGCAGTGGATACTTATTCTTGATAGTGAGATGATTCAACTGTCGATAGTCGATGCATAATCTCATGGATCCATCTTTCTTCTTTACAAATAGCACAGGTGCTCCCCACGGGGAAGTACTTGGTCTAATGAATCCTTTCTTAATGAGTTCCATCAATTGCTCCTTTAACTCCTTGAGTTCAGCAGGTGACATCCTATAAGGTGCCTTTGAAATCGGACCAGCACCAGGGACTAAGTCAATGGTGAAGGCCACTTCTCTTTGCGGGGGTAATCCCGGCAAATCTTCCGGAAACACGTCCGGAAATTCTTGTACCACTGGAATGTCTTCTAGCTTAGCTTCCTTAGCTTCTTTAACTGTGACAAAGACAAGGAAAGATGTACATCCTTTCCTGATGAGCTTGCTAGCTCGGAGAGCTGAAATAAGAGGGTTTTTGCTCCGACTCTTGGGGCTAGTAAAGATTAGTTCTGGAATATCCTTGAATGTAACCTTACTATTGCGGCAATCAACCGTTGCCTGATACTTGGATAACCAATCTGCTCCTAGTATAACATCATACTCCTTCAGATCTAAACATATGAGATCAATAGGGAGATTTCTACCCTAAACCAATACTTCACAGTTTTGGTAATGATGTGTAATATCAGTCTCATCATCTAGAGGAGTAGACAAAACTAACTTTATCCATTCCGGTTCTAGGGGTAATGGGTCAGCAAACTTCTTAGAAACAATAGAATGCGATGCACCAGTATCAATTAAGACATATGCATTCCTGGAACAAACTTTCAATGTACCTTCCACTAAGCCGCCTTCTTCTACTTGCTCGGTCTCCTTGATTGCATGAAGACGAGCATTCTTGGTTACTGGGCGCTTTCCGTCAACGGCTTGATCGTTAAGTAATGGGCAATCGGGAATTCGATGCTCACGACTCCCACAACGGAGACATGCTCCAAGTTTCCTCCAGCATTCTTCTGCTCTATGACCCGCTTTATCATAATATTTGCACACTATATTTGGAGAGGTAGTGGTGATAGAGAAGGGCTTGGTCTTCTTGAACTTTTGGTCTTGTGAGGATGCTCCTCCATTGCTAGGCCTTTTCTTGAAGTTGGGTTTAAAGGAACCCGAACCTGTAACTTGTTTGATGGAAATCTCAGTTCAAGATTCAAAATTCACGAGCTTTGTGGGTTTGATGAGATCGACAGTTTACACAAAATCTGAGCTGAACCTTCTCCGAGTCAGGAAGTTTGACGGAACAAGCATCTCCGAGTGATTGGCAAGCAGCTTCATCAACAAATGCAATCAAATGGGCCATTCCATGCTAATCGTCTCATTTTATTGGGCCGTATACATGGGCCTAATGGGTCATCTCTATGAAATTTTATTCACAATAAAAGAGTCTTATTATGTATTTTAGTCTTTCGGTGTCTTTAAGTATTCCTAGGGAATCATGATAAGAAGGTATTAAGTGTTAAGGAGTCTTATTATGTATTTTGATGTTTCCGATAGGGTGTCTTTTAGTATTCCTAGGAAGTCATGATACTAAGTGGTAAGTGTCTCTTAATCTTCCTTGTATGCCTATATAAGAGTCTTGTATCCCACGGTGGAAAAACAGTGAATGAAGATCTATTTTTGGAACCCATGTGAGTCCCACGTAGGGGGACCTTTCCCCCTCCCTTATCTTCTTCCCTTCACCCCCCTGCAATTCCCATGGCCGCTAGTGCCTTTTCTTCCTTCCCTCTCCACGGGTGCGATGCCCACTTCTTCCCTTCCTCAACCACGGGTGAGTGATGCCCTTCGTCTAATTCTCTCTCTCTCTCTCTCTCTCTCTATCTCTCTCCAATTCTCTCTCATCCCCACCCCAAATTCGGAATCCACTCTCTCTCCTCTCTTTCACCTCTAATTAAGACCCCTCCCCCTTCCCTATACCCCTCATTTAAGTCCCCTCCCCTCCCCTAGGTAGAACTCCCACTCCCTAGGCATTCTCTCCCCTTCCCCACACAACCTTTCGTCTTCCCATGCACCCTTTCATCTCCCCAAGGCCCAATTTCGAATTTGGGTGTTCCCTCCTCTCTCTCTCACCACCCCATTACCTCCCCACCTCCCAAAAGCACCCCCCTGCAACCCCAGCCACGTCCATCCCCCCCCCCTCCCTTAACCCAAACCCACAAATCCCTTCCATCCCCCTTAATCCCCCCTCCTCAATCAGCTCCATTCGCAGGCAGAAATCAAGCCCGAGTTGCAGTCGATATTGGGAGCAGTTCCAGGCAGAATCGGCTTCCGGGTTCTTCATCAAAAACGTACGTTGGCGAGTCTTCTGACCAGGCGAGGTGGAATCGTCCTCTTCCGAGTTCGTGAGCATCGGTAGTGGCCAATCTCCCACGACTGCGCAGGAGGCTCCTGAACCCGACCAGAAGCTGAGGAAGACCACCACCACGCCCAACCCTGATGGAATCCGACTCCGAGCTGTTCAGAAAAGTTCCTCCCCTCTCTGTCAGCTCTCAGGAACAGAAGGCGGTTCGTCGATCGGAGCTCAAGGTGTGAAGTTATCAATTTCCTACCACTGTTGGGTCATTCTGTCCACCGATCCCCTCCTCCGACCCGTCCCCACTCAACGGGACCTGCATGTCCACACCGACATCCGACTGAGGCGAGACCAGTGCCGCTGGAAAGTAGTCGTCCCCACGATTCCAACGCCACCTGCTGCGCACCAAACGGAGTTCGGGATTGCTCGTGGTGTCCATGTCAAGCCGCTGTTCAGAAGCTGCCCCTGCACAGAACCAGAACGGGGTCCCCGCTCAGTCGTCCGTGGCGACCAGGTTCGGGCGGAACCAAAATTCAGAAAAATTGTGCTGCATCCCTACCCTGTTACGAAGCCAACGGCACCAACCGCGCCTCCGGAAAAATTCCAGAGTGCGATCTACAGCCACTTCAACAGCTGCTGGTCACAGATTCCAGAACCGGGCTGATAAAAGAATTTGGAGAAATATGAAAGAAGAGTCAGTTTTATGCCCGACGTTAATTCGTTTCACATCATTGTTCCTTTTTATCCTTACCATGAATCTTATCAGATAGTTCCGTGGCATCTTCTAATAGTTGAGCTCGGCGTACTATCTCCGAGTAGACTTGAATGTCCATCGGCGCCAGTTGAGTAATAGCTTGGGGCCTGAGCCCATTAAGAAACCTCCTAGCTTTCATCTTCTCGGTGCTAACTAGATGCTTAGCATATCGAGACAATCTAGAGAATTGGGCCTCATACTCGGCCACTGACAAGGATCGTTGCTTCAGTGCAGCAAATTCTGCAGCTTTCTTTTCCTGAACTCGGTCCGAGAAATATTTTGCGTTGAAGTGTTCAACGAATTCCTCCCACGAAATCTGATCTTGATTTATAGTAGCCTCTATTGATTCCCACCAGCATCTAGCATCCCTTTCTAACTGAAAAGTAGCTAATAAGACCTTATATTGATCCGTGCATTGCATAACACGGAATATTCGTTCTGTTTCCCTAATCCAGTGTTCAGCGTCATCTGGATCAGTAGAACCCGTGAACTTGGGCGGGTTCATGTTCTTGAAAGTCTGGTGGAGACTTCCTGCTCGTTGTCCACCTCCTAGTGTTACTTGCTGCAGTACTTGAGTCATGCCTTGCAGTGTACGCTGCATGTTGCGCCATTGAGCACGTTCGGCAACCATTATCCTACAATTATAATAACTAGATTAATACGTGATTTGTATCTTAAAGACTAGCATTCTATGTTAACTTTAACCCTTGGTTCTACCCAATCTCACTGGTTAAAGGTTTGAACATATCCTTGGACTTGGGTTTTTCTAGGAATTGAATACCCTAGGCTCTGATACCACAAAAACTGTCACGCCCCGAGCGCGGAAGATACTCGGATATGCGCGACAAGTTTATATCAATCATGTCAATCAGAGTAGTAGTGTATTCGACACCAAAACAGAGATGCGCAAAATAGAAAGATAACCCAATCCTTTATTTCATAATGGATAGACTATTACAAATCCAATACTCTATTCAAAAAAGGAAAAGTACATAGTTGACTCAAGAAAAATAGGAAAAAGACTAGATGACACTTGGAGAAGTTCTATCTCTTTCACTCTTGACCATTCCCATCCGATTGACTTCCCTCATCGTCGGAATTACCTGAAAAGTAGGGAACACACGGAGTGAGCGAACGCTCAGTAGGAAATTATATCTCAAGCGCTAGCAGGGGTTTAAATAATTACATCTTTCATGTATGTACTGTAGCTATGCATGCTCGTATAAAACGACAAGATAGAGAGAGAATTTATCAATAAGACAGCAAGATGAACTAGTCATGAGCTTTCAAGAAAAGATAACAAGATATTCAAGTAAGTACTTTTTAGCAAGTCATGTCAAGAACGTTGGCTATCATGTATCAAGCAAGCAAGTAATTACCCTTTTTCGGGTCACGCAAGTCATGTCATGTCAAGTACGAGTCAAGTACAAGATTTGTGTGGAATGTCCAATCAAGCTAGTCATGCACTCGGTATAATGCCAGATACCTTATCATTCAACTCCCATGGGCACAAGTACTTTCGGGTGCTCCTCCCAGGACCAGATCGGGCCCTATATGCGCAGGCATTTATCATGTATTATTGACATCCACTCTTGTATATATATATAGCCAATATGGAATTTCAACAATTTAAGCTTGTAGACACGTAGGATAACTTTGAGAGAATGGAGTCCAAAAATACGACATTGGACATAGATAGGCGATAACAACGGTACAATCATGATGAACGATGAAACTAGGTGGAATTAGGTTCCCTTAACTCGGGTACCATGACAAGTATGGACATTCTTTACATAGAATTGAGGTCCACATGAACAGTATATCAAAGGCAAGGTACCCTCATTCTTATTATAGAATTGAGGTCCATAAGAACATCAACAAATGACATGATATCATCATCCCATTAAGAATTCTCATGATATACTCTTTACATATCATAAGGGCCGGTATACCATGTTTCTTTCAGAGTGACATGGCATTCAATAGTGTAATGGGTTTTTAGGGTACAACCAGCTCAGTCGGCCTTGAGGGAATCCAAGGCTCGAGGAGTCTTACGGAGGTCTCTATGACTAACTCGCTAGTCTAAAGGAGAGCTTGTATGTCAATGAGAATTGAGGGTGATCGATAAAACATCATGAAACGTGGGACTATACTCACGGAGTGGAGATATAGTGCCGATATACATATATATAGATATACTGAAACCATCGGTTGTCAAAAACAGGTAAAACATTTTTACAGGAAAATAACGACTTAAGTAAAGTCACTACTCAAGTAATTAACGCCTTCAGTAAGGGCGTTTATCTATTTTATATTTTTTTTTGCAAAATTTCAATATTTCAGTATTTTACCAAAAATGCGCCCTGGTAAGGGGCGTTTATTTACAAGTTGACGACGTATACAGTGGTCGTTCATTCTTTACTTCTATTTTTGCAGAATATATATTTTCAGTAATTTATCAAAACACGCCATGTACAGGGGCGTTACTTTTCAATTCACGCCCTGAACATGGGCGTTAGTCAAGTGAGAGACGACCTATACAGGGTCGTGTATTTCAAGAATTTACAATTTTTCAAGTATTGAAATTTTCAGAAAATGAGATATGGTCATGACAGGATAATATCAGGATTAATGATCATGCACTGATTTAGAATCATGTTTAAGTGAATATTGGACTACTTAACATGGGTAATTATCAGGTAATTAAATTGACGTCTGTGTACAGGGCGTCAAATCTTTTGAATTGACGACCTTGTCAGGGTCGTTTATTTAAATAGCGCCCTAGTCTGGGTCGCGTATAAAATTAGCGCCCTTGGAAAGGGCGTTTCTTTCCAACAATAGAAACATTCAAAACTCTCGAAAACTATATGCATGAATTAATATATATGATTTAACATAGTTATTATGGTGATTTGGACTACAGTGCTTGAGAAAACCTACCTTAATAGTTGATCTGGAGATGAACGGATGCAGGTTCTGGAAAAAAAAACAATACTCTGTTTATAAACAGAGTCTTCTGACGTACTGATAGCCTAGTAAGATATATGCTTTCCTTGGCAACAGATGAGCTTGGGAAGATGCAGAAGATGTTGGTTGATGACGAAGAATTCCCTTTCTTCCCTGTCAACCGTCTGCAGATCCTATAGAAGAAAAAGAAACTGTATACCTTAGTTTCATCATCGTTCGTAACAGAGGAGAAAGCAGAAGAACGTTACCTAGTCCTTCACCGGAGCTTCTCAACCTGTAAGCAGAGAAGAGTATGAAGAATCATTAATTCCTCATGCAGTCGAAGCAGAGAACAAGGAAATAAGAGGAACTACTATTCTTCACGTACCTCTGAAGAATCCGAACGCCAAATAGCGTTTAAGGGTCGAACATGAGAGTATTTATAGGGATTTTTTTGGGGTCCTATTAGGGCTAGAGTTTGATTGGAAGTAACACTTCCAAGATTGAGTTATTACTACATTCGAACTCTTTCTCATAGTTATCAACTTGCCCTGGATAGACTCCTGGGTCGAACGAAACTCGAACTGAATTAACGACCTAGGTCAGGGCGTCGAATTTAAATTGACGCCTTGTCAAGCGTCGTTTCTGTTAGGATAGGTGCAAGTATTCAGAGGGGGGGTGAATGAATATTTCCTCTTAAAAACCTTTTCGCCCAGTTAAAATTCCGCTTACTAAAAATGCTCGTTCGCAAACCAAATATACTTGAAGGCAGAATGGCAGTAGTGAAACAACCAAACACAAAGTGAGGTCACTAGGGGGCTAACCAGATAGATTTAGTCAATCTGAAAACTAATTAACTCTTCTGCTCAACCAGAAGGCAAACACAAGGAGCGCCCCCATACAATCACCTAGCGGAAGCACAAAAAGACAATCACACCACTGCACAATAGATTTTTAGGTGGTTCGGTCCAGCAGACCTACATCCACCCCACACTCAACCCGAGTGTGACTTCCACTAGCTCACGCTAGAAACCACAGACTCAGTCTGCAACAGGTGCTGCCACACAGCTTGACCAGGGGAACAACCTCCCCTCTTCCTCCCAACCGGAGGGAACTACTAGTGACACCAGTCACTAGCAAACCAGAGACGCAAGTCTCTCTTCCTCCAGACCGGAGGGAACACCTAGTCTTGCAACCCACAAGACTAGAACCGGAGGACCAATCCTCCCTTCCTCCAAAACCGGAGGGAACCAACCGGTGACTTCCAGTCACCAGCAAACCAGAGGTCGAAGACCTCTCTTCTTCCAGACCAGGAGGGACCCCTGGACTTGCAATCCACAAGCCCAGAACCGGAGATCAGATCTCCCTTCCTCCAAACCGGAGGGAACCCACAAGTAGCACCCAGCTATTTGCAACCGGAGATATCAATCTCTCTTCTCCTGAACAAACAGGAGGAAACCCGACCTCTCTACAGAGTATCGGAAAAATAGCAAGTAAATAGATCAAAAGAAAAATGAAACCAGCAACAGAAAGCTGAAAAGATAAAACCAAATGTGGCTCTCGCAGGAGCTGGCTGGCCTGGATTTGATCCACGGTCCAGTAGACAGATCTTCAGGTAAGTTTTTCTTCCTCTTCTCTTCTCTCCTTCTTCTTCTCTTTCACTCTCTCGATCTCTGCTCCCCTATTCTCTTCGGCTCACACTTCTATCTCTCTCTTTCTCTTCTTCTCCTTCTGCTCTTCTTCTTCTTCACTCTTTCTTCTCTTTTCACACGAGCACTATCTCTCTCTCTTTTTCTTCTTCTGCTCTCACTCTCTTCTCTGCTCTCTTCTTTTCTTTCTTCTCTTCCTTTTTCTAGATCGGGGCTCTCTGTATGAGCTTTTCTTCTTGCCAACTCGATCACCTTCATCTGTGGACGAAGGTCTCATATATATAGCAGCAGCAGCAGCATCAGCCACGACGTGTGACCTCCACATTTCCAGCCCTAATTATTAGGACCACGTGACAGTCTCTCAGCAGGCTTCATTCCAGCCTCGGATCACGTGCCCTCCTTAAGCTTCACGATCAAAGCACCTGTAAAACAGAGTATCGGATAAGTCATCAGTTTAAAGAACAACTCAGTATAGACTTATCAGAAGAACAGCGTTTTAGAAGAAACCTGGACGAGGTTAGAACGAAACAACACGAGCTAACAAACGGCAACAACACGGAGACAACATGAAGACAGAATAAGGAAACGACACGAAGTGAAATGACAAAAACCGTCACGAGTTGAAAACAACACAAAGACGAACACAGAAGTTGACACGGGGTTGAACAAGTAGACGTAAAAGATGACACGAGATTCACTGGGAAACGACACGAGGTGGTATACAGAAAGCAACATGAGGTGCTGCAATGTTCTGCACGTAGTGGAACAAAAACGACACGAAGACACAGAAACAACAGTAACTGACACGAAGTAAGTACGACACCAAGACGAGGTTGACACGAAATGAAAACAACACGAAGTGAAGTTGACACGAAGTGAAAACAACACGAAGATGAAACACAAGGAAAACAACACGAAGTCAAAGAAACAACAGTAACCGACACGAAGTACATGAGAGGAAAAACGACACGAAGTCATGAAAATAGAAAAGTAATTTGACACGAAGTCAAAATGACAAGAAGTAAAACGACAGTGAGAACAACACGAGGTGAAACGACACGAGGTGTAGAAAACCAAGAATCGACACGAAGTATGGTCAAGGCGAGAAAGACACTAAGTCAAAAACGAAAGACCAACACTAAGACAGAAACATAAAAATAACACGGAGACGTAGACACTAAAACAACACGAAGATGAAAACAAGGGAAACGACACGAAGTCTAACCTCATACAAGCTTTCCTGTCACGTATGGAAATCAACACGAAGTGTTGTAAGCTCATACGACACGAGATCTTTTCGTGTTGGTGAGGGGAAACAACACGAAAACTCAAGTACAGAAACAGCACGAAGATGATGTACAATCTGATGTACAGACATGAAGAACAGTCCAAAGTATAGACTTCACGCTGTACAGACTTGGAAGACCAGTGTTGATTGTACTTGACGATGTAAACACTTAGCCTATGCAGACCAATGTACAGACTTTGGCGAAGCAAAAGGCTGTATAGACTTGGAGACCCAAAGCCATTGTATAGACTTTGTCTAAGACAAGGCATGAGCTGACGTTGTATATACTTAGCCAATGCAAACCAGTCCGATGTATAGACTTTAAGGAAATGCATGCTACAGTGCAATGTCTAGACTTGCGATGTGTTCGCCAAATGCACACTACAGTCCAATGTATGGACTTAGACGAATGATGCATGAGACGCTCAATGTATCGACTTTATGTTACTGTGCAGTGAATAGACTTAGGGCATAAACCCCACGAAGCACTGTATAGACTATGCACATAACATAAGTCTAACATAAACAATATATTACTTGTACCAGTCACAGTCATGATGCAATCATCAAGGCACAATGTCATGAAAACACTATATCATTGCTATCATCAAAATACAATATCAACCATCAAAACCACAGCAATGAATGAATGCTTTATGCATCAGTTTAACATGTAACAAGACTAAACATCAAATATGTTAATCTAAACTGAGCAGCAAGATGACTGAACATTTGATTAACTCACATCAACAACCAATCATCAAAACCATCATCAAAACCACAGGGGCACAACAGTTTCTTGTTGAAACGCGTCCACGCAAGGGACGTTACGCTAACTTGCCCTTTTTATTTATTTTGGTCGTTTGAAATTTGACGCCTTGACATGTGGGCGTCCTTTCTTCAAAACACGCCTTAGGTGAAGGCGTTTTCTTGTAAAGTCGCGCCTATATCTGAGGTGTTATTTTCATCATGGTTTAATTATTTTTATTCCAAGCTCTTTTGTTTATTTACTAAATCTTTTAATCTATTTTGATTTATTTATTCCTTTTAAATTTATCAGGGTTGCTACAGTTGGACCCTTGCATGGCCTGATAAAGAACTTGGAGTTGGGCCGGATCCAATTGGGCCATCATCTGAAGGACGGAGCCCGCGAAAGGAGTGGAGAAAGAAGGGGTAGCTTGACCACCTTCCATAGAAGTGGGGGACGAAAGAGGGGTAGTCCCCTCCCCGGAGGAAAAGGTAACAACTCTAGGAGGGTTCTCAAGGAGCCCTTGAAGAAGGGAGTCCTCTTGGGAGCGGGGAGGATTAAAGGATGCCATGGTGGATTCGAAAAGAGGATTGGAATAGAATGTGAAGAAGGAATTGACTTGAGGAGATGATTCGGATGGACGAAAATAACTCCACATGCAACGAACAACCTTGAAAAAATGCAAAAACAACCAACACAAAAACACACAATAAGCAACCAAACTTAGGTGATTCTAACAAGATGCAAGTGATACAAGATGAAGGCACTCAAAGGCAACCAAGTTGTTTAAGATGATGCAACCCAATTCTTGTGATTCCTCCTTCGAAACTTTAGTGAATTGATTAATATGTGCTCTCAACAATCGGTTCCTAGCAGGAGATGGGTATGAGACTTGGTTTGACTCTAAGTGTAATCACTCCTTCACTTATGCAACCCTAGACACGGGGTAGGAAAGGTACAACCGGCCCGGCGTCCGTGTGAGAATCCACGGCTCGCGGGGACTTATGGAGGTCCCTGCTATGATTTCCTGGTCGGCTCCAAGGAATATGGAGACGAGAGGTCCTCACAACAAGGTAGGAAAATGCAATCTAAGATATGACCAGATAATGACCCTATGTGCACCGGAGTGCATGCAAAGTCTAGCCTAAAATCTAGCAATCAATGGTGCACACATTGATATGGAGATATGAACAAAACAAGGAGGAAGTCAAGTACCACCCAAGCAATAAATCACAGCAGAAACTGCGAAAATAAATGCACCTCGGATGCGTACCTGCCAGGAGTATGACGATCTAAGAACCCTGCGTCAGAGTAAAAGAACGGTCGAAGGCCAGACCGCCAGAAATAATATAAAGCAGGGAGATGGGTCCGTCAAATGAGCCAGAGCCAAAATCGGACAGAAATAACAGGAAAACCCGTGGAAGCTCACACAGCAGAACAAAGTGGCGATCTAATGCCCTTGGGTCAGAGAACTGTAACACAGGGACACAGGGCCGTCGGAGCACCCAAAAAACCAGAATCAGCAGGAGGTAAAGGGGGAAACCAAGGGCAACTCAACAAGCAGATGATGGCAAGTCTAAACAGGGATCAAAAGCACGATTGGCACAAGCTGTCCCACCGTGATCGCCAAAAAATTATCTGTTGATTTTATTTTGCCTATCTATCTTTTCTTTGGGGTTTTGAATGATGAAATGACAAGCAAGTAATCAAAGATCCGCTCTTAACCTATGAACATGTGATCATGAACCTAGGCAATCAAAGCTAGCTCTAGCATGGGCATGCTATCTCGCTCAAACTACGCTAAAGAAAAGGGAAAACACACGCCGGGGCGTGGAGCAAAAGAGTAAATAAAACACACCGCAAGGGGTGGAGCAAGCAAGAAAATAAAAGAGATATGTGATGAATGAGAAAGCTAATGCCCAAGACTAAGGAAAGATGTGATCGCCACCAAAGTAAAAACAAGCAAAAGACCTGTAAATACCTTGGAAATAGGTGGATGAAGCACCCGCCCACGGGAGAGAAAACCAAAGAGAACCTGCAGGTCAACTAGAAATAACGGCCAGGACCCTGTGCGTTACTTGGAAAGTGACGGCCACCCGATAGACCGCCAGGAGAAGATGACGTGCCTGCACCAGACCGTCAGATAACCTGCAGTAGCAAAGTGTAGATTCTTTTAACTCCAACTCTTCCAGCCAGCTAGAAGACTTGGACCTCGTACTGGTGAACCTGTAAACCTGCCAAAGATGTAGAAGACAAGAACAAAACAACTCAAATTAGCCCTTTCAATAATATAGCATCAATTCTCAAAGAACTTAAGGACATCAAAAGGAAAGGGGATTACCGGGGAGTTTTTGGTTTTTTAACCCCTCTGGGCGTTTTCAAAAGATTAGGAGGATGTTTGGATACTTAGAGAATAGTGAGAAACGTGGAGAAAGAGGAGGGACAATGCTTTGATTGAGGAAAAACCAGGGAAGAACTTAAGCATGCGATGATGAACTTGAAAGACTAAAACCAAAGTACTCCCTTGATTATGAGATGGATGAACGTGGGAAGCAGTTCCTCTTGGATAAAGATGGCTCCTGAGTTCGGCAGCACTTCGTCGTGAATTTCAAAATCCTCCTCCCTCGGGCCATGAAGTCAAGGGTTCTATTTATAGACCCTCAAACTCTCAGGTCGAGCAGAGGATAATTCAGCAATAAAAAGGGATAACTCTTAGCAAATCCTCAAAGATAATGTCACCAAGAGTCCATAGAATCAAACAGAAGGTCCTGAGGATCAGATTTGAAAGAGATATCGTCAATCCAAACCCTTATCTTCGGCCACGAAGTAGCAGAGAAAAGGCCTGAACTGTCAGGACTCTCTGAAGGAAGTAACTGCTGCACGACAGACCGCCACATGGAAATAACGCACCAAGGAACATCCGTCACTATCAACCTTATCCCTAAAAGATAAGATCAACGGGAAGAAGACCCAACAAGCTGGACTCTTCAAGGAAGCAACGGCCAAGGCATAGGGCGTCAGAATGAAACAACGGCTGCACGACAGACCGTTATTATCAATGTGTAATCAAAAGGATAAGCTTTAAAACGAGGCCTTAAGCCTTAGGACTCTTCAAAGAGTAACGGTCTAGGACCCATCCGTCAGAATGAAACAACGCGCCTAGGACCGACCGTTATTATCAAAATGGAGATCAAAAAAGGAATAGAGGCATTGCTAAGATTCATCCAATGAAGTAGCCACAAAGAACCATATCCGATCAAGGAGTTAAGACCCAAGAAATAGGCTTCAACTAATCAAGAGACTCAATGAAGAGTGAACGACTTGGAGCATCATATAGAATGAATAAGGAGATGACCCGACTTATTGGGTATAAAATAGGTGTCAACACACATACGATCTCCCGGTGGTACCGGGGGATGATGGAGAGGGTCCGAGGTGGGACCCAAATATTCAAAGGACTAGGTTGGCTTAGGTTGACCCCCAAGGGTCTAGGATTCCCATCTTCGTGGGCAGCCGGCACGCGGGGGCGTGGGGTTGGGTGGCTCTCACTCACAATCCGCGGTGGGCGCACTAATGAACAATTACGGGTTCGGACACTCCCTCACTGACCGACGGGCATAAGAGATAATACTAAACTAGCAATGTATGGACCAGCAAGGGGGGGACCAGTCACTCACCTGATCGGTGTGAAGACACCGAACCCAGACGAAGACGAGGGCGAACGGGGAGGCGTGGGTGCGCACCCGCACGCCGCGTCGATGCCGCTTGACCTGAAAATTGATAGAGTACACCACTACCCCTCACACAGGAGGGTTGGGCAAGAGGTTGGGGTTAATGTGATACAGTCAAACACTACCTCCACGTAGGGAGGGGCTGTAAACCGGCCAGGCGGGGTGGGGAACTAAGATAGAGAGCCGAGTTGCCGAGTTCCACCGGTGCTGCCAGTTTTTGGAACCGCCAGACAGATAGTCGAAGATGGCTCCGCCACGGTCATTACCGAACTCCGAATGGACTGCAACATGTGCCAAAATTCTTTGCTTTGACCCAGGAAGTCGTCTGAATTTTCTTGGAATTTTGTGACGAGGCGGCTGGTTGGCGCAGGATAGGGAACATGGCTAGATTGCTCTGGTTCGGTTGCTCCCAGGAGGATGCTGCTGGAAGACGGGGGTGCCACGAATAGTACTATACTCTGTTGGAGGCGAAACTGGTACTATTGCGATCGTGGCCAAGTCTTCTTTCCGTCGGGACCAACGGCGCCGTTGGCAAATGTCGGAGCAGATCGTGAAGGCCCGAGCAACAGGGATGTGTCAGTTTTGGCTCAGGAAGATTGACCTGACACACTTGGAATAGAAAATTTGGAACTTTTGATGCCGAGGTCCAAATTGAGCTCTGCTTGTTGGTGATGACAGAGGACTTGTTGGGGGAGCTCTCAGACAATTGGCGCTCCAGGAATCATAGGATTAATACCAAGGGAGCCCCTACAATCCTTCTCTAGTTGTCTGCCTGGGAGGAGCTGCGCAGGTCGTTGAGATTTGCACCTCCGGATAGCTTCGAGGTCAGATGGTGGCGGGGCTGCTATTGTTGCGAAGCTGACTGGACGACGATTCCAACGGTGTATGAAGTGCCTTCAGAAGTCTCTGGATGACGCCGTGGCACCCTCTGCAAGCCGCTGGTTTTCTTGCTACCTGTGACCTGAACCTGAACTTTTTGTGGAAGGGGGTATTATGGAGGGGGAAATGGGGTGGGTTGGCACGGGAAGGAGGGCTGATGGTATTGGGAGAGGGAGGGGACGTGGTTGGGGTCTCTTGGGGGGTTTGAGAGGGCAGAGATGGGGTTGAACTTGCTAGAATGGCAGGAATGGTAAAGGGGGATGGCTGGGTGCGCCCAAGGGAGGGGGGGTGGAATGGAGAAAGAAGGGGGTGACCTAAGGGCTATAGGGGAGAGGGGAAAATCTCCAGATTTGGGGAAGTGATGGGGGAGGTGAGAGGGGGTGTCCAGCAGGGAGGGAGATTTGAATTTGGCCTAGGGAGGAGTCACTTCAGCCTTGGGAAGGTGGTGGGGTGCTTGGGGAAGGGAAAGGGGTAGTTGGTGGTTGGAGGGTGGAGTGGGGAGTGGTGGAATCACCCTTGGGGCTGGGGTGGAGTTAAGGTGGGGTGGTGGGGAGTTGGGGATGAGCTATTGGAGGGGGGAAGAGAGAGAAAGTATGTGGGAGGTGGAAGAGAGAGAGGGGGGTGCGCCCCTTCCATTGAGGAGAGAGAGAGAGAGATAATGAGAGAGAGAGAGAAGAGAAATTTTGTGAAAGAGGGAAAGACTTGGGATTTTCTTCTATTCAAAATGATTCATCAAAAGTTGAATACATGGGGAGAGATGGGGCCTATATATAGGCATCCACTCTTTACATGACCAAACTACCCTTGACAATTAGACAAAAGACCAAGCATATCCTAGACTCAATCCTATGGGCCCATTACTAAGGAACTAAGGCCCAATTAAGCATAACAAGGGAAATGAACTAAAATAACATGACTCAATGAAGGAAAGTACATAAGATATGACTCAAAGAAAAAAAAATAACATGTGAACACATAGCCGAGCTTCCTCAAAGTGATGCAGATGATCCGAGCCAAAGAGAGCACTATGAGATGTCCTCATCAAATCCCCCGGGGTTGGGAGAACTCGACCCCGTCGAGTATGGGTCCGCCTGACTGTGGTAGTGCTCCAAAGTCTCCGGGTCAAGGAGCAGCAGGTCCTCCCGGCTCACCCAAGTATCCTCAGTCGGGGTACGACCCTTCCACCTCACTAGGTAACGCTGGTATACCATGTTCCTGGTAATGGTACTCTGCTCATCCAGTATTACCTCCACTTGCTCACGTCGGCCTCTCAATCTAGGAGGTAGAGTCACACCGTGGGTGTCTCTCTCAAGGGAGGCTAAAGGCTCAAGCTCCTTACTCGGTCCCACCGTGGGGCCCTTGTAGGGTACCAGGTCTGCCATGTTGCAGGTAAGGTGTACCCCAAAACCTTTAGGTAAGTCCAGCTTATAAGTGTTATTGCCTAGTCATCTCAGAACTCGAAAGGGTCCAGAACCTCATGCCCTCAGTTTGGAGGCAGGCCCCGGAAGGAGCCGCTCTGTTCTCACCATCACCAAGTCTCCCACTTGGAAGTCGTAGTGGCGCCGTCGAGCATCTGCCTACTTTTTGTAAGCCTCATTGCTCTTCCCTATATGCTTGAAGATGTCATCATGCAACTCTTTGATATGCTATGCAAAGGACTCAGTTGAGAGTGACACTCTAGCATGTGGGGGATAGGGAAATAAGATCCGAAAGCTTTCTAGGCCTATAACCATGCACGACCTCAAATGGACTTTTACCTATGGACCTATTGACAGAATCATTGTAGGCAAACTCGACCTGAGGTAATAGGAGATCCCAATTCCCGGGGTAGTCCCCTACTAGACAACGGAGCAAGTTCCCAAGGCTTCGGTTGACGACCTCAATCTGGTCATCTGTTTGAGGATGATAAGTGGTGGAGAATTTGAGGAGGGTTTCCATCAGATGCCAGAGAGTTTTCCAAAAGTAACTGGTGAATTTCACATCTCGATCGGACACAATGGTCTTAGGTAGTCCATGCAGTCAGACCACTTCATCAAAGAACAATCGGGCGACCCTAGAAGCATCTGAAGTCTTGGCACATGGGATAAAGTGGGCCATCCAAGAGAACCTGTCAACAACGACGAAGATGGAATCATGTTTCCGTAAGGTCCTAGGTAGGCCAAGGATAAAGTCCATGCTCAAATCCTCCCAAGGTCGATCTGGGATGGGAAGGGGTGTGTAAAGCCCAGTGTTTTGCCTCACTTGCTTGGCTGAGGCACAAATGTGACATTCTCCCACAATGTTGGCCACATCCTTCTTAAGACTGGGCCAATGGAATTGCCTCTCAACTAGCTCTATGTTCTTTTAAACCCCAAAGTGACCAGCTAGGCCACCATTGTGTAACTCCCAAACTAAGAAGTTCCGAAGTGAAGTCCGGGGTATGCATAGTCTAGTTCCCTTGAAAAGATACCCCTCTTGGAGTATGAATCCCTCATGTTCCTTGTGAGGCTGAGTGGAAAGGGTATTATAGTGAGTCCCAAAGTCAGGGCAATTTGGATATTCCTCTTTGATTCTCTCAAACCCGGTGACTTCCACTTGGACAGTGGAAAGTAAGGCTATTCGCCTACTTAGCGCATCGACGGCGCAGTTCTCACTACCCATCTTGTACTTGAGGACAAAGGTATAGGCTTGAATGTATTCTACCCAATGGGCATGGCGGGCATTGAGCTTTTGTTGGGTGTTGATGTACTTCAAGGCGTCGTGGTCCGAGAAGATCACAAACTCCTTGGGTAGGAGATAGTGCCTCCAATGCCGAAGGGATTGAACCACATCGTAAAGCTCCTTGTCATATGTGGAGTACCTAGTCCTAGCCTCACAAAGTTTCTCACTAAAATAGGCTACCGGGTGACCCTCTTGGCTAAGAATGCCTCCAATCCCTACCCCGGATGCATCATAAGTGACCTCGAAGACTTTAGAGAAGTCGGGTAGGCAAAGGACCGGGGCTTGGGTCATCTTTTCCTTGAGCTCTAGGAATGATTTGGAGGTTGCTATAGTCCACACAAAAATGCCCTTCTTGAGGCAATCTGTGATAGGAGCGGTGATAGTGCTAAACCCACGGATGAATCTTCTACAGAAAGTGGCTAGTCCGTGAAAGCTTCGGGCCTCATGGAGGGTCTTGGGCTCGGGCCTCTCAAGAATGGCTTGGACCTTCTCGAGGTCCATGGATACCCCTTGGGATGGGACAATAAATCCTAGGAAGGCTAGTTGATTGGTCAAGAAATGACACTTCCCGAGATTGGCAAAGAGACTCTCTTTCCTAAGAACGGTCCAAACTTGTTTGATGTGATCTAGGTGAGCTTCCTTGGATTGGCTGTATATGAGAATGTCATCAAAGTAGACGACAAGGAAGATGCCAATGAAGGGCCGGAGGACCTCGGTCATGAGGTGCATGAATGTGCTTGGTGCATTGGAAAGGCCGAAAGGCATGATAAGCCATTCATAGAGACCGTCCTTAGTTTTAAAGGCGGTCTTCCACTCGTCCCCGGGCCTAATGCGAACTTGGTGGTAGCCACTTTTGAGATCGATCTTAGAGAAGATGGTGGCTCCAGCAAGCATGTCTAGCATGTCATCTAGACGAGGGATGGGAAACCTATATTTGACCGTGATTTTGTTGATGGCCCGGCTATCCACACACATGCGCCAAGTTTCATATTTTTTGGGTGTGAGGAGGGCCGGGACGGCACATGGGCTTTTGCTAATGCGAAGGAAGCCCTTCTTGATGAGCTCCTTAATTTGCCTCCTAAGTTCAGCATGCTCGGTGGGGTTGAGGCGATAGTGAGGAAGGTTGGGTAAGGTAGCTCCGGGCACAAAGTCGATGGCATGTTGCACATCGCGCATGGGTTGTAGCTTATCCGGAAGTTCATCGGGGAACACATCATGAAAGTCCTCAAGGATTTGTTGAATTTCTATAGGGTGTGGGTCGGTTGAGGTGGATTCCCTAAGACAAATAATAATAGCACACAGTTGTCCCCCTTGGTTGACTTCTTCCTCAAGTTCTTGCTTAGTGATGAGGTGTATGTTCCTAGTAGTCCCAATGGTCAAACTAGGACTAGGACTTGATGGGGTGGGGTTTTGTAGGCTTTGAATAGAGGGAGGGGTGTGAGCGACGTCACGCGGTTCGGGGTGCGAAGAGGATGCGGAGCGCGCGGGCTCCTCTTTTGTTTGCTGCAACACAGAAATAAGAGAAAAGAGAAGGGGCCACCACGGGAGATTGCTCCGGCGGGGCGAGCGGGACAAATGTAATATAGCAAGATATGGGGGTTAAACGGCCATAGCGGGAAGTGACTCGCCGCGGCCTCGGGGGGACGGGAATGGTGCAGAAATTAAATAGCAAGAATTGAAACGGCTATTGGGGAAGTGACTCGCCGCGGCCTCGAGAATATGAGCAGATAAGAATATAACAAAATATAAGGAGAATATAAAGAGCGGGAATTTAAACGGCCATTGGGGAAGTGACTCGCCGCGGCCTCGAGAATATAAATAGATAAGAATATCACAGAATATAAAGAGAATATAAGAGCGGGAATTTAAACGGCCATTGGGGAAGTGACTCGCCGCTGTTGACACCCGTTTTCTACCGATAAGTTGAACAGTTTCTCTTACTTCCATTGATTGATGCCCTAATGTATCCATTATCTGTCGGGCCATTTTTTGTGGCATGACTCGGGCTCATTTTATGGGTCGTCTCCCTCCTTAGTGCAATTTGCGGTGATTCGGGGCTTAATGGGCCCTCGGCTATGATTATCAAATGCCTAAGAGCATGAACGGCATGATATCAACCGTTCAATATATGGGCGGTTGCATCTAGACCGTTCATATATTTTGGCAGATTTTTCGAGGATTTTCTGAATTTGCACCGACAGGGCCTTAGGCGGTGTTATTAGGATCGCTCAATCAATGGAAGGGCCTAATACGACCGCCTATATCTCAGAGTCCTACGCGCGCCCGTTTCCTCAGATAATTATCCGAATATTTGAATTATCACCGACAGGGAAAAACGGCCGTGCTCGTGCCGCCCTACATTAAAACGGTCTACTTTCAACCGTGCATATGTTCAGTGTCCCATGGCGGACGTTTCGGCCAGTTGGAGAGATAGTTGGGATAATATTCTGGTTATTCGAATTTCCACCGACATAATGGACGGTCCGAATTAGACCGCCCATCAATTGTGCGGTCTATCGTAAGACCGTTCAAGACGTCGGTTGTTGATTTTCAACTGATTTTAGCCCGTTTATTTCATGGTTTTATCCTTAACTTATTTTGGTGATTTCTCCGTGGATAATCAACCATTTTCGATGCCGTTTCGACTGGATGAGAGATAATTCTATTATCTATGATTTATCTTCAAAGATTTCTTCCCGAAAATGGCTCTAAACCCTAGTTTCGGGGCTGGCTTTCTAGGCTCTATAAATAGACCCTATTGGCCGGACGTCGAAAAAGGGGGGAGAAATTTTGATCGACGGTGAAGCCCTGCCGCGTTTTTGAACGAGCTAGCACCAGGGAGGGAGGCTCTCTACGTCCATATGAGCCTCCGGTCAAGGGAGTAGCCCAGTCCTCATAGTCTTTCGTTCCGTAGTTTTTGCCGTTGTCTTTCATTGCATGCATTGCTCTTCGTTCGCGTGCTCCCTCATTCTCATCATCATGCACACAATCATCCCATTTTTTTGTCACCCTAGGGGTTTAAAACCCTCCAGGTATTCCCCTTTTCATTTGTTCATGCTCAGTTCTTCTCGTTTGGACATGTACCGCATCATTAAGGTCTAATTTGGGTATTTTTTTTGTGTCTATGCGTTGTTTCGCAGGTCAGCATCTAATCAGCGCGAGGCCCATCCCCTCTGGCCGGCCGGAGAGGGTGGAGGTCGAACCATTCTCAACTTGCTGAGTGAAGGTCTTGAGCGGTCATCCTCCAGCCGTTCAACACTTCGAGCGGTGCATAAACAACCGTCCTTCACTGGAGTGCGGTCCCTAAAGCGCCGTCCATCTCACTGCAGCAGTTACTCCCGCGTCCCTCGCAGCGTACTAGGGCGGTCCATCGTAAGACCGCTCATCCCAGAGCGGTCCTAACCACGCCGTTCATCCCCAATGCTGCACTAAGGCGAGTGTCTCCCCATTTTCCAAGGTACGGCGTGCCCGTCGCGTACGGCATCTTGGTGGCGATCACGGTATTTTGCTTCATTTCCTTTTTCCTCTTCTTTCTCTCATTCGTTTCATGCGTTTTGGCGTACTTTTGATCCCCCTCTTAGTGGAGAGTGAGAGAGAAGAGTGGAAACTTATATCTACAGCCGCGGCCTCGAGAACATGAATAGATAAGGATATAACATATAAGAACGGGAATTTAAACGGCCATTGGGGAAGTGACTCGCCGCGGCCTCGAGAACATGAATAGATAAGAATATAACATATAAGAACGGGAATTTAAACGGCCATTGGGGAAGTGACTCGCCGCGGCCTCGAGAACAAGATGTGATAGCCAGGGGCCAAAAGACCCCAAAATAAAGAAAGTGATCGCGCCTACCTCAAGAGCGGGAGATGGCGGGTTGCTTCTTCCTCCCCCTTCGGCCGGCCGACGGAGAGGGCTTTCCTTGGTTACCCTTGCAAAACAGTAGATAATAACGAACGGAATAAGAAAATGGCAGTGTAGTAACAATTCCTTGCAATAAAAGTAACGAGATCGTGACCTGACACACACCTGGTTGGTGTGGTTTTAAACCCCTCTCGGACTCGAGTAGGAGGAAAATGCGATGATGAATGCAAGAAGTATGCAAGAGACGACGCCCTTATGTAGGGGGATAGAGGATGTAGTATGATGAATGTAAATAACTATGGAGAAAAAGGGGAAGGAAAGGCTTATTGGATGAGCCGAGGGTGAGATCCGGCGGAGCTCCGGCAACGTAGGGACGACGTGGAAGCGCGGTGGATGAAGACGGCCTTCCTCTCGCAAGCGTGGGCACCCGAGAAGCTGGCAGAACCTCCACCTACAAAAGACCCCACGGGTTATAAATGACTCCGGTAGCCTCTGGGCTCCGGCAGCCTATCGGATCTCTTAGAAGCTCCTCCAGAACTGAGGGGGTGGGCCTCTATTTATAGGGCTCCGGAGGGTGGAGGCGTCCAGGACCCTGGACACCTCCATCAGGGCCGAACTAATATTTTATTCTATTTTTATTTATTTTTTTGGAATATTTTTGTGGAGGCGTCCAGGGCCCCGAACGCTTCCAACAGGTCCACCGAACCCCACCGACGACCGCACGCGGTTTGGCACAACGCGTGGTTTCGTAAGTGGCGCCTCGTGATTGAGAAATGGGCGCGTCCAGCTGGCTGGATGTCTCTATAATTTGGATTTTTTCACACACGACAAACCGTCGTTCGGTGGCCGGCGCCCGTGAGGGAGTTGATGGAGGCGTCCAGGGTCCTGGACGCCTCAAAGAAAATATTTTTTTATTATTTTTATTTTGTTTTTTATGCCAAAGCTGGCATTTTATATTTTTTATATTTGTTTTTATGGAGGCGTCCAGGGGCTTGGACGCCTCCATTAATATATATTTTTATTTGGCTTTGTTCTTCGAAAAATAAATTAAAAAGAAATTAAAAGAATGGGGGCATCCAGGGGCCTGGACGCCCCCATAAAGACCCACCTGGGTCTTCAGTTCAGGCGTTGGCGGCCGCCCGGCAGACACCCTTCCTGTTTTCGGAACCTCTGATGCGTCCGACTGGTGTTGATGTCGTCCGAATGCCGTGACGAGACGATTCCGGATGTCGAAAAGGGCGGAAGAAGACTCAAGAAAAGGAAGCACTCAAGTGATTCAAAACGCGTAAGCCGTCGCCGGACGTTGTATAGTAATATGAGACTTTCTCAGGAGACGTCAGGAATGGCGTGTCTACAGCTGCCCCGCCTTGGCGTCTGCTTTGCAAGGGAGCGACACGTAGTGGAATGGTATCGAAGTGGATGAAATGAAGTGGGAGCGGGCTGATAAGTTGATGCCAAGGTGTGATGAGACACGCTTTTGACGTTACTGTCTGGAATTTTTCTTGGAGTTTCAATGAGGCAACCTTTGAAGAAGGTCTTTCAAATCTTGACAATTGCTTGGACGGAGATCAAATAAGGGAGGGTGAGATGTGTGCTCCGGCACGAAAAAGAGACCAACTTCTCGGTGTGGAAGTACCTGGGTCATAAACCGAAGGTTTCACCTTTGGGGAGCGGTTACCAGCCAATGTGGAAGTGCTGCGACCAAGGTGGGTCAAACAAGGTAAAAAGTAAAGGAATATCTGAGGGTCTGTCCAAACAAGGGTCTCCTTTGGAAGAGCAGCGTAAGGCCATTTCAAGGAAATTAAGTATTTTATTCGGAGTGGAATATCTCATATTTGTAAGAATTGAAGCACAGCGGCTTTCGCAATCGAATCACTTGAATGATCTTCCGCAATAAATCAAAGTCCTATATGAATGCATGCTGGGCTTAAAGAAAAATTTAAAACAAACTAAAATAGAAAATAGCCAAGGATAATATTGTCAACTTGTTAAGAATGGGTCAGGATACCGATCCGATGAGCCGACACTGGGCTAGGGCTCGTTTATCCGCGCACCAACTCACTGAATGAAACCGTCGTCCCCATGCTACTACAAGTTAACGGCATATCCGTACAACCCAATTTCTTCGGGATCATCACTGTTTTTGTTGAAGGGGAACTCAAATCGCGGATTCGTTCGGGCCGCAAGGTCCTTGACATGTTCTAGTAGCGTAGGTATCATATACTATGATGCATGACATGGTGGGACCAACCATTGGAAGGTGGGACAGGAGATAGGACAAAGACGTCCGTTAGTAAAACCTGCACATGCCAGCATGGATTAATAACATCAGAAAGTAACAGAATCGTAACAGAATCGCACCACAATGGAAAGGAGATCTAGCCAAAATCCTGACACTGACCGCTGATGTGACATGTTCCGTCCTGTAGCGCCCTACCCTTCCTATAAGAACTCCCCTTAGGCTAGTTCATTCAAATGCACCAAGGTGGGTTTTGGAAGCTCAGGAGAGGAAGGAGAGGGGGATCTAGAGATCTCAGGATGGAAGGGGAGTCTTCCCGCGTTATGAAGAGGAGCAGGCCTAGCAACGAGATCAGGCGACTCTCCAACCTCGAGGGTCATCTGAGTGGGACGATCATGTCGCATATGGTAAGCTGATTCATTTCAAATTTCTCCATGTGAACCTTCTTCTTACTTCCTTCCTTTCTTCTTCTTTCTTTTCTCTTCCAGCCATATCCATTCTTCCCAGGTCCGAGGAAGTTTTCCAAACTACCATGGCTTTCAAAGCTAACTTCCAACATCTCCATCGGCATGAGGGCCATACTCTCGAAGTGGCATCTGCAGGGGCTCCTTATTCACGCCAAACACTACGAGAAGATTCGTATGGACTGGGCGGCTATGGGCGCACTAGTGGAGATCTTGCATCCCCAGACCCACACTTTTATCTTCCTGACCTTCGAGGTGACCATCCTCCTCGAGGAGGTGGAACTTCTGCTCGGATTGAAGAAATTCAAGAGTGACGGGAAGGTGAAGGCTATGCGGATGCTGACACGGGGGACTTCTGAAAGCGTCCTTGGAAGCTTCATGCCGCCCGACGCAGCCCGAAAGGTTCGTACTCAAAAGGGAATTGATTTGCAAAAGCTCGCGTAATGGGTCATGGAGGCCTTGAGAGGGTTACCAGACGATGACTATTTGGAGGGAATCATGAAAGGGTTCACCATTTGTCTGGCGGGTGCTCTCTTGTTTCCTTATACCGACAACATGGTGGAGGAAGACCAACTGAGTGCTATCTGTGGGATCTGGCGTGGAAAGAGGGTGGGACCCGCTGTCCTTGCCTACCTATATAGTGGCCTTACTGCCTCGAGCATGGGTAAGCCTCCTTTTGGTTGCGCACTTGTCTTGAATTGCTGGCTTGATTTGCACTTCAAATTCGACCACCGCGAGGGAATGCCAACTGCTTCGAAGCTCTTCCAACAAAGCCCTCTTCATCACATAGCCGACGTGTTAGGCTTCGGTGGTACTGTAGTGAACCGCGTTCCGTGGCTGAAGAAACGTGAAGACTGGCGGTCTCACTTTCGCTCCGTGACACAAGGCTTCTTTACTTGCGCACCGGCATGTTTGCTTTCACTTGATCTCCTCATGAGACCTTCTTGTGAAGTTGATCTCCAACTGATTGGTGCGACCGAGTTTGTCCTTTACAACGCGCATCGGTGCTGCCTCCAGATCGGCATTCCACGTCATTCGTTCCCACTACCGACTGGCATCGTTCCTTTGAAGAAGAGAGAGTTAGTCACTGAAGCGGATGCGAAGGAAGCAAAGGCCATCAAAGCACCCTAGAAGAAAAGTGTTGCGGGAAAGGCCTTAGCGCACGTGGGGGAAGAGTGCGAGCTGTGGAGGGCTTATGTAACCGAACTGGGGAAGTTAAGGCCTGAGGCGCGTAAACCCCTGATGTAGCTCATTCTGCTTTTCTGATGGAATAAAATCTGGCATTTGGATGTTTTGGACCCTTGTCCACTTAATTATTATTATCTTTTTTGTGGTTTTTCTTTTTCTTTGTGTTTTTTCTTTTGTTTGGATTATATACGTACGCTTATCTTTTTTTTTCTTTTATTATATATTTTTTTAAAAAAATTTATTATGGGGGCGTCTAGGGGCCTAGATGCCCCTAATTTTTTATTTTTGATTTTTTTAAGTTTTTTTTATTTTGGGGGCGTCCAGGGTCCTGGACGCCCCTAATTTTTTATTTATTATTTTTTTTGGTTTTTTATTTTGGGGGCGTCCAGGCGCCTCGACGCCCCTAATTTTTTTGAATTTTGAAAAAAAATAAAAAAATGTGGGGGCGTCCAGGCGCCTGGACGCCCCAAAGAAGGTAGATTCTATATATAAGGGCTGGCCTCCCCCCCTTTGCTCATTTACTGTTCATTCAGACGACCCAGTCAATCCAGACGACCCATTCTTAGTCCCAATGGAGCAAGGAGGCCCGAGCCGGGGTGGAGAGAAGCGCAAACGACGGGCACGTCATCCGAGGAGGCTGAGGGACGATGTCGAGGAGGCTGCTGCGGCGGAGGAGATTGCCACGGAGGAGGAGGCTCCTCCTTTGGCCGTGGAGGCTGCAATGGATGCTGGCGACGCGGGAGAGGACGACCACGACCCGGTAAACCCCTCGGACTTCCATTCTGTTGGTTCACTGGGCCAAACGTGCGGACGAGAGGCTGTGTGGAGAACGCCGGGGAGAGAGGGAAGGAGGTGTCCAGGTGCCTGGACGCTTCCATATTTTCTTTTTTTTATTTATTTACGTAAATAATAAAAATAGAATTAAAAATAAGGAGGCGTCCAGGTATTGGGACGCCTCCATGATAATATATATATATTTTTTATTTATTTTGGTTTTGGTTTTTGGGTTTTTCTAAAATTAAAATAAAGAAAATGTAAAGGAGGCGTCCAAGGTGTTGGACGCCTCCAAAAAAAACATAAATATTTTTTTAAAATAAAAATAAAATAAAATAAATAAGTAGTATATACAGTGTTATTGTTTATTACTATTCATAATGCTGATGTGTTCTTTGTTGGTTTTGTGGTGTGCAGGGCGTGATGAAGGGCCGGATCAGCTGGTCCCTAGTGGTGGCGGCATACCGTGGGCTGCCAGACTTTCAGAGGGCGCGTGTGGACGCCATGGGCTTCTGAGCTTTTCTTAGGATCGAGCCCTTTCGGCTCGACCTTCCTCTTATCCAGGCATTGAGGGGGCGGTGGCACGCGCCGAGTCGGGCGTTTCTGATGCCCTGGGGGCACATGGTGCCGTCACTGGAGGACGTGGCTCGGATCACCGGGCTACGGGTGGACGGAGAGGCGGTGAGTGGGGTCACCTACCCCGACTACCGAGAGAGTGCCCTGGACCTACTGTGGTTAGAGACGAGCGTGACTGATAGAGACAGCAGGGTAGTTGGCCGAGTGGAGATTATGGAGGTGCTCGGATTCGTCGACCCGCGCCAGCGGCTTAGCGAGACTGGAGCGGAGTTTCTGGCACGACTGGAGGGAGATGCCCGTGCAGCTTTCACCCAGGACCCGAGCGAGAGGGAGCTGGTGGATCTAGACCTCCGGAGGTTCCTCTTCTTCTTCCTGGGCCGCCTTCTACTGGGGACGAAGGGGGATGGCATCCACTGCCGCTTCCTCGGGATCCTGGCGGACCTTGACAGAGTGGGGCACTACGCGTGGGGAGCGGCTCTACTTGCCCATTTGATTGCTGATCTCTCCCAGACTTCAGAGAGGGAGACGACAGTCAGTGGCTTCGCACCTTTTCTCCAAGTACGCAATTTATTTATGCATTTTACCGTAGTTAAATATGCAATTACTCGTGCTAATGATGTATGATGGATGCAGGTGTGGAGTTATTACTACTTCCCGATGGGGAGGGCCAGGCAGGGGAACAGGAGAGCCGTTCCTCTAGCGCGACAGTGGAGGCCGGTGGTGGTAGCGGCACCACACAGCTACCAGCTGGCGTAACTTCGTCGGGAGCTGAGCGAGTATCCCGAGGCCATGGTATGATGCGTATGATTTTTGTGTTTATGCATGTGACTGAATGGTAACTAACATGATGTATGTATGGTGATGCAGGTGGTGTGGAGACCCTACCTGGGCATGGGCGACGCTGGCCAGCCTTGGGTTGTAGCGGGTCTTCCTCGTTTCAGGCGGGACGTGTGGGTCCATTGCCTGAACGAGATCGAGCCCCTTTGGCTGAGGCTGGTTATGAGGACATTGGGGCTAGCCCAGGAGTGGGTTGATGTAGATGAGCCGGCCCGCATCGGGCGGAAGACCAAGGGGAAGGCGAAGATTGTGGATTGGCGTACGCGCTTCCCAGCACAGTACCAGGACTGGCAGCAGGGCGGGGTCCCAGTGGTGTCCCATGTACAGGACAGTACTGATTACCTGAGACGGTACCGGGCTACGTACGGGGACCGCCTCTTCCTTGGTGGTATGGCAGGGGTAAGTGAAATAAAAATGCTTCACCCTTCTATATGTATATGCATGTGGCACTAACTTATGTGCAATGCAGGATGCTCGTGACAACATGATCGCAGACCTGCGGGCCCAGCTGGCAGACGCCAGGCGGCAGTTAGTGGCCATCCGACAGGAGTTAGAGATCCTGGTGAGTCTATGCAATGCATTTTTGTGACCTGGATTTTTGATGCTTAGCCTTTGACCGACGTTTGCCCCGTGTTTCAGCGGGCCCACCTGGCAGCGACAGCCAGGATGGCTGGTGGAGCGGATTCCAGTTCGCGGGGCCCTCCTCCGGAGGTTTCTGCCCTCCAGGAGCAGCTGGCGTATGCGGTGGCTCGGGCTGAGGAGGCCGAGCGTGACCGCGAGGCTCGAGTGAGCGTTTGCCTGACCTCGACTCTCCTTCTGGCTGCTCTCCTTCTATCATTGTTCTCTTACGGTGCATGCGTGCTTTGACAGATGGCCGAGATCCGAGAGGCCCTGGCCCGTGCTGTTCGTGCCGAGCAGGAGCGCGACGCTCGGGTGGCGGAGCGTGATGCCCGGATTGTGGAGCTGGAGGAGGAGCGTCGACGGGAGGCTGAGGAGCTCCCTCGTGACGTGCTGGATCTGCGGATCGCCCTCGAGCTGTCAAGGAGGGAGGCGGTGAGAGAGAGAGGAGAGGGAGAGAGAGAGGGAGGAGCGACAGCGGGATCAGACCGAGAGGAGGGCTCTGGCGGCCCAGCTGCTGGAGCTCCGATTGAGTCTCGGCACGGCGGAGGGGAGGCTTCGGGAGAGCAAGGAGCGGTACCAGAGGGCGAAGGAACGTGGGGCACGACTTCGTCAGTCTGGTTCCTTTTCCATGGGCAGCTATCTGGTTTCTTCGGCCGAGGAGCATCGTCGCGCCTTCGAGGCTGGAGTGCCACCGCAGGGCGAGGCGAGCACGGCTTCTCAGGGTTCGCAGAGGCCCCCTAGGGATCCCCGGCAGAGGAGGGAGGAGAGAGATGATCAGGAGGGTGGCAGCGAGAGTTAGAGAGTTGCTTGTACACATCACCCTTCTCACTGTATGATGTAATTTGACTATTATATGAAATAGATTTCGTGTGGCGTGCTCTTTTCTTTCCCGCACTTTCTTTTGCACCACGTTGTTTACGCTTCACGAGACTTTTGCCCTGGACAGAAGGGAACTACTTTGCACGGGGGGATTATGTTCCTTTCTCCCTTTTTGGGCGCGTCCAGGCGCGAGGACGTGTCTTAATCCTTGAATTCAAATTTAAAGCGTCGGGTGGCCTTTCTTCTCCCGTGCCTTACCCGCAAACGAGCCTGCCTTCCGTCAAAACTCGCTTGCCCCCTTTTTCATCTTCCTCCTCTTTTGATCGATGGAGTTCGGTGGGCCCGACCATGGTGAAGGTGGAGAGGGACGAGGAACTCCTCGCCCGAGGAGGGACACGCAAGAACATGGAACGACGTCCATGGAGGAGGAAGGGCGGCTTCGGGCCCCCGAGGGACCCGAGGGGCCCGATGTCGCAGAGGGAGGTGAACACGATATGGTAGGTCCTCCGATCTCTTCCTCTTTTGATCCATTTTGAGTTTTGAAGCGAGCCGCGCGAGGGGGGAAAGGGTTCGGCGAGTGTTGCACTCAAATGATGGACGCGTCCTAGACAGGGGACGCATTCTTTGTTATGATGCGAGGCCCTTCTTTCTTGGTGCAGGACATGGCGAGGACCCTGGGCCTGGCCGATGAGTGGGTGAGTGCAGACGAGCCGAGCCGCGTCAGGAAGGAGAGTCGCGGCAAGGCGAAGCTTGAAGACTGGCGCATACGTCTCCCTGGGCAGCAAGGGAGCGTACTGGTGCAGGATAGTGCCGACCTCCTGCGGCGGCAGAGAGAGAGAGTTATGCGGGGCTTCCCCAAGCTGGGGACACGCGTGGCATCGGCGGCTCGCGCGCCCAACTGGCTGAGGTCAGACGGCAGCTGGCCGGCACTCAACAGGAACTGTCGCTCTTGGTAAGCTAAGTGCGGCATTTTCCATTTTTAAATGTGGAGCTTAGCTGACGGCTGTTGTTTGTTCGTTCCAGCGTGCCCAGCAGACAGCGATGGTGGGAGTGACCGGCGGCGCATCTTCCAGTTCCTCGGCCCCTTTTCTTGAGATTGCCTCCCTCCGGGAGCAACTTGCTGGTGCGGTGGCTCGGGCGACCCGGGCGGAAGAGGAGCGTGATGCCTGGGTGGCGACTGTAGCGGAGCTGCGACATCGCGGTGAGGAGAGACCTTCTCCAGACATCCTGGAGTTAAGGGTTCTTCTGCAGATGATGAGGAGAGAGGCAGAGAGAGAGAAAGCCGAGAGAAGGTCTGAGCGACAGCGGGATCAGACTGAGAGGAGGGCCTTAGAGGCCCAAGTGAGGGAGCTCCAGCTGGGCCTTCAGGCCATCGTGCAGAGGCTAGGAGGGATGGAGACGCGCTATAAGAGAGCGCGAGAGTTCGGGGAGCGACTGCGCCAGTCTGGTCGCTTTGCCGCTAGTGGCTTCTTTGCCACGCCAGGGGAGGAGCAGCGAGTCATTGCTGTGGAGCCGGCGCCACGAGGCGAGGTAGGTGCTACTGCATGGGGATCCCGGAGGCTTCTGAGGGACCCTCACCTCAAGGGAGAGGAGAGGGACGCCTAGAGGGACGAGCATGAAAATAATGGCAAGAGCTGGCGAGCTAGTGGACCCGCCACCTCTCTATGATTGTAGTGTTTATGACAGCTTATGTAGAATTATGAATGGAGTGATTTGATTTTCTGCTGCTTGTTTGTTCTCTTGTGCGTTCCTTCTTCCCTACACTTCCTCTCCTTTGCACTGTTCCCATGTGATGGGTCTGTCGAGACTCCACCCCAAGCAGAGAATCACGTCTTGTTGTGACCATTTTCCATGCGAATCTACCATCGAAGTTAATAATGACGGCCCTAGTTCCTTCTCCCGGATGTTGCGTCAAATTTTGCGGACGTCCTTCAAAACATGATAGGGTATCCCTAGACAACATAGGGTGCTAGTCGTCATATTCTTCATCCAATCAACACCCAGTGCGAGCGGTGAAGTGACACACGGGACCGATGGCAGGTGTCTCATTGCGAGGGCTATCATTAAAAGGTGATAGAGGTAATCTTGGCCCACACTCCTTCCATTTCTATAAACTCTTGTCCCTTTTATCCTCCTAGGTATATCTGATGAGGGCATCCCTTGCCCCTCCACATTTTCTCCGGACTCGAATTGTTCGTCGACAAGCGCCATTATGTTAGTCATGTATTTTTGAGTCTAGTCATGTAATCTTCTCATTTTATTTGAGTCAATATCATGTAATTTTCCCTTTATTTGAGTCATGTACCTAGGTTAGTGAGTCATTTTCCTAAGTATTGTGTCATTAGGTTGGTTTGTTAGGCTAGTGGGCCCAATTCATTGGACTTGGCCCAAGGGCACCCCTATCCCTTCGGTTATTTGTCATTGAGTCAAATGACAGGGACTTTTGTAGAAATGTGGGTTGCCTATATATAGGACCCCATTCCCCTCATTTTGAAGTAATGAACAATTGAATGAAAATTGAAATCCACTTCCAAATCCCACTAGATCTCTCTCTCTCTCACTCTCTCTCTCTCTAAGGGGTCCCCCCTCTCTCTCTCTCTCTCTCCCTCCACCCCAATTTTTGGAATTTTCTCTCTCCTCCCCATTCACCCCTCATTAAGACCTCTCCCCTTCCCCATACACCCATTTAACTCCCCCCCAACCCAAGGTGGCATCCTACAATCCACACCCCACCTCCCAACCCCCAACTACCCAACACCACTTCCTAAGCACCCCTTCCTCTCCCCAAGGTTGAAGGGGCTCTTCCCTAAGCCCAAATTCAAATTTCCCTCTCCCTAGGGCAGTGCCCTTCCATCTCCCCACCTCCCAAACCACCCAAAGTCGCAGCCCCCCTTCCCCATACCAGCCAAGTTCACCATCCACCTCTTACTCTCTTGGCCATCCCCTTCCCCACCCCCTCATCTTCTTCTCATTCAGCCTCTGTTTCAGGCAGCAGAGTTGCAGCAACTTGCAGAGGCAGCCACGACCGTCTCTCAAAGATTCAGGTGGCAAGGCCTACATTGCTGGAATCGTCATCGAGATAGCTTTCCAACGGTGGTGGTCTCGCCGGCTTCTGAGTTCGGAGCTGTCCGCAGGAGCGTCATCTTCAACGACTGCGCAATCTGTCCCAGACTGAAGACCAGAGCGATCTTGGAAGCTGTTCTGCGGTCAACCTTGGAGGAATTCGAGCACACTTCCTTCTACAAAATTCTTTTTCGTCTAGTCCTCCATCAGTAGCAGAAAGAACGATGCCAATCGCCTGCCCGAGCTATTTGTTCTGAATTATTTCATCGGAGTGTACAGTCTGCCACCAGTGGACTCAGCTACTCCGACCACGATCGCGTCACCGCCAGTTTCGTTCAATTTGAAGTTCGGGAGCGACCGCAGCGCTTTCTGCAATCCACTACATTAGTTCTGCATCAGTCCGAAGCAGAGTGTTGCTGTCCTGCTCCAGTCGCCGGTCCGATCAGCCCCGAGGTCCAGAGCTTCCCAAAAAAATTTAGGCATCATCCTCTGTCAGTTGGGAAACTTTTGGCGCAGGTTTCGTCAAGATCTGATGATGGGGACATCACCCAGCGTTCCCTCTGGCTAGACACCCCTCTCCCTTCTGGAGACGGGTAGGCTGCGACTGCACGACTTGATGGGTCCTCGACGACATTAGAGTTTATTACTATGGACATCATGATGTATTTTCCCTTTTCTTGAGTCTTTTTGATGTATTTTGAGTCATGTCCTAGGTGCTCATATTAGTGGATCAACATATTGGGCTTGTTTGGCTTTGTGGCCCATCTAGAGGAGCTAGGCCCATGAGCACCCCTTCTTGCACCTGGGTTATCTATCTTTTGTTCTTTTCTCAGGGGCTTTTGTATAAAGTTGGGATCCCTATATATAGGACCCCAACTCCCACATGAGAAGGTTAATGAATTATTGAGTATTTTGAGCATAAGTGCATCTCCCCCCTCTCTCTCTAGCTTTCTCACTCTCTCTCTCTCTCTCTCTCTCTCTCTCTCCAGGGGGCAGACCCCTTCTCTCTCCTCCTCTCTCTCTCCCTAGGGCGCACCTGCCCCTTCACCTTCCCCACTTGCCACATCAGCAGCCACCTCAGCCCCCACCCTTTCACATCCCTTAGGTCCATAACTCCCATTAACACTTCCACATTCCCAAGTGACTCTTCCAATTCCCCACACACCTTCTCCACCTCCAAGGCAACCATCCCTCTCCCCCAAGCAACCCCTCCACTTCCCCACATATCCTTTCATATCCCCAAGCAATCAAACACCCCCCCCACTTCAAACTTGCGCACCCCTCTCCACCCACTCACCTCCCCACTTGCCTTGGCCGACCCCCCCTCATTCCCCTCTCACCTAGCCGCGGCCTCCTCTCCCCTCCCCCTCTTGGACCTCCATCTCCCCAGCTCCAATCCTCTCCACACCCCTACACTCCCTCTCCCATCGACCCTCCACCCCACCATCTCCAATATTGCCAATCCCCATCCCTACCCCTAGTTCCACCACCATCCCTTCTCTTCATCTTGATCAGTCTGCAGGTGGCAGAAAAGGGTTGCAACTAGCAGAAGTGTCCCCGGAGTCATAAAGCTACATCCAGAGGCGTGGCCTACATCGACGGAAAGATCTGTGAGTCCCCTTCGTAAGCGAGGTGGAATCATCCCGTTCCGATTTTGTGGCCAACCGGGAGAGCTGTTCTACCACGACTGCGCCAGACATCCTCTGCAGAGAGCCTGAGCCCGATTGGAAGCAGCTTCACGACCAACAGCGAAGGAACCCGACAGAAAGTTCTTCAACAACGTTCTTCCTTCCCCTGTCCCCGATCAGGAGCAAGAAACGGGACCTCGTTCGGCATCCAGGAACCAGAGTTCCGAATTTTCTCCCTCAGTCGCGTGGGTCTGCCTCCTGCTGTCTACAGCGACCAGTGACTGATCGTCGGTGTCCCCCAGTCCACCCCAACTTCAGAAAGGGTTGCCGTCAGTTTTTCTGTGCAGAGGCTTCTTCCAAGATTCCGGCAACTCTGACGGTTCATAATTCGGCATCCGGGAGCGTCTGTGGCAACCTCTGCGTCCTACTGCCTCAGACCTGAAGCCGTCAGCATCAGAATCCCTCGTCCTGTTCGAGCCACCGCCGCGGCCAGCGACGACGCCAGAAGAATTCGCTAAAATTCAGAGGTGTCCCCGTCCCTGTTACGAAGAATTCCCCCTTGGTTTCATCGCCGGAAAAATTCCTGAGGACGAACCACGACTGTGGCAGTGGCGACCTGTTCCCTCTCACAGCAAGTGAACAGAACCTTCGACGGCTTCCACTCCTTCATCGTTGGCAAGTTTTCCCCTTCCGCCTGGCCGGCTTAGCGCCCCTCCCTGTGTGGAGGTAGTGTTTGATGTAAGTTTGATTTCCCCACCCCTAATCCAACCCTCCTGCGTGAGGAGTAGTTCATGTACTAAGCAGCTCAAGCGACATCGGCGCAGTGTGCGGGATCCACACTTCCCCGCTCGCCCTCGTCTCCGAACGGGGTTGGTTTCTTCAAACCAACCAGGTGAGCTCTAAACTTTGCTCCATTATTCTTAGTGCTTGTTTGTTTAATATCCGTAGACATAGCCCCGTTGTGCATGCGAGCGAGTGTCCGATCCCGATTCCACCTTCAAAGTGTGGTCACCGTGGTTAAAGTAAGCGAGTGGGACCTAGTGCCCCAATTGGCACTGGCCAGCCCCATAAGCGTGGGTTACGTACCCTCGGGAGGGCAACCCTAGCCCTGCTGGCACTCTACCAGCAAGGGTCATGATCCTTCACCTCCCCTTAGCATCCTATAGTCACCCCGGGCTCACGTGTGTGCGATGGCGTTTTGGTCCGGATTTATCAACTTAATTGTTATGTGATTGTGAATGCGGAATAGGTCCTAAGTTTACTTTTGGCTTGCTGCATACCCCGTAGTGGTGTCACATCAACTTGGTATCAGAGCAAGTTTTAGACTTGTCTCTACAAGCCTAGGTCCAAGGGCTATTGCATTTCCACCCTCTGTGTGTCGGTCTCTTCTTCCTCGTGCATGTCCACCCGTAGAGGCACTGTTTACCAAACCGACCACTCTACTTCAAATCCCCCCATGAGTTCCCATTCTCAGGGCAACCAAGGCATCCCTAGTGAAGTCCCACAAGCCCCAATGGAGCAATTTGAGACTACCCTTAGAACTATTATGGAGAAACTTGATGGACTTACCACCCGAATGGGTAGACTTGAGGAAGTGAGGGCCCCACCTAGGATCCCGGCCCCAAGAGCTCCCCCTCCACAGGTTGATCCGGGTAGGGAAGACCTTGAGAATGAGTGGTACCACGAACCAGAGAGGCCCCAACGGCCTCGGCATTATGAGAGACGACCCCACGAGGATCGAGATGAGTTCCTCCTAAAAATGATCAAAGTAGAGGCACCAAATTTTGATGGGTCCCATAACCCAAGTGTCTATGAGGAATGGGAGCATGGCATGGACCAATACTTTGAATGGTACCCCATGTCCGAAGAGAGAAAGGTTAGGTTGGCCAAGATGCACCTTCTTAAGTTAGCCAAAACCTATTGGCTAAAGGTAGAGAGTCAAAGAAGAATTAGGCGCGAAGAACCCATTAACACATGGTTAGACATGAAGACACAACTTAGAGATAAGTATCTTCCCCACTCCTATAGCCAACTTCTCCTTGACGAATGGCAAAGCCTTACCCAAGAAGGGAAAATCGTGGAGGAATACATAGAAAAGTTTGACTCATACCTCTTAAGATGCAGTGTCTTCGAAGACCCAACTGTCACCCTATCACGGTTTAGGAATGGTCTCCTTCCCCACATCAAAAGGGAACTTTACATGAGAGAGGCTCATAGCCTTGAAATTGCCTATCAAATAGCCCGGGATGTAGAGAGGTTCTCTAGAAACTCTAGGTTCGCCCCCCCCCCCCAAAGGACCGGGACCACGTCCCAACCTCCCTCCCCTATTGAGAACACCTCCTCCCAGTGGGGGAACTCCTACAAAACCCTCCCCTCAGCCAACCACACCCAACCCTCCTCCCCGAAGGGAAGACAACTCCAAAGCGAAGACCCCAATGAGCAATTCGGTCAAGTGCTTTCGATGCCATGGCTATGGCCACATAGCCACCCAATGTCCCTCCAAGGGTTTGTCAAACCTAGTCATTGAAAGTGGACCTTCTACTTCCCAGGAAACACCCGAGAGTACTATTGAGGAATACGAGGCTGCTTTAGGATGGGAAGAGGAATACAATGAGCAATTCTTTGAGGAAGAAGTCGAAGAGGACCCCCACTCCAGCCACCTAGGGGTGATAAGGTGCACCCTTACCCAACCACAAGAGGATGACTGGCGAAGGACTTCCATTTTTCACACATTTGTCAAGATCGGGGACCATGTTAGGAAGGTCATCCTAGACAACGGGAGTTGTGTCAACGCCGTGTCTCCGGACACTGTCAAGCTCCTAGGTCTTACCCCTACACCCCACCCCAAACCTTATCGTGTGTCATGGATAAACAATCACTCCCTACCCGTCAACACATGTTGTCTTATCCCCATCACCTTCTCATCCTACCAAGGGCAAATATGGTGTGATATCATACCTATGGCTGTAGGAAGCATCCTCTTAGGGAGACCTTGGATATATGATGTCAATGCCACCATCCATGGGAAAACGAACACATGCACCTTTGACCACGAGGGGAAGAGTATCCGCCTCAACCCCTCCCCTCCCCAAAAAGAACCACCCACCAAGGGAATCCTTCCTACACCACCAAAACCCAAGGCCTCATCTGCACCAACCCAAACAACCACCCAAAACCCCACCCTTGAAAAACCCACCGGGCCAGTCAAAGGCCTCCACCTCATCACTAGGAGAGAGCTCGAGGAAGAGTTAACCCGAGGGACACCACTTTGTGCTATTGTCATATGTCTTGGAGAGGCAACCCCCTCCAATCCTCACCCCATGGAAATCCACCCTCTCCTAGAAGAATTTAAGGACGTATTCCCCGAGGAACTCCCCGACCAACTACCACCCATGAGGGATGTCCAACATGCTATAGATCTCGTCCCGGGAGCCACCCTCCCAAACCTCCCCCACTATCGCCTCAACCCCACAGAACATGCTGAGTTAAGAAGGCAAGTGGAGGAACTGATTAGAAAGGGCTTTCTTAGGCTGAGCAAAAGCCCATGTGCCGTCCCGGCCCTCCTCACACCAAAGAAGGACGGGACATGGCGAATGTGTGTTGATAGTAGGGCCATCAACAAGATAACTATCAAATATAGGTTCCCCATACCTAGACTTGACGATATGCTGGACATGCTCGCCGGAGCCACCATATTTTTCAAAATAGACCTCAAAAGTGGCTATCATCAGGTTAGGATAAGGTCAGGGGATGAATGGAAAACGGCCTTTAAAACCAAAGATGGGCTTTATGAATGGTTGGTGATGCCTTTTGGGCTCTCAAATGCCCCAAGTACCTTCATGCGCCTTATGACCGAGGTCCTTAGGCCCTACATTGGAGTCTTCCTGGTAGTATACTTTGATGACATCCTCATCTACAGCCAGTCCAAAGAAGCCCATCTCAGTCACCTTAGGCAAGTCTGCACCACTCTTAGGAAGGAGAGCCTCTTTGCCAATTTTGGAAAATGTCAATTCATGACAAAGTCCATTACCTTCCTTGGGTACGTTGTCTCCACCGAAGGAGTATCCATGGACCCTGAAAAGGTCCAAGCCATCCTCGATTGGCCGGAACCCCGCACTCTCCATGAAGTCCGGAGCTTTCATGGGCTTGCCACCTTTTACCGACGGTTCCTCCGTGGGTTTAGCACAGTCACAGCCCCTATCAGCGACTGCCTCAAAAAGGGGACCTTTGTGTGGACCAAGTCCGCAACTAGAGCCTTCCAAGAACTCAAGGAGAGGATGACCCAAGCCCATGTACTATGCCTCCCTGACTTCTCCAAAGTCTTTGAGGTGACTTGTGATGCCTCCGGGGTAGGAATTGGCGGGATCTTTAGCCAGGAAGGACATCCAGTGGCCTATTTTAGTGAGAAGTTGTGTGATGCCAGGATGAGGTACTCCACCTACGACAAGGAATTTTATGCCGTGGTTCAATCCCTCCGGCACTGGAGACACTATCTCTTGCCGAAAGAATTTGTCATATTCTCTGACCATGAGGCCCTGAAATACCTCAATTCCCAGCAGAAACTGAATGCTCGGCATGCTCGATGGGTCGAATACATCCAGGCCTACACATTTGTGATCAAACATAAGGCCGGAAGTGAAAACCGTGCTGCCGATGCCCTCAGTAGGAGAATTTCCTTGCTAGCTACTATTCGGGTGGAAGTCATAGGATTTGAAAGACTCAAGGAAGAGTACTCTGATTGCCCGGACTTTGGTCGAATCCATACCACTCTGTCCACCCTCTCACTTAGGGAACATCAAGGGTTCATCTTAGAGGACGGGTTCATTTTCAAAGGCCATAGACTTTGCATACCTAGAACCTCTCTACGGGACTTCCTGATCTGGGAGTTACATGCAGGAGGCCTTGCTGGGCATTTTGGGGTGCATAAGACCATTGCTTTGGTTGAGGGTCAGTTCTTCTAGCCAAGTCTCAAAAGGGACGTAGCCAAAATTGTAGGACAGTGCCGGATATGTGCCTCAGCCAAGCAAACAAGGCAGAACACTGGCCTCTACACACCACTCCCTGTCCCTGACCGCCCTTGGCAAGACTTAAGCATGGACTTCGTCTTAGGCCTACCTAGGACTCAAAAAAGGCATGATTCAATCTTTGTAGTAGTGGATAGGTTTTCTAAGATGGCCCATTTCATCCCCTGCTCCAAAACTTCTGACGCCTCTCATGTGGCCCGCCTATTCTTCGATGAGGTAGTTCGCCTCCATGGTCTACCCAAGACCATCATTTCTGATAGGGATGTCAAATTCACCAGCTATTTCTGGAAGACTCTCTGGCACCTAATGGGGACCCTTCTCAAATTTTCCACGGCCTATCACCCTCAAACGGACGACCAGACCGAAGTCATTAATAGGAGCCTTGGGAATCTACTCCGGTGTCTTGTTGAGGATCGCCCCGGGAATGGGGATCTCATATTACCCCAGGCAGAGTTTGCATACAACAATTCAGTGAATAGGTCGATAGGGATGAGCCCATTTGAAGCTGTGCATGGGTACAAACCTAGAAAGCCTACAGATCTCATTCCTTTGCCACCACATGCTAGAGTGTCTATTAGTGCTGAGTCGTTTGCCCAACACATGAAAGAATTGCATGAAGAAATCCGCAAACACATTAACAAAAGCAATGAGGTGTATAAAAAGTCGGCCGATTCCCACCGTCGCCACCAGGAGTTTCACGTAGGTGATTAAGTGATGGTAAGAACTGAGAGGCTTTCCCCAGGGAATGTCTCCAAACTGAGGCCCCTTCCAGGTTTTAAAGAGGATTGCCACGAACGCTTACGTGTTGGACCTCCCCGAGGAGTACGCAGTAAGTCCCACATTCAATGTGGCTGACTTGGTGCCATATAGGGGACCCACGGTGACACCCAGTGAGGAAATTGAGCCTGTTCCACCTTCTGAGAGAGCCACCACTCATGAGAGAGTTCCACCAATCCAGAGAGGCCAACGGGAGCAAATAGAGCGGATATTGGATGAACAGGTCACTGTCACCCGGAGCAAAGCGTACGAGCGATACTTGGTCAGGTGGAAGGGCCGGCCCCCTTCAGATGATTCATGGGTGAGCAGGGAGGATCTTCAGCAGCTGGACCCCGACCTCCTGGAGCATTACCGCATCCGAGAGGACCCTTTCTCGACAGAGTCGAGTTCTTCACAGCCCGGGGGAGTTGATGGGGACATCACCCAGCGTTCCCTCTGGCTAGACACCCCTCTCCCTTCTGGAGACGGGTAGGCTGCGACTGCACGACTTGATGGGTCCTCGACGACATTAGAGTTTATTACTATGGACATCATGATGTATTTTCCCTTTTCTTGAGTCTTTTTGATATATTTTGAGTCATGTCCTAGGTGCTCATATTAGTGGATCAACATATTGGGCTTGTTTGGCTTTGTGGCCCATCTAGAGGAGCTAGGCCCATGAGCACCCCTTCTTGCACCTGGGTTATCTGTCTTTTGTTCTTTTCTCAGGGGCTTTTGTACAAAGTTGGGATCCCTATATATAGGACCCCAACTCCCACATGAGAAGGTTAATGAATTATTGAGTATTTTGAGCATAAGTGCATCTCCCCCCCCTCTCTCTAGCTTTCTCACTCTCTCTCTCTCTCTCTCTCTTCAGGGGGCGGACCCCTTCTCTCTCCTCCTCTCTCTCTCCCAAGGGCGCACCTGCCCCTTCACCTTCCCCACTTGCCACATCAGCAGCCACCTCAGCCCCCACCCTTTCACATCCCTTAGGTCCATAACTCCCATTAACACTTCCACATTCCCAAGTGACTCTTCCAATTCCCCACACACCTTCTCCACCTCCAAGGCAACCATCCCTCTCCCCCAAGCAACCCCTCCACTTCCCCACATATCCTTTCATATTCCCAAGCAATCAAACACCCCCCCCACTTCAAACTTGCGCACCCCTCTCCACCCACTCACCTCCCCACTTGCCTTGGCCGACCCCCCCTCATTCCCCTCTCACCTAGCCGCGGCCTCCTCTCCCCTCCCCCTCTTGGACCTCCATCTCCCCAGCTCCAATCCTCTCCACACCCCTACAGTCCCTCTCCCATCGACCCTCCACCCCACCATCTCCAATATTGCCAATCCCCATCCCTACCCCTAGTTCCACCACCATCCCTTCTCTTCATCTTGATCAGTCTGCAGGTGGTAGAAAAGGGTTGCAACTAGCAGAGGTGTCCCCGGAGTCATAAAGCTACATCCAGAGGCGTGGCCTACATCGACGGAAAGATCTGCGAGTCCCCTTCGCAAGCGAGGTCGAATCATCCCGTTCCGAGTTCGTGGCCAACCGGGAGAGCTGTTCTACCACGACTGCGCCAGACATCATCTGCAGAGAGCCTGAGTCCGATTGGAAGCAGCTTCACGACCAACAGTGAAGGAACCCGACAGAAAGTTCTTCAACAAAGTTCTTCCTTCCCCTGTCCCCGATCAGGATCAAGAAACGAGACCTCGTTCGGCATCCAGGAACCAGAGTTACGAATTTTCTCCCTCAGTCGCGCGGGTCTGCCTCCTGCTGTCTACAGCGACCAGTGACTGATTGTCGGCGTCCCCCAGTCCACCCCGACTTCAGAAAGGGTTGCCGTCAGTTTTTCTGTGCAGAGGCTTCTTCCACGATTCCGGAAACTCTGATGGTTTGTAATTCGGCATCCGGGAGCGTCTGTGGCAACCTCTGCATCCTACTGCCTCAGACCTGAAGCCGTCAGCATCAGAATCCCTCATCCTGTTCGAGCCACCGCCGCGGCCAGCGACGACGCCAGAAGAATTCGCTAAAATTCAGAGGTGTCCCCGTCCCTGTTACGAAGAATTCCCCCTTGGTTTCGTTGCTGGAAAAATTCCTGAGGACGAACCACGACTGTGGCAGTGGCGACCTGTTCCCTCTCACAGCAAGTGAACAGAACCTTCGACGGCTTCCACTCCTTCATCGTTGGCAAGTTTTCCCCTTCCGCCTGGCCGGCTTAGCGCCCCTCCCTGCGTGGAGGTAGTGGTTGATGTAAGTTTGATTTCCCCACCCCTAATCCAACCCTCCTGCGTGAGGAGTAGTTCATGTACTAAGCAGCTCAAGCGACATCGGCGCAGTGTGCGGGATCCACACTTCCCCGCTCGCCCTCGTCTCCGAACGGGGTTGGTTTCTTCAAACCAACCAGGTGAGCTCTAAACTTTGCTCCATTATTCTTAGTGCTTGTTTGTTTAATATCCGTAGACATAGCCCCGTTGTGCATGCGAGCGAGTGTCCGATCCCGATTCCACCTTCAAAGTGTGGTCACCGTGGTTAAAGTAAGCAAGTGGGACCTAGTGCCCCAATTGGCACCGGCCAGCCCCATAAGCGTGGGTTACGTACCCTCGGGAGGGCAACCCTAGCCCTGCTGGCACTCTACCAGCAAGGGTCTTGATCCTTCACCTCCCCTTAGCATCCTATAGTCACCCCGGGCTCACGTGTGTGCGATGGCGTTTTGGTCCGGATTTATCAACTTAATTGTTATGTGATTGTGAATGCGGAATAGGTCCTAAGTTTACTTTTGGCTTGCTGCATACCCCGTAGTGGTGTCACATCATCTGAGCTCTGTGGAATTTGTGGCAGTGACATCACCGGCCCCCTGTCCAATAATTCTGAAGGTTGGCAGAACCGGCGGGGATCGGCAAATCGGGTTTCCTTAGCATAAGTCCCCACCCAGCATGGCCGGCTGAAGGCCCCTCCCTGCGTGGAGGTAGTATTGGATGTAATAAGATTAATCCCCACCCCAAGATCACCCCTCCTGCGAGAGGTGTAGTGGTGTAATCTTTCCATTTCAGGTTGAAGCGACACCGACGCGGCGTGCGGGTGCATACCCTCGCCTCCCCGCTCGCCCCCGTCTCCGGCCGGAGTCGGCGTCTTCACGCCGGCTAGGTGAGCTCCTGAACATCTCTCATTGCTGTAATGGACTTGCTTAGCTTAGTATTGCTATAGTTACTCCGTCGGCGGTAAGAGAGTGTCCGATTTTAAATTGCTCCCCAAATTGAGTGACCACCGCGGGCGAGTTGTGAGAGTATCCACTTAACCCACACCCTTGGTGTGTTGGCCGCCCATGATTTGGGCATCCCAGGCCCATTTGGGGTTCTCCCCAAGCTAGCCAACCATTGGAGCCTCAAGGTCCCACCTCGGACCCTCTCCAACATCGCCTAGTCGCCATCGGGCACTAGTGTGCGCCATACGGGTGAGCTCGCTAGTGTGAGTCCACTGCTCAAACTTGAATGCTTGCAAAATAGGTCCATAGGTGGTGTCACATCAAGTGGTATCAGAGCAAGTTCACAACTTGTCTCTATCAAGTTGGTCCTAGGGCATGTCTATGCATTTAGAGTCTTCAAGTGCATCACTCTTGTCCCCTAGTATGGCCACCTCATATCGACCTTACCAATCGGCCCACTCCATAAGTCCAAGCCACCAAGAGATGCCTACCACTAACACCCATAACTTCCCTGGCCATGTCAACTACTTCATGAAAGCCTTGACCTATGCCAATGAGCGGCTTGATAACATATCGGGCCGACTCAACCAACTTGGAGAAAATAGGCCCGCCCCAAGGACGGACGATAGGATGGTCCCTTTCCCACTTCCCACCTTTGATGGAACCTCTCCTAGAGAATATTTAGATTGGGAAGCTACAATGGACCAATACTTCACTTGGTATCATATGTCCGAGGATGAAAAGGCATTGGTTGCCAAAATGCAACTTACCAAACGGGCAGAAACTTATTGGATGCAAATTGTCGGGCTAAAGGTACTTAGAAGGGAAACTCCCATCACCACTTGGAAGGACATGAAGGAGCAACTTAGGGCTAGATATGTTTCCCCCTCATACTCAAATCACCAAGACCTAAGGAGCACTTCAACTCCTTCATCCCCACCTAGCCAACCCATGACCCTAATTCCCCATTCCATATCACTTCCCACCTATCCTACCCCAACCACCACACCAGCACCCTACCTACAAACTCCCACCACAACCATATGTCCACAAACCCAATTGGACCCCGTGTCCACCCATCCACCAAGGCCCATAATGGCCACCACCCCCAAACCCAAAACCCCTCACCAAACCCATACCCCACAAGCCCCCTTGACCACCACCACAAACCCACCATCATCCCCAAAAAGGGACACATCTCCCAAAACAAATCAACCCAAAATCCTTCACCCAACCCACCTCCCGCTTCCTACACCAATCTTTCCCCAACCTAGGCCTCCTCTACTTCCCCTTCCTATCCCAACCCAAGCCCATGCTTGTTCACCACCTCGGGTGTGTCATACGCTAGCTATCACCAAACCACCCCCCATAGATCCCCCTACTCTATTAGCAATAGAAGTTGCAACCCACACACCCACCCAAGTGGAGAAGGATGCCCATCCGGATCCACCTCCCAACATGGAGGAAATCCAAAGGCCAAACAACTCATACACCTCTAGCCTAGCTCCTCTAGAGACACCCAACCTCACCATAGGTAAGTCCATACTCCAATGGCTCAAGAAAGGTTTCACCATTCCTAGTTCAAAACCATGCCACCTACCCATGGGATATCAATCCCAAATCATTCCCATTCAGCCACATGTCACTTATCAAACTTCCTATTGTGTGGAAGATTTGGGAGACTTAGTGAACTACCTACATTGGCAAATTCACTTGACCAATATGCTAGCCATGAGACCGTCCGAAACTAACACCATTAGCCTAGCATATCCCACCATTGGCTCCATCACTTCCATCTACACTAATGGCCAAGTTACTAGTGAGATCATCCTCCTTCTTCCCATGGAGGAAGAACCTATCCTATTCCACTCCCCAACCATAGAGATCCCAAGTGCTTTGATCGGCCAACCCATTAGCAACTTTGGCCCAATTATTAAGGAGGAGGACTCACCATTCGAGGACCTTGAGAGCATAGAGTACCCCTACCAAGGTGACCCTTACCATGATCCCTTTAACCCTTTTCTATGGGAGCCTAGATCTCCATGTAACCCACTCACCTTATTCACCACCCACCATTTCCTACCCTCACCCACCATGTTGGGCCAAGCCCACCTCATCCATGACCCATGTTACACCATAGGAATCATGACCTTATGCAACACCCGCCTAGAGATCAAGAAGGTGCCCCACCCTATATCCACCTACCTAGATCCCTTCGACCCTTTTGAGTGGAAGCTCAAAGACCACCCCACCATCCCACATGAGGAAGTCATCTTTGGGAAAGGAATTCATATGTCTTGGCACATCACACCGCTTGGCATGATTAGTCCGTCGGGTACATTCATCCATATCACCCACATGTCAAAAAAAAAACATGAGTGGTCAATATTTGGTTGTAATGGTCCACCATCATTCATCATAAATCTCAAGCATGTTAGGAGCATTCATGGATGTCCGGGTCCTCCAACATTCATCACACTCACTCACAAGAGGGACACCTATGGATGCCCCGGTCCTCCCAAATCCTTCAAAGTCTTCATAACATCAATGCATGATAGGTCTATATGTGGTTGTCCAGGACCCCCTTTACATACCATACATTGTCAACTCACACCGCATCATAGTACATGGCATATGCATTCAAGCAAGTATCAAGCAACAAGCTGTGGGATTCACAAGAAATGAGCACAAACTCCTAAGCACCACTTTGAGTTCCAAGTTGACAACTTGGCGATGATGGCTTTGGAGTGGCTCTACTTTAGGGTCACCTCCAATCTGAGGGCACGAGGACTTGGACCTTGCCAAGTTCCGAGTGGCTTTGGCAACCAAGCTTATGGGTTGAACTTTCAAAAGGGTTTTGGGATTCTCCCCATTTCTCATGTGGCAGATTCAGCACGCTCTAAGGGCACCGCGGTGGATCCTAGTGAGTGCCTCGAACTTACACCTACCCTTGTGAGAGACACCCTCGGAGTGCCACCACAAATAGCCTGAGAGCCCGACGTGAGCACACAGCGGCAATACTAGGCAAGCAAGATCTCATCGCCAGCATGAGGGTATGACCAAGCCACTTTGTCGAGCTGAAGCGCCGTTCCCCGACTATGGTCGCGGGTTGAGTATGGAGATCGTGGATCACCCAGAGCCGCAGTTCGATGTACTACTTCCCTGGTGGACCCATACTCGACGGGGTCGAGTTTTCCCCACCCCGGGGGTATGATGAGGGCATCCCGTGCCCCTCCACATTTTCTCCAGACTCGGATTGTTCGTCGACAAGCGCCATTATGTTAGTCATGTATTTTTGAGTCTAGTCATGTAATCTTCACATTTTATTTGAGTCAATATCATGTAATTTTCCCTTTATTTGAGTCATGTACCTAGGTTAGTGAGTCATTTTCCTAAGTATTGTGTCATTAGGTTGGTTTGTTAGGCTAGTGGGCCCAATTCATTGGGCTTGGCCCAAGGGCACCCCTATCCCTTCGGTTATTTGTCATTGAGTCAAATGACAGGGACTTTTGTAGAAATGTGGGTTGCCTATATATAGGACACCATTCCCCTCATTTTGAAGTAATGAACAATTGAATGAAAAGTGAAATCCACTTCCAAATCCCACTAGATCTCTCTCTCTCTCACTCTCTCTCTCTATAAGGGGTCCCCCCTCTCTCTCTCTCTCTCCCTCCACCCTAATTTTCAGAATTTTCTCTCTCCTCCCCATTCACCCCTCATTAAGACCTCTCCCCTTCCCCATACACCCATTTAACTCCCCCCCAACCCAAGGTGGCATCCTACAATCCACACCCCACCTCCCAACCCCCAACTACCCAACACCACTTCCTAAGCACCCCTTCCTCTCCCCAAGGTTGAAGGGGCTCTTCCCTAAGCCCAAATTCAAATTTCCCTCTCCCTAGGGCAGTGCCCTTCCATCTCCCCACCTCCCAAACCACCCAAAGTCGCAGCCCCCCTTCCCCATACCAGCCAAGTTCACCATCCACCTCTTACTCTCTTGGCCATCCCCTTCCCCACCCCCTCATCTTCTTCTCATTCAGCCTCTGTTTCAGGCAGTAGAGTTGTAGCAACTTGCAGAGGCAGCCACGACCGTCTCTCAAAGATTCATGTGGCAAGTCCTACATTGCTGGAATCGTCATCGAGATAGCTTTCCAACGGTGGTGGTCTCGCCGGCTTCCGAGTTCGGAGCTGTCCGCAGGAGCGTCATCTTCAACGACTGCGCAATCTGTCCCAGACTGAAAACCAGAGCGATCTTGGAAGCTGTTCTGCGGTCAACCTTGGAGGAATTCGAGCACACTTCCTTCTACAAAATTCTTTTTCGTCTAGTCCTCCATCAGTAGCAGAAAGAACGATGCCAATCGCCTGCCCGAGCTATTTGTTCTGAATTATTTCATCGGAGTGTGCAGTCTGCCACCAGTGGACTCAGCTACTCCGACCACGATCGCGTCACCGCCAGTTTCGTTCAATTTCAAGTTCGGGAGCGACCGCAGCGCTTTCTGCAATCCACTACATTAGTTTTGCATCAGTCCGAAGCAGAGTGTTGCTGTCCTGCTCCAGTCGTCGGTCCGATCAGCCCCGAGGTCCAGAGCTTCCCAAAAAAATTCAGGCATCATCCTCTGTCAGTTGGGAAACTTTTGGCGCAGGTTTCGTCAAGATCTGAGCTCTGTGGAATTTGTGGTAGTGACATCACCGGCCCCCTGTCCAATAATTCTGAAGGTTGGCAGAACCGACGGGGATCGGCAAATCGGGTTTCCTTAGCATAAGTCCCCACCCCGCTTGGCCGGCTGAAGGCCCCTCACTGCGTGGAGGTAGTATTGGATGTAATAAGATTAATCCCCACCCCAAGATCACCCCTCCTGCGAGAGGTGTAGTGGTGTAATCTTTCCATTTCAGGTTGAAGCGACACCGATGCGGCGTGCGGGTGCATACCCTCGCCTCCCCGCTCGCCCCCATCTCCGGCCGGAGTCGGCGTCTTCACGCCGGCTAGGTGAGCTCCTGAACATCTCTCATTGCTGTAATGGACTTGCTTAGCTTAGTATTGCTATAGTTACTCCGTCGACGGTAAGAGAGTGTCCGATTTTAAATTACTCCCCAAATTGAGTGACCACCGTGGGTGAGTTGTGAGAGTATCCACTTAACCCACACCCTTGGTGTGTTGGCCGCCCATGATTTTGGCATCCCAGGCCCATTTGGGGTTCTCCCCAAGCTAGCCAACCATTGGAGCCTCAAGGTCCCACCTCGGACCCTCTCCAACATCGCCTAGTCACCATCGGGCACTAGTGTGCGCCATACGGGTGAGCTCGCTAGTGTGAGTCCGCTGCTCAACTTGAATGCTTGCAAAATAGGTCCATAGGTGGTGTCACATCAATATCGAGAGCTAACTCGAGGAGCACAAGTTCTCACGGGAGAGGAGGAGTTCAAAATTCTGAGAGTTGGATGGAGGGCGAATCTTCCCACTCCTCGAAGAGAAGCAGATCCAGTGGTAGTAGTTCCAGGAGGCTTTCGGACCTCGAAGGGCACTTCAGCGAAAGGGCCCAATCACAACTCGTAAGCTGAGCTTTCTTGCCCTTTTTTTCATTCTTTTTTCTTCCTTTCTTTCTGACCAAACATCATCTCCATTCCCTGTATGCGTAGAGTGTGATGAAATCACAGATCTCATGGGAGTTGGTAGTGGCAGCATACCGAGGTCTCCCAGATTTTCAGAAGGCCGGGCTAGACGTGATGGGTTTTGGCACCTTTCTTCGGATCGAGCCGATCCAGCTCGACCTGGTCCTGATCCAAGCCTTGTGTGAGAGATGGGACCCAGTGAGTCGGGCATTCCTGATGCCCTGGGGGCACATGGTGCCCAGCTTGGAGGACGTGGTCCGAATCACAAGCCTGAAGGTGGAGGGCGAGGCAGTGACCGGGGTCACTTATGCGGATTACCGAGAAGGTGCTCGGAAGCTACTGGGTTTGGATCTAGATAGTCGGAAAAATAGGTCGGTAGCTAGGGCGTCCCTCATGGATGCGTTAGGGCTCACCGACACTCGTCGGCGGGACGATGAATCCTCAGAAGAGTTTATGGAAAGGATGGAAATAGGATGCCGTGCCGTGTACTGCACAAATTTCGGCAACTGGGAAAGATGCAACATAGATTTGAGAAGATTTCTCCTCTTCCTTTTGGGGAGATTGGTACAGAGCTCGAAAGGGGATGGTATCCAATGTCGCTTCCTGGAGCTGCTATCAGACCTTGAAAGAGTAGGATACTACGCCTGGGGAGCTGCCATGCTGGCACACTTGTTTGCAGGCCTGTTCCAAGAAGTGGATCGTGAGATGGCTGTGAGTGGTTTTACACCATTCATCCAGGTATTTTTGGTTTTGCTTGTTTTGTATTTTTTTTGTTGTTTTTGCAAAGTACTGATGACCTGCACCGAGCAGCTGTGGAGCTATTATTACCTCCCCATGGGGAGAGCTTGGCATTGGCGACCCGCGATGGTGCCGCTAGCCAGGCTGTGGGAACCCATCATGAGTGCGGCACCCCTAACTTACCAACTGATGGTGCTAAGGCGAGAGCTACAGGAGTTCCCTGCAGCGATGATAAACTGGAGACCCTACTCAGACATGGTCGATGCCGACCAGCCGTGGGTTCTAGCAAGTCGTGCCCGGTTTGGACGGGAACTGTGGATGCACTGCCTGAATGAAATCGAGCCGCTTCGGCTACAATTGGTTATGAGGACTTTAGGACTGGCTCAAGAATGGGTGGATTCAGTTGCGCCACCTCATGTCGGGAGAAAGACGCGAGGACCGGCGACCTGCATTGACTGGCGCGTACGGTTCCCTGAACAGTATGAGGACTGGCAACGGGGTGGCACAATTGTAGAATCACAGGCGCGGGATAGCGAGGATTACATGCGTCTATACAAGACAAGGTACGCAGAGCGGTTCCAACCCCGGGGACTTGTGAAGGTAGATTTCCCCTTTTCCTCTTTTCTTCATTCTCCCTTTTTTTGGTTTTCTGGTGGAAATGCTGACTCGTATGGCTGCAGGATATCCGTGATACGATGATAGCAACTTTACGAACTCGCTTGATAGAGATGGAGCAACGGTTGGGCGATGCCCGCGGAGCTACGAGCGCCTTGGTAGGTGTATAGTGCGTTCCTAATTAAAATCGCAGATTCCAGATGTTGGCTGCTAATTCACGCGGTCGTAGCATGCCCAGATTGGCGCGGCTTCCCCAGCGATGGGAGTAGGTGGTGCCTCTTCCAGCTTGTGGATTCTCACCTCAGAACTTGACTTGCTTCATGAGCAACTTGCTCACGCCACGCAGCGTGCTGCGGAGGCAGAAGGGATGCTCTGTATACAGGTAAAAGTTTCAGTGTTGAGTTCTCTTTGTTTACGCCTTATCGCGTATCTGAGATGGTACACTCGGCAGGAAAAGGAGACGGAAGAAGCGCTTGCGCAAGCTACGCAGAAGGAGGCTAGGATAGCAGAACTGGAGAGGGAACTGCGGCGTCATCCTGATGACGACTCCTCTAGGGATGCCGTGGAACTGAGGATCACTCTCTAGTTGGAGAGGGAAGACCGCGAGAGAGAACGTGCAGAGAAAGAAAGAGACGCAGAGAGAGAAAGAGCCAACAGATTGACTGAAAGGGAGGAACAAAGGGCCATGGAGGCCCAACTATTCGAACTCCGAATCAGCCTTGGTCTTGCTGAACAGTGGCTGAGAGATGGTGAGGAGCGCTACCGAAGAGCACGAGAGCGTGGCTTTCGTGTTGGTAGCTTCTCTGCTACTTCCGTGGATCAACGCCGGGATGTGGGAATAGGAAGGGGAGTACAGAGCGGTAGGAGTACCGCTTTTCGTAGTTGGGTAGCACCTTTGATAGCGTTTTACCCGGAGAGTAGTGGGACGAGTAATGCGGAGAGAGAGGGCGGAACTTGATGTAATTTTTTTTATTTTTGGAATAAAATACAAGGTTCGGTTTGTTTAGTTTTCACCTTTGCTTCTGTTGCCTGAATCCCTGCACACATCACTGAAACAAACGAATCAGAATTTCTGTTCTGACTTGGCCCCTTGCTCAATAAGCAAATGGTCACTGTGACTGTCCTTGATAACTGGTCAAGGGGCCAAGCCTTTATTTAAGGAAGGCGAGAGAAAGATGTAGTGATGATAAATGCGTCAGGCAAGTATACGAATGCAAGCGGTATTAAAAGTGAGATGCTGCACGTAAATGCAATCATGCAAAATTGATTTGTTTTCTTTTTTATATTTGGCATTTTTTGTTTTATCATAAAAAAGATTTTTTTATTTACAAATATGTACATTTTCTCTTTTTCCTTTTTTTGTTGTTTTATCATTTCAATTTTTTTGTTGCTAACGCCCGGCAAGCACCCGAATGGCACCTAACCTACGTGAGAACAGGGGTTTCTTACTAACCTCCTAGGTATCCTAAGTGCACATCTAGGTTGATTTGGGCCTCTAGACCCCTCGAATGATGATCCCGCCGGCTAAGACTTACCCTGATGACAATACCGTCATGCCATGCTTAGGCTCCCAGTCGCTTCCGACCATAGGGATTCACCCAAAAGGTGTTTGAGATAAGAGATTTGCCCGACCCGGGTCTGTTTCCTCACAACTCTAGATGGTATATGATGGAACACCCTGGAACCCTAACGACCAACCGCGCGACGCTGACCCGGAATCAGACGCCGTCGCACCCATAGGTGACGCGCTTGCATTGGCCTAAGCCCAAGGTTAAGCAAGAAGACATCAAGGTGTTAAACAGGGGTCTTGACCAGCCAGAAACACGGAGACTCCTTCGCAGTGATAGCTTTTGCTTTTCAAAGTAGGCAACCAAATGTGTATATTAAAATAAGGTCGCAGACCCTAGGCAGTTTTCACCCTTCAGAAACTCCATCGAACCTTCATCTTTAGAGGGAGAAAGAAGAGTGTAGGGGATAAACCTCCCGAGAGGACCGGCAAAGCCGTTAACCCAGCGAGTGAATAAGGGCCCATTAACTCTTTCCTTTCGGACAACTTCGGACCAAATCTCGAGCGTTTACATTCCACGGCCCCTTTTGTGGATTCAGACTTTTGCTTTGAGGGGTTCCGTTTATCGCAACAGGCACGGTCACGACCAGGCTTTTCTCTTGATTTTGATTTTATATTTCTTTTTGTGAGGGAGATAAAGTCGTTTGACGTTTGTGGGCTCCCTTTTCGTATGCCTGCGGGGACACTGCCCTCTTCTCGTGCTCTGATCGATGCTCGAGGAAATGGATCCTACTCTTGCCTTTGGGGTTTGAATTTCGGTTTCTCATTCTCAGCGTTTTAAGGGCGCCGACTGTCTCATTTGGTCGAAGAGAAAAGAATAAAGATTACATCTTCCAGAGATCTTTTGGGTGGGGCCCCACCGTAGGTGATGCTACCGACTTTTTTTTCAATAAAATACATAAGTGAGCACATGTTAGCTTCCTTCGAGCGAGCATAGGCCGACGTGGCCGGACAGGGATCTCCACGGTTCTGGCAAACCAAGACCCGGTGCCTACCAAGCCTTAATGGGCCCTATCCTAACATGAAGGTTAGATGCAGGGACTTAACTACATGGTGACTACCAGGCATCGGCATTTTGAATTTTTAATATTTTTAGTGGTTTTTAATATTTCTTTGTTTTTGATGTTTTTTATCTTTTCATCATTTTTTGTTTTGTGCTAAGGGTAGTATTTCTTAAGATAAAGCCCATTCCAAGGGTGGGATAACTCGGTCCCTTCGGCGTTGACTAGCTTGTAGGCGTTGCCAGGGTACACGGCTTGAATTACAAATGGTCCTTCCCAATTGGGTTGGAGCTTAGAACGCGGACCTCCAGGTTTGACAAAAATTCTTTTTACGACCATCTCACCGACTTTGAATTTTCTCTCAACGACTTTCTTTTGATAAAAGCGAGCGAGTCTATTTTGATACACACGCGCGTGTTCGGCAGCGGCCAGCCGCTTCTCATCCAAGAGTTCCAACTGGGCGAGGAGTGAATTACGACGATCGTCGAGGGGAAATTCCTCGTCCAATTGTACCCTGAGAGAAGGGATCAGAGTCTCGTATGGGACTACCGCTTCCATACCATAAGTAAGGGTAAATGGAGTCTGCCCGGTGGGGGTACGGATTGAAGTGCGATAGGCCCATAGGGCTTCGATAAGTTTTTCTGGCCAGTCTGAAAACTTACTAGACTCGCAGGTTTTTTTGATGATTTTGAGCAATGTTTTATTGGTGGCCTCCACTTGGCCGTTACCTTGTGGGTAATAAGGCGATGAATGATGCAATGTAATTGCGTACCTTTTGCAGAGGTCCTGTAGGTCCTGAGAAATGAACTGTGGCCCATTGTCGGTGACGATCGTGCTTGGGACGTCGAATCTGGCGAGGATGTTCTTCATGATGAACTTGCAGACTGTTGACGCCTTGATTTTCGCGTAAGCTTCGGCTTCGGCCCATTTGGTGAAGTATTCCGTTGCAGTAAGGATGAAAGATTTCTGCTTGGTGAGGGAATTGGGATCACCAAGGGGACCAATGATGTCGAATGCCCACATGGAGAAAGGCCACGGGGAGGATATTGGATGAAGTGAGGAAGATGGTGAATGGATTTTATCGGTGTGAAGTTGACACTTGACACACCTACGGACATAGACAACACAATCTTCTTCCATAGTGGGCCAATAAAAGCCTTGGCGAATGATCTTCTTAGCGAGCATCTGACTATTCACGTGGCCACCGCACACACCCGAGTGCATCTCCTCTACACATTTCCAAACCTCATCGTCACCAAGACATCTTAACAGAATACCAGTAAGGCTCCTCCTATAGAGTAGACCTCCAACCAATGTATATTTCTGAGCCACCCTTCTTATGGCTTTCTTGTCCTCTGTGGTGGCCCCTTCAGGATAAGACTGATCTTGGCAGTATTTGACGATTTCATAGAACCTTGGTTTCTCTTCATCAGCCAGTTCTTCTTCGGCCTCTGCCAACATGATCTCCCTCTTCTCAAGGATATCTTCCTGCAGGATCTTTCTTGCTATCCTGTCTTTGATATTTACGCAGGAAGTATCATCGATTGTAGGGGCGTGAAGTTTGTAGATGGAAATGGACTTAAAGCATCTTCCTAGAGGGAACCTTATAGATGATGCCAACGAGGCGAGGGCATCAGTGAGAATATTCTGATGACGAGGGACATGAACAAAGATTAGTTTTATGAACAGTTTGGCAAAGGCAGCAGTGAGTTATTGGTATGGCTTGAGTTTGGGATCGCGAGTGCGATATTTAGTGAGCACCTGGCGAAGGATGAGTTGACTATCACCTACGACTCGTAACTCAGTGATACGAAAAGAATGGGCGAGTTCTAGGCCAGCTAGAAGAGCTTCATATTCGGCTATATTATTGGTAACTGGAAATTTGAGCTGGTATGCCAATAGGAATGTGAGGCCTTCAGGCGACAGGAGGGCGACGCCGATTCCTCTCCCTTGAGAATTCAGAGCTCCATCAAAATATAGCATCCACATTGGCTCATCTGATTGGTTGACGGACATTAGTTCTTCATCTGGAAACTCTGATTGGACGGGATCGAACTTGGGAAGAGGATGGTGAGCGAGATGCTCGGCTATGGCATAGCCTTTAATCACCTTTTTCTGGATGTAGGTGATGTCGAACTGAGAGAGAAAACTTTTCCAGCATGCTAGCCTATCCGTAAGGACGAATTTCTCCAGAAGGAATTTGATAGGATTCATTCGAGCAATCAAATGGACCTCATGAGCCAAGAAGTAGTGCTTCAATTTCTGCACTACCCAAATGAGGGCAGCACAGGTTTTCTCCATGACGGTGTACTTCTGCTCACAGGGATTGAGAAGTTTGGACAAGTAATAGGTTGCCCGTTCCTTGCCTTCTTCATCAGCTTGTGCGAGGACGGCTCCCACGGAGTCATCCAAGACTGAGACGTAAAGGATCAGAGGTTTTTCTAGTTTAGGTGGAATGAGAACGGGTGGACTAGCCAGATATTCCTTCAACCATTCAAAAGCTTTCTGACATTTAGAATTCCAGTGGAATTCTACTCCTGGCTTGGTCAACTCGTAGAGAGGTCTACACCTTTGTGAATGTTGGGACACAAACCGACGAATAAACTGTAACCTCCCGATTAAACCTCGGACTTCCCTCAAATTCTTGGGAGGCGGCATATCCCTGATAGCCTTGGCTTTGTCGGGATCTATCTCGATCCCTCTTTTACTCACAATGAACCCCAGCAATTTACCCGATGATACACCAAACACACACTTTTTCGGGTTCATTTTCAATTGGAACTCCCTTGACCTCTGCAAGACCTTAGCCAAAACTTCTGGATGTTTCATCCTGGTCCTTGATTTCACCAATAAGTCATCCACATACACTTCTAGATATATGTGCATCATGTCATGAAATATGGCCATCATCGCTCTTTGGTAAGTAGCTCCAGCATTCTTTAATCCGAACGGCATGACCACGTAACAATATGTTCCCCAAGGGGTAGTGAATGACGTCTTTTCCTGATCCTCTTCTGCCAAACGAATTTGATTATATCCTGAAAATCCATCCATGAATGAGAGGGTCTCATATCCTGCTGTGTTATCGATCAACACATCAATGTGAGGCAAGGGAAAATCATCCTTTGGACACGCGCGGTTAAGGTCTCGGAAGTCGATGCAAATCCTGACTTTCCCATCTTTTTTCATGACCGGGACAATGCTCGCTACCCATTGAGGATAAAGAACGACTCTAATGAACCTGGCTTTGTGGAGCTTATCGACCTCTTCTTTCATTTCAAAGTCATCTGAGGGTGGAAACGCCTTAACCTTTGTTTTACCGAGATGGACCCTGGTTTTAGGGTTAAACGGTGTTCGACCAAGGTTGAATCCAGACCCGGCATATCCTCGTAGCTCCATGCAAACGTGTCCTTATATTCCTTGAGAACCTCAATTAATGCCTCTTCTTCAGAGGGTGGTAGGTTGTCACTTATGAGGATGATCCTAGGGTCTTCCTCAGTTCCCAAGTTGACTTCTTTGGTGGATTCTTCTACGGCGGTTGACGGCTCGTCGAATCTCCTCATTCCACTAGCATATGCGCCTGCCGCATCCTCATATTCTTCACCCTCATCTTCAGTGGGGCATTCTTCATCCGTGATCTCGTAGACTCCATACCCTTCATCAAATGCACAGTCACCCTCACATTCTATTTCCGGTAGCTGGATGGGATTTTCTAACAACTGGGGGATGGCAAGAAGGGCCTGACACCTAGCGGCTAAATCCAGAAGGAATCGACGAGGGATCTGCCTACCCTTGGATTTCTTCCTAGGTACTACCCTTGGCCCATCATTCCTAGATTGACTGACAATATTTACAGAAGAAGAGGAAGACGAAGAGGATGGTGTAGAATGTACAGGAGAAGACCCCTCAGAGGAGGGGTAGAAAAGGTCGCTCATCGGACCTTGGACGGGTGGTCCGCAAGGGGGGACGCACCCGTGGGAGATGTAGGAGGTTTCCTCAACGAAGATGTGTTGTTGGGGAGTTTGAAAATTGACGTTTTTTTTTCGTTTTCAATTTTAATGACAAAGCAGTGAAAAGAGATTGGAGGAGAGAGAAAAGTGGTTATGGCTAGAGGATTGTGAGGCTCATAGAGCAGATCATGGTTGAAGACCTGGCGCGGGTTGAAAAGCCCGCGCAGGTATGTAAGCAAAGAAGGGGACCTGGGAAGATCATCAGACAATTGTCTGGCCCAGGAAGACGATATCAGTAAAGGCTGAGACGAGTGGATGGAGAAGATGGCGGCTAATGAGCCGTCGACGGCAATGTTGAGGACGGATGAAGATCCGTCGATGACAGGGTCCTTCTGGCGAGGACGAGGATAGTTTGGAACCTTGGCAAGAGTGGTAATATTCTCTGGTATTCCGGAGATCAATGGTGGTCCTTCAAGCTGCGGAGACAAGAACATCCTTTCCAGTGCAACGGAAATGTCCCGTATGTCGAACCATTTGTTCCACTCGCATTCCGGATCTTTGATCTTGCCTCTTTTGGTGATCCTCGGACATTTTTCAGCCAAATATACAGCATGTGATCCCCCATATGCTTCTCGTGGGTAATCTCCCATCTGAACAACGGGCCCTCTGTTGAAGTGGTTTGATAGAGTCCATGTGAGGGGCCTCCAATCCGCCTTGAACGGTCCTTTGAAGCCTACGCCAAACCTACGGTTCGGCCTAATTTCCTTTGGCGGTTTGAGCATACCCTGTAATTATGTGCCCAGACCTTTACCCTGTTGATAGCCAATGTTCCTCATAATCTCCCACCCTTTGGAGTGAAAAGGGAGATATGATGTTGTGGTTGCCCTGACCGGCTCCTTTGGTGCTAGTGGAACGTGAGATAGATCACGCACGTCCAGCAATGACAATATGGGCCGATGAGATGGCCACACAGAGGGCAGAGAGGTGTTGATAGCATCCACTGTGTGAAGGACATGTGTACTGACCACTTTAATAATCCTCCCATTGTAAGGAAACTTCAGGCACTGATGGTTGGTGGAAGGCACAGCGTCCATGGCTTCGATGTAAGGGCGACCCAGTATAGCCTTCAATGTGGGGTCCATGTCGAGGACATGGAATTCCGTGGGAATTGACATGGGGCCTAGTTCTACCTTCAGAATAATCATCTCCTGCGGTGGCCTTTTGCTATTGTCATAAGCCGTGACCGTGATCGAGGAAGGTCTTATTTGTTCCTCGTTGACCCCACACAACTGAAGGGTGTCCATGGAGATCACATTTATGGACGCACCCGTGTCCACAAGACACGGGTTTATGGATACCCCATTAATTTTTATTGAAATGCACAATGCATATTTTCGAGCTTCCTTGGGAGCGAGCTCGTAGTTGTGGAACATGATGGCCGGTTGTGTGTCTGTTGGGGTCAGGACGGTCGAAATCTTCTCCACGGGGAGGTCCTCATTAACCATGACTTTTTGAAGGTATTCCATCAAGGCCGCCTGGTGGGATGTGGATCTTTGAAGTAGCTCCAGGATGGAGATCCGAGCAGGTGTCTTGTCCAAGTGTTTCAATAGATCATACTGTGTTCCAGGGATAGCTCTTTCTGGTTGTTCTCCATCATCCTTCTCTGGTTGAGATTGCTCAGGATTCTGACTGTTGTGGGGGAAAACCCTGTGGAAAATCCTTCCACTCCGGAGCACCATTGCCTGCGGCTTTTGTACCTCTGTGGGGGTAGCAGTGGATTTTAACAGAGGTTTGAGGGGTAGTGGTGGAGGAATGGTTGATGAAGCAGGGGTGATGACGGGAGCAGGGATTCTGATGAGGGGTTTGTTAGGTGGAGGCATGGTGGAGGTAGAGGGGATATCGCGCGGATTATGAAGGATAAGGGGTCTGGAAGGCGGAGGTGGAGACGAGGTAGAAGTGGGTAGGGCTTGAAGTGGGCAATGATTTTGAGGTGGGTGATGGGTAATGAGTGGTTTTGAAGGCATTAGTGATGATACGGTGGAGAAAGACGGGGTTATGTATGGTTGACGGATAATAAGGGGTTTAGAAGGCATAGGGGTAAATGTGGTAGAGGTGGATGGTAAAGTGGGGGAGTGGGAGAAGATGAGAGGGTGTGAAGGCGTAGTGGAGAGTGTCGGTTGATAGGGGATCGGGGTACGGATGAGAGGGCGTAATGGTAGTGGAAATGGTGAAGGCGATACTGACGCGGGTTGATGAGAGAGAGGTGCTATCCGGGCAAGGCAAGGGTGTTGCGTGATGATAGGATTGGTGGTAGAAAGAATGGAGGTACTTTCCTGGTGCCACACCTGCTCTCGTCCGACTTCCGGGAAGGAGGAGATGGGGTTAACCGGATGATTGGACTGTTGGTGCTCCGGTAATGGATTCTGGATTATGCCCATGTCGGGCTGTTGTTGTTGTTGTGGTTGTTGCTGCTGCTGCTGTTGTAACTGCTGCTGTGGCCTATGAGGAGGTCTCCTAGCCTTAAGAGCGGCGACGTATCGTCTCATTTCATCCCAATCTATTTGATGTTCATCATTCATATCATAGATGTAATCTTTGAAATGGAAGCAGTAATCTACTGTGTGTCCTGGATGCCTGTGGTAGACGCAGTATTTGGAGGTATCAACATTTGGGGGTCACACGGGCCTTTCTCTGGGTAGGGCGAGTTGGTTTGATGCCATGATGGCATTAAAAATGTCTGCTAAGGTTTCTGGCAATGGTGGATAGTAGGCTCTCTTGGGACCGAGCGGCCTCCTTTGTTGCTGTTGGGGACCATAGTTCCCCGGGGGTGGAACTTGGTTGTACTAAAGCGGTGGTTGCTGTTGCTGAGGTTGTGGTTGTTGTTGCTGGGGTTGACGTAATGGAGGCATATTATCCTGGGGTGGATTATTTTGGGGTGGAGGACGAAGAGGGAAAGGACCTGGTTGGAGGGGAAGTCGGGGCATTTGTGGAGGCCTTGGGTTGACTGCATAGTTGGCATTGTTGACCGCACCCACTTGCTCATTTGTCACAACCCCTTCTGTGGCTCCGCCCGGGACACCAGCGCCTGTCTTTCTGACCACTTTGGGCTTCGGTGACTCAAACATGTTCATAATGGGGGAGTCTTTTAACTGAGTTTGGATGTACCGGGCCCTTTCATAGAGTTCCTCCATTGTAGTAAGTTTATTCATGGCCAGGACGTGTCTGAACTATGGGGTTGCATTAGACACAATCATCTTCACTTGTTCGGGCTCGGAGAGGGTATCCCTTATTCTTTCCGCCAGAGACCTCCATCTATCAGTATAGCGGACAAAATCTTCATCGGGCTTCATCTTTTCGGCCACTAGGTCGGTAATGGAGAGTGAGGAACCGACCCTATCCCTATATTTCTGCAAGAACCTTCTCTGGACTATTTCAAAATTCTCGGCCTCGCGGGGCTCCAAAGAATAGAACCACTCTAGCGCGGGACCATCCAATGATCTCCGAAAGAGGTATGCCAGGGACCTCTGATCGTTTTGCCAATAGGAGGATTCATACATGAAATCCTTGAGGTGAATGAAGGGGTTGCCGGTACCATTGTATCTACGGTACGTGGGCATTTCGGAGGGAGGAAGATGAATGACGGGAAGGATTGGCAAAGCAACCTCCGAGGTGGCTTTCACGTCCACCATCCTTCTCAGATTTTGAAACTGCTCGTCCATGCGATTGAACCTATTGAGGAGCGATTGGGCGAGCTCCTCTGGAGGTGAAGGTGGCACTTGCCACTGGGGGAGAAATTGTCTCCCGGAGACTTGAGGGGGGAACCCGGAATGAGAGGGAGCTGTCGGACCGCCGACAATTGGCCCTGGCTGAAGCGGTGTGTGGGGAACAACGGGAGTTTGAGATTGTGACGGGAACTGGAATGAGGGTGGTTGTTGGCTCGCTTGTCCTTGAAGCGAGGGAGACTGGATGGCTTGCGCCAATGAAGGAGATGGAATGGCCTGCACGGACTCTTGGAGAGGTGCGATGGCCGGAGTTGATTCCTGGGGCGTGGGGGAAACAGATTTCCCCTTCAGAATGGCCTGGAAGGCCCGGAGCTGTTCAGAGGTAAGCTCCGTGTTGGCGAGGACGCCCAGTAAGGAAGAGATATCCTGTGGTGGGGACGTGTCCCCGGTAATAACCTGCACCTCATGCGAGGGCTCATGAGAAGGACCCGAGTCCATAGCATAGACTCGCGGGTCGGCTAACAAACCACGACTAGGGTGGTTCTCCTCAAAAGACTCGTGAGCCATGCTCACAGTTTTCCCAGAACGCAAAAACATACACTAGCAAGTAGGTAGCAGAGATTATCAAACAAGTGGATGCCTTTACGCCTTTTTTGTGTTTTGATTTTGATGATTTTTTTTTATTTTTGGCGAGATCTGAAGTTCACACAAAATAGGGACCCTAGTTTATTTTTGTTTCACCGCCGTGTCAGCTAGGGTCTCTCGTCTCACCACGAATGAAATGACTAACTCCGGGGAACTTCAATGGTACCACCAGCCCAGTGAACGAAGAGGAGATTCTTCGATGTCGGGGACTTACGGAGGTCCCAGTGTAGGAGATTCTAGTCCGTTGAGAGGAATTCCCAAACGGAGAGTCCTTCCTTCACCGGGAAAGGGTGATCCTCAAAAAAATGAAAAAAGGATAGAAAAGAGGGATGGATGCATGCAATCAAATGCTGACAGAGATATGGAGTGGGAAAACAACAGAAATAACAGACATATAATAAACAAACAACCAATCACAACTGACAGTGCTGCCGTGAGCACAACGGGGGCGCGCGCGGGCGCCAAGGTGGAGAGGCACGGATGGTGCCGAACTTGCAAGGGTAGCCGAAAGGAAGCAGTAGAGGTCCCACCGTGATCGCCAATCTGTGAGCGACGTCACGCGATTCGGGGTGCGAAGAGGACGAGGAGCGCGCGGGCTCCTCTTTTGTTTGCTGCAACACAGAAATAAGAGAAAAGAGAAGGGGCCACTACGGGAGATTGCTCCGGCGGGGCGAGCGGGACAAATGTAATATAGCAAGATATGGGGGTTAAACGGCCATAGCGGGAAGTGACTCGCCGCGGCCTTGGGGGGACGGGAATGGTGCAGAAATTAAATAGCAAGAATTGAAACGGCCATTGGGGAAGTGACTCGCCGCGGCCTCGAGAATATGAGCAGATAAGAATATAACAAAATATAAGGAGAATATAAAGAGCGGGAATTTAAACGGCCATTGGGGAAGTGACTCGCCGCGGCCTCGAGAATATGAATAGATAAGAATATCACAGAATATAAAGAGAATATAAGAGCGGGAATTTAAACGGCCATTGGGGAAGTGACTCGTCGCGGCCTCGAGAACATGAATAGATAAGGATATAACATATAAGAACGGGAATTTAAACGGCCATTGGGGAAGTGACTCGCCGCGGCCTCGAGAACATGAATAGATAAGAATATAACATATAAGAACGGAAATTTAAACGGCCATTGGGGAAGTGACTCGCCGCGGCCTCGAGAACAAGATGTGATCGCCAGGGGCCAAAAGACCCCAAAATAAAGAAAGTGATCGTGCCTACCTCAAGAGCGGGAGATGGCGGGTTGCTTCTTCCTCCCCCTTCGGCCGGCCGACGGAGAGGGCTTTCCTTGGTTACCCTTGCAAAATAGTAGACAATAACAAACGGAAAAAGAAAATGGCAGTGTAGTAACAATTCCTTGCAATAAAAGTAACGAGATCGTGACCTGACACACACCTGGTTGGTGTGGTTTTAAACCCCTCTCGGACTCGAGTAGGAGGAAAATGCGATGATGAATGCAAGAAGTATGCAAGAGACGGCGCCCTTATGTAGGGGGATAGAGGATGTAGTATGATGAATGTAAAGAACTATGGAGAAAAAGGGGAAGGAAAGGCTTATTGGATGAGCCGAGGGCGAGATCCGGCGGAGCTCCGACAACGTAGGGACGACGTGGAAGCGCGGTGGATGAAGATGACCTTCCTCTCGCGAGCGTGGGCACTCGAGAAGCTGGTAGAACCTCCACCTACAAAAGACCCCACGGGTTAGAAATGACTCCGGTAGCCTCTGGGCTCCGGCAGCCTATCGGATCTCTTAGAAGCTCCTCCAGAACTGAGGGGGTGGGCCTCTATTTATAGGGCTCCGGAGGGTGGAGGCGTCCAGGACCCTGGACACCTCCATCAGGGCCGAACTAATATTTTATTCTATTTTTATTTATTTTTTCAGAATATTTTTGTGGAGGCGTCCAGGGCCCCGAACGCTTCCAACAGGTCCACCGAACCCCACCGACGGCCGCACGCGGTTTGGCACAACGCGTGGTTTCGTAAGCGGCGCCTCGTGATTCAGAAATGGGCGCGTCCAGCTGGCTGGACGTCTCTATAATTTAGATTTTTTCACACACGACAAACCGTCGTTCGGTGGCCGGCGCCCGTGAGGGAGTTGATGGAGGCGTTCAGGGTCCTGGACGCCTCAAAGAAAATATTTTTTTATTATTTTTGTTTTGTTTTTTATGCCAAAGTTGGCATTTTATATTTTTTATATTTGTTTTTATGGAGGCGTCCAGGGGCTTGGACGCCTCCATTAATATATATTTTTATTTGGCTTTGTTCTTCAAAAAATAAATTAAAAAGAAATTAAAAGAATGGGGGCGTCCAGGGGCCTGGACGCCCCCATAAAGACCCACCCGGGTCTTCAGTTCAGGCGTTGACGGCCGCCCGACAGACACCCTTCCTGGTTTCGGAACCTCTGATGCGTCCGACTGGTGTTGATGCCGTCCGAATGCCGTGACGAGACGATTCCGGATGCCGAAAAGGGCGGAAGAAGACTCAAGAAAAGGAAGCACTCAAGTGATTCAAAACGCGTAAGCCGTCGCGGGGCGTTGTATAGTAATATGAGATTTTCTCAGGAGACGTCAGGAATGGCGTGTCTACAAGGGGTAGGGGATTCCTCAAGGGAGGGAGATGCCTTCTTGGGAAGGGAGCGGGGTGGAGAGGGGTTGAGTGGGATTCCCTTCCCCTCATGGGTGAAAATGCAAGTGTTCGTCCTTCCAAGGAAGGTGGCATCTACATCGTAGATCTCAGGCCACCCTAGGAGTATGCTCCCTACTTCCATTGGTAGAATGTCACACCATACTTGGCCTTGGTAGGATTGAAAGGTGATGGGGACAAGGTAACGAGTGCTAACGGGTACGGATGTGGCATCAATCCAAGCTACCAGATATGATTTTGGGTGTAAGGAAATGGTGAGGCCTAGAAGCTTGACGGTGTCGGGGGACACCACATTCACACTACTCCCGTTGTCCAAGATGACCTTCCTAGCATGACTCCCTATCCGGATTGTAGGTATGGAAAATGGTGTTTCTTCTCCAATCTTGTTCTTGGGCTTGAGTGAGGGTGCACCTAACCACGCCAAGGTGAGTGTCGATGGGTGGAGGGGGTTGTTCTTGATTGGTCTTCATGTAGTGGTTCTCATACTCCTCCTCCCAATCGGGAGAGGCCTAATACACCTCAACCTCTTCTTCAACTCCATCTTGGGGCAGGGGGGTTGTCTCCTCAATGAGCAAGCTAGATGCACCCTTGGTGGGGCATTGATTGGCGAAATGTCCATACCCAAGGCACCTAAAGTATTGCTGCCCACTTTGGTGATTTGGGGCAGCCCTAGTGTGAGGGGGAGTGGGTGTCGGATTGGGTCTATTGGGAGTGGGGTTTGGGGGTTCACTCGTGGGGCGAGGGGGAGGGGTGCCACTAGGAGGGGCTGCCCGGGTGGGAGGAGCTCCCATGGGGGTGGGTAGGAGACCTCGTTGAGGAGGTGGGGGGTTGGCCCAAGGTGTCATGGATTTAGGGTCCATCCCTCGAGGGGGAAATGTTCGGGTATATCGAGAGAATTTCTCGGTATCCCGGGCTACTTGGTAGGCTTGCTCTAGAGTGACCACTTGACGCATGAAGAGCTCATTTTGTATGTGGAATTGAAGCCCATTCCTAAAGTGGGAAAGTGTGACTGTGGGATCCTCTTGGACTCCGCACTTAAGAAGGTAGTAGTCAAATTTCTCAATGTACTCCATAATGGTCTTCCCTTCTTGGGTTAAGGCTTGCCACTCATCTAAGAGGTTTTGATGGTAGGAGGGAGGGACATATTTGAGTATGAGTTGTTCCTTCATGGCCCCCCATGTGGTGATAGGAGATTCCTTCCGAACTATCCTTAATGTCTCAACATTCATCCAATGAGTTTTAGCTAATTTGGTAAGTTGCATTTTTACAAGTCGGACTCTCCTATCCTCGGTCATTGGATACCAATCAAAATATTGGTCCATAGTCGCCTCCCAATCTAAATAGATGCTTGGGTGATGGGACCCATCAAAGGTGGGGGCATCGACTTTCACAAGTCTCATTAGGTGATCATCCGGGTTGTCCCGGGGGGGGGGGGGTCTCTCATTCCTCCTTGGTGGTGGGTCTCTTTCCGGTTCGGGAGGATGGTCAAGGTTGAGCTCTCCTATGGCTGGTTCCTCATGCGGGGGAGGTGCCCTCCTATCACCCACCCTTGGGGTGGGCCTATTCTCCTCAAGTTGCTCAAGCCGGGCCGTTATGTCATCAAGCCGTCCTAAGATACTAGCCATACCCTCCACTAGGAATCTCATGTGATAAGGAAGCTCATGCTCGTTGTTGGCGGGATTCCCTTAGGGATTGGGATTCATTGTGGAATTGGAAGAGGATGGATTGGATTGATAATGAACTCCACTACGAGTGGTCATGCAAAGTTGGGTGGGCTATGCACGGGTGTGCGGATGCACCTATGAATGACCTAGTGTGAAGACGCCCCACGACTAGACTTGTGAGAACAAGCCTATGACCGCTCTGATACCACTTGATGTGGCACAACCCAAAGATGATAATGGATAAATTGATGATCCTAGGACCTAGATCCACAAGCATACAGGCACTTTCGATGAACTCACAATAGCAGCTTACTCGCACGGCACATACGATCTCCCGGTGGTACCGGGGGATGATGGCGAGGGTCCGAGGTGGGACCAAAATATTCAAAGGACTAGGTTGGCTTAGGCTGACCCCCAAGGGTCTGGGATTCCCAACTTCGTGGGCAGCCGGCACACCGGGGCGTGGGGTTGGGTGGCTCTCACTTACAATCCGCGGTGGGCGCACTAATGAACAATTACGGGTCCGGACACTCCCTCACCGACCGACGGGCATAAGAGATAATACTAAACTAGCAAAGTATGGACCAGCAAGTGAGGGACCAGTCACTCACCTTATCAATGTGAAGACACCGATCCCGGATGAAGACGAGGGCGAGCGGGGAGGCGTGGGTACGCACCCGCACGCCACGTCGATGCCGCTTGACCTGAAAATTTATAGAGTACACCACTACTCCTCACGCAGGAGGGTTGGACATGGGGTTGGGGTTAATGTGATACAGTCAAACACTACCTCCACATAGGGAGGGGCTGTAAGCCGGCCAGGCGGGGTGGGGAACTAAGATAGAGAACCGAGTTGCTGAGTTCCGCTGGTGCTGCCAGTTTCTATAACCGCGGGACAGATAGTCAAAGATGGCACCGCCACGGTCACTACTGAACTCCGAATGGACTGCAACGGGTGCCAAAATTCTCTGCCTTGACCCAGGAAGATGTCTGAATTTTCTTGGAATTTCGTGAGGAGGCCGCTGGTTGGGGCAGGACCGGAAACATGGCTAGACTGCTCTGGTTCGGTTGCTCCCAGGAGGATGCTGCTGGAAGACGGGGGCGCCACGAACAGTCCTGTACTCTGTTGGAGGTGAGACTGACACCGTTGCGATCGTGGGCAAGTCTTCTTTTCGTTGGGACCAATGGAAGCATCGGCAAATGTCGGGGCTGATCGTGAAGGCCCGAGCAACAGGGATGTGTCGGTTCTGGCTCAGGGAGACTGACCTGACACACTTGGAATGGAAAATTAGGAACTTTTGATGCCGAGGTCCAAATTGAGCTCTGCTTGTTGGAGATGACAGAGGACTTGTAGGGGGAGCTCTCAGCCAAGTGGCGCGCCAGGAATCACAGGATTCAGACTGAGGGAGCCTCTGCAATCCTTCTCTGGTAGTTTGCCTAGGAGGAGCTGCGTAGGTCGCCGAGATTTGCTCCTCAGGACAGCTTCAAGGTGAGACGGTGGCGGGGCTGCTATCGTTGCGAAGCTGACTAGACGAAGATTCCAATGGTGTATGAAGCACCTTCAGAAGCCTCAGGATGACGCCGTGGCACCCTCTGCAAGCCGCTGGTTTTCCTGCTACCTACGACCTGAACCTGAACTTCTTGTGGAAGGGGGTATTATGGAGGAGGAAATGGGGTGGGTTGGCAAGGGAAGGAGGGCTGATGGTATTAGGAGAGGGAGGGGATGTGGTTGGGGTCTCTTGGGGGGTTTGAGAGGGCAAAGATGGGGTTGAGCTTGCTGGAATGGCAGGAATGGTGAAGGGGGATGGCTGGGTGGGCCCAAGGGAGGGGGGTGGAATGGAGAAAGAAGGGGGGTGACCTAAGGGCTATGGGGGAGAGGGGAAAATCTCCAGATTTGGGGAAGTGATGGGGGAGGTGAGAGGGGGTGTCCAATAGGGAGGGAGATTTGAATTTGGCCTAGGGAGGAGTCACTTCAGCCCTGGGAAGGTGGTGGGGTGCTTGGGGAAGGGAAAGGGATAGTTGGTGGTTGGAGGGTGGAGTGGGGAGTGGTGGAATCACCCTTGGGGCTGGGGTGGAGTTAAGGTGGGGTGGTGGGGAGTTGGGGATGAGTTATTGGAGGGGGGAAGAGAGAGAAAGTATGTGGGAGGTGGAGGAGAGAGAGGGGGGTGCGCCCCTTCCCTTGAGGAGAGAGAGAGATAATGAGAGAGAGAGAAGAGAAATTTTGTGAAGGAGAGAAAGACTTGGGATTTTCTTCTATTCAAAATGATTCATCAAAAATTGAGTACATGGGGAGAGATGGGGCCTATATATAGGCATCCACTCTTTACATGACCAAAATAGCCTTGACAATTAGACAAAAGACCAAGCATATCCTAGACTCAATCCTATGAGCCCATTACTAAGGAACTAAGGCCCAATTGAGCATAACAAGGGAAATGAACTAAAACAACATGACTCAATAAAAGAAAGTACATAAGATATGACTCAAAGAAAAGGAAAATAACATGTGAACACATAGCCGGGCTTCCTCAATGTGATGCATGTGATCCGAGCCAAAGAGAGCGCTATGAGATCTCCTCTTCACCCCCTCTCTCTCCCTTCTTGCTAGTTCTTCTTCTTCCTCCTCCATGCTGCATCAGATCTGGGGCTAAAATCCTAATATTTCTGAGTGATCTTCCTCTCCTTCTCTTCCTCTATATGCTGTAATCGATCATCGTCGCCGCCGCCTCCGTTTGTGCCGCCATCAAGCCACCACAACCTGGCTTCCACCTTGCGGTCTTGAATTTCGGGATTCCTAGATAGAAGCTCAGTAAAAAGGTTGGTACCGAAGATCTGACCGTCAGATCGTCTTCATCTTTTGAGGGTGTCTTCCCCTAGGTCTCCTTAAATCCCAGTTTAAATTTCATGCCGATCAGGTTTGGTTTGTCTCTCCTCCTAGTCGTTTGTTTTTCCCTCTCACAGTCCGCCTGTGTGTAGATCTGCGAGGTAGTCTGTTGGTAGCCAAATTTTCCACCCCCTCAAACGTTGTCAGAAAAATACAAAAAACTTATGGCGTGATCACCTCCTTCCCCTTGCTCTCCAAAAAAATCCCCAAGCCCTAGATCCTTCATTTGATTTTTGGTCAAACCCCATAAATAGGCAGATCCCGTTCTGCCTTGTCAGTTCTGTGTTCTGGGACAGAACCCATAGCCAACTTGCAGAGGTTTTCATTTTTAACCCAACCGTTGGACAGACTTGAGTTTCAAGTATGTCGAATCCCTTTGAGTCCTCTTTCCAACGGCGCTAATCTTGCCCGGATCCAACAACGGATCTGGGCGTGGCGTCCGTTTTCGAGGAGGCGCGCATTTCTGCTCCGAGACTGTCCAGCAAAAAGGGGTTGCCGGACAAATGCCAGAAAAATACGCCGGGGTAGCTTCAGCGACCGCCACTCCAGGGGGTCGACCAGGGACCCTCTGCCTTCATCCCGGTGAACCGTCGCCTTCAGAAACTCCCCGGAATTTGACTTCCCTTTGGACGTCCTTGTTCGCTGCCCTGTCGGCCAGCAATTCGCAGAACTGGAGCCGCTGCCCGCCACCGCCCAGAACCCCCTACTTTGCTGCCCTTAAACCCAAGTTTGGTGCTCCCAGCATTATTGTACAACCCTTTACCTCCCTGCGTGGAGTGGATGATAAAATCACTACTGTAATTAAATTTCATTACTGTACCGGGAGTTACGGAACTTGGCCGGGACATCTTCCCCACGCCCCGAGTGTGGAGGTACACTCACCACCCACTTTGCCTTACTTGCTTATTTAGTATACGTTCTCGATGCCGTTGCATGTGAGTAGTTTATTTCCTAGCTTGTTAAATTTAGTAACCACTGTGAGTTGTGAGAGTGAGACTGTGGACGCGGGATTTTATCTCGCTTGTTATTATTATTATTATTTATTTGTTTGGTTGGTTGTTATTTTTATTGGTTATTTATTGATTTATTAGGCATGCCAGTCACATGTGTGATGATTTCATTGTGCGCTTGACTTGACTTGGTCAATCGATTGTGAAGTTCGAGTCGGGACCAAAAGTCCGCCATACCATAAAGGCTATGACGTTAATTACGCCCTTCCTAAGAAGGACAACCCTTGATTAAACGCCAAAATAGGAGGCCACTCGGGGCGGTAATAAAAGAAAAATAACAGTGCGTGATATTGAAGATATTATTATTCTGAGAAGGTAATTGAGCGAACGATAGGTTATTAAATCAGCATGACCCCTCTGTGTAGGTCGTGCCGGGTAGAGATAGGACACCGTCCACGCAGCGGCGGGGCGGAGCCTGGACAGTCATCGGGGACATGTCCCCTTTCATGTTTCTCATCCAGCCAAAGGCCTCGCAGTATTCATATTCCCCGAAAAATCGAGCCAGACGGGAGGTATATGATGTGCACTTCCCGGGGTTAAAACATCTATTGACATTTCGGCAGCATCTCCCCATAATCTGGATTATGCCCAGGGGAGAATAGGCTATCACCCATGGAGTGCCGGGATGAAAGCCGAGAAAAGGAGGGAGCGAACCTCCCACACTGTACATGTATGCCCTGGGGCAGTGTTGATTCTTCCCTTACAGAAGCCGGTGATACTCGTGCAGAGGCAGAGCTCACCTTAGCTAAAGGGGTTGCTCATAAACCCGGTACGGATCAGTGGAAAATAAGGGAGTCTGACTCCCTTTAATTTTATCCTTGGGACGGTTCTGGTGACTCATGGACATCCCTAGGTGGGTTTGATAGAAGTGTTAGAGGCTCATTGGGTGGCAGGGCAGCCTCTCAGCACGGATTTGAATGGGTATATGAGCTCCCGGCGCGAAGACCACCGCGTCGGGAAGGATTCTTTGCAAGGCACCATTCCACGCGCTGGGAAGCTAGCACAAGGGGGTTCTCGGCGCATGAAGTTTCGCGCCGGGAAGGTTGCTTTGTGGGGTTCTGTTCTGGGCGCCGGGAACTGGCAAAGGAGGTTCCCGGCGCGATGGCAAGAGGGCCAAAGGGGGGGCTCTCGGCGCAAGGACAATAAGGCAAGGGGGTTTTATGGCGCCAAGGCAGAAGTGTGAAGGTGTTAGGCTCCCGGCGCAGGCAAGGAGGCCAAGTAATTGAGGGCTCTCGGCGCCAGAAGGATGCCAGAGGGTGAGGGTTCTCGGCGGGTTCAACATGGAGGGTTCCCGGCGCGACGGGGAAGAGGCCAGGAAGTAGGCTCTCGGCGCAAGGGCCAAATGGCCAAAGGAGGTTGTCGGCGCGAAGAGGAATTGCTCAAGGGGGGTTCCCGGTGCGCAGGGGAGAAGGCCAGAGGATGGGCTTCCCGGCGCGATGGCAAAGCAGCCAAGGGGGGTTTCCCGGCGCGGCCAAGATGGGAAGGTTCCCGGCGCGAAGGTCAGAAGGCCAGGGGTGATTCTCGGCGCCTGAAGGATAGCGCCGAGAACTGTTCATCCGTTTTACTGTATGCGGGGCCGAGATGTATGAGGGCGCCGGGATGAGAAACAGAGCTTTACGGTACCCTGTTCTTGGATCTGTTGAGGATTCAGGGGTTTCCTGGTGATTCAGGCCAAGATAGACGGGCCTTGGGAAATCAAAAGAACTCAATTCATCAGACTGCAACTGACTTTGGCTTGGATTTCAAAGGGAAGGCCAGAAGCGGAGGGTGATTTGGGGGAAACACGGTTTAGGGTATCTCTGTCACCAGCGTTCATAATGATCCGTGAGGATGACTTTGGTATACTCTTCATCATCTGGGGGCCAAGAGATGACTGTCTCTGGCCCCGGGGATGATTTCGGCAGAGGCGATGAGCATGAATGTAACATCTAACACCGAGCGGCGGTTTCTATGCATCTATGCTTTGCTTCAGAGGCCAAGGGATAGTTTGTCCCTGGCTCGGAAGCAAGCACGGGAAGCGTTCGAGAACTGGCGAATAAACAGGCGATCAATCGAACTGGGGAGAGGAATAGCATGCTACTGGATCTAAGAAGAAACAGAAAACATGGGGAGATAGCAATAGGGTTTCAGAGAAATAGACAGCAGGCCTCAACGGGAGCCTATAGCTTTCATTCATTCGAACATCACGATTACATTCGCACATCAGAGGCAATACATAAAAGAAGGTATAGGGAGACAATGCCTTGCCCTAGCAGAGTAAAATCGGCTGTGATATCACAGCATACATCAAAAGGGGGAAGAGACAGAAGCAATCGAAAATTAAAGTAATGAACTACAGCAAATGGGGAGGGGAGGACGGAGCATTGACTCCTCTCCCTCCCCGCTGCCCACCTTCGCTCAGGCTTCGAACTCCTTTCTTCTTTGGTCCTTCTGCTTCTTCCTCTCTCGGATCAGATTGCAGGCTTCACCCTCTTCTCCTTTTGTGGCTATCTATCCTCTTTTTCCCCTCTTTGTTTCTCTCCTCTGTGTTGCTCTCCTTCTTGTTTCGCTCGTGTGTTTTTTCCTTTTTTTTTCTGTTCGAATGAGGGGGTTTTATATCCTTGGTATCCTATCGGCAGACCCGTCCCGGCGCGCCTCAATCGTAGGCGGACCTCCCGGCGCGTGGGACTTCAGCTTCTCGGCGCCGCTTTTGGGCTTCGACAAGGGGATCCCGGCGCCACTTTTATAGGCCCATTTAGGGCTTTTAAGACCTCACATATACTTCGGCCTTCATTGGTCCTTCAAATGTATCAGAACCCGAGAAGGCCCTGCACTGGTGACACAGTTTCTATTGGGATCATTCATAGATTTTCATCAGTCGGTAGACTGGGGTTTCATCGGCATTGCCATCTGAATGATGACAAAGTCGGATATCATCTCATTGGTATCGTCACCGGAACGGTGACAAGACCGGACATCAGCTTTAGCCTGGAAAGACTTCAGCCAGGTGACTGCTATTTCATCAGTGCCGTCGTCTGACCGACAAAGGCATCGGACATCAGCTTGGCCGGGAAAAGACTTCAGCCGGGTAGATGGTTGACGAACTTCGTCATTGATCTTTCACTATTGGTCTGATCTTCCTTTCAATTCTGTTTCTGCCCTTGCTCATTTTCAAGGTGTCAACAAATGCCCCCCACCTACGGGCGGCTTAAGTGCAGAATAAGCGGCACGGGGTCTGCAGGTGCCTTTCATCATTTGAGGGTATCTTCCTCCATTTCTCTTTGACATTGTTCTTCGGCTTAATCATGTTGATGTAGCGATATTATGCACATGTATCTTTCATTTTCATGTTTTTCATCTCCATATCTTCTGATTTTATTGTCAGCACTTTGGAGACTTCTTGGCCCTGCCTTGGGCTTCTCGGCGCGAGGTAGGACCCTTCTCGGCGCGTGTGCATCTCGGCGCGGCATGTTGTCGATGCGGGCGTCTCGGCGCGAGCGTCTCGGCACGGGCGTCTCGGCGCGGGCGTCTCGGCGCGCCCTCTTCTTCCTGCCAACGGGGTTCTCGGCGCGCTTTTCTTCGTACCGAGAAGCCCCTCCTTCTTCTTTTTAACCCCCCCCCCCCCCCGAGAGGGTTTTTACCCTCATTTTCATCGGCCCTCTCTCTCTCTTCATCTCCTCGGCGGCGAGTTTTTCTCCCCCGAGAACCTTACTTCATTCCCCCCCCCTTTTTGACTCATTCATTCTCGGGTAGGTTCATCATACGGGATTGAGTCCCATTTTATGTTCGAGATCACTCCCTCTTGGTGGGTGACTCCCTATTTTTCTTGGGCAGACCCCGGACAAGAGGAGATGGTGCCAAAATTTAACTGGAATTATTTATTTAATCATCACATGCCCATTCATCTTTCCGATGCTTATTTTTTATCTTTTCTTGATTGCAGTCACTGACATGGCTTCCGACTCTTCTGCTGCGGCTTCCATGACTGTGGGAGCGAGTTCATCGGCTCAGCCGGACATATCTCGGGCTTCAGTCAATTGGCTGAATGTGAATAGTCTGAGCTTTGGCTATAACCAGATCGCCACTATCGACAAGTCCTCTGATTCCGAGACTGACACAGTGCCGTCTTCCAGAGTCTATTCTTCTACAGAAGGTATTGATTTCAGAAGGGCTGCTGACTACCGTCCGGACCTGCCGAAGGATCGTCATCTGTTGCCATTTATCCGGACCTTCACCATAGGCAGAATGAGGGATTTCCTGCTTGCTCGGTCTGTGGAAGCGGCGATACTTGCTGACAGAGACATCATGAGGGGTTCTGTTTATTGCGTTCGAGCTATATATCTCCCGGGTGAGCAGAGGGACTGGAATGCCGTGCTGGGCATTTCTGAATTAGAGCCGGAGAAGAAGATGCTAACCCGGGCTCTGGAGTTTACCCCGGCAAGGTGGGACCATGCAGCCGGTCGCGTCCATCGAGAGAAGCCCAACTTTGGACTTTTTCTAGCTCCTGTGAAGTGGGGTTACAGGGATGAGCCATTTATTCTGAACTGTCTGGCCGTTCAATTTAAATATCAGCTGGCTGCCGGCTGGTTTGGGGATGCTAAAGTGACAGACGCCCATCTCTTCAGGGTAGGAGCAGTGGAGTTTACAGAATTTGTCTTGAAGGAATACGCCCCTTTACTGATTAGAGCTGGGGTATATCATAGTGTATTTGCCTCCAGGTTCCGCTATCCCATCTCTCGGGGATTATGTTGCGGCATGCTTGAAGTGTTCTGCCCACAGTTTAATACGTTCTATACAACAGAAGGCGAGACTTCTCTCGATCTTTGGAGTCTTGCGCAGCTTTCAGGCCTGCCTATAGATGGGGAGCCATACGAGGAGGTCTGTCTAGACGACTCTGTAAAGGACGCCTCTGATGGAGAGGGCAGATATTCTTTTGGCTACGCATACCGGTACTTGATGAAGGCTTATCGCACCATCTGTCTGGCCTACAGCAGGGGATCTTCCAAAGGATATCAACCCCGGGAAAAGAGCAGCAGATTGAGAGTCCGTGTAGGACAGTGGATACAGTACTTCTTCGGGGGTCCCTTGAAGTATACAGACTTCCCTTCCGTGGGACCGACTCCCGGTAAGCAGATCAGGGCCCCTCGTTACAAATCAGCATTGCCGGCTTCACTGCGCCGAGCAGGTGTAGACGGCCCGAACCCAGCAGGGGTTGACCCCATTACTCATTGTGCAGCTTATCTGACCTTCTGGCTGTGCACTTTCGCTCTCCCCCAAGGGGACGAGACGACTATCAGACCGGAGGCTATATATCCGGCCTGTCAGATGGCCTGGGGGATGAGACTGTCTCTGTGCCCGGTGGCTTTGTGTTTGGTTTACAAATCGTTGGGAGATTTGCATAGACATCGGGTTCCCCGTTCCTTACGGACTGTAGGTCCATTTCATTTCTTCAATGCTTGGGTTTGCAGCATTTTCCCCGAGCTGGCCCCGAGAACTTTGCAGTCAGACACATTGCTCCCTCGGATGATTGAGTTTGCCAGCGCCGAACCCGGTCTTTTCTCAGAGCAGCTGTTTAAGATAAGGGGCAGGTTGACAAAAGTGCCTGTAGATGCTCCTGGCAGCATTCACTTTTGGAGCTTGGCAGCAGGTTCGGCTCCTTTAGTAGACCCTCAGAGGGAATGCAAAATGGAGGAGGTAGAAGTTTATGTCCATCCTGTTTCGGGGGCCAATGCCACCCGGCCCATATTAGAACCAGAACTGGTAAGGTGGGCTATGGCTATCCGACCCAGTGTATTGGTCTTCAGGAAGGGAGGCTTGCTCATTTTGGAGCCCTATTACCCATTCTGTTTTAGCAAAAACTTTGGCTACGATCAGCATATTCCTCCATCAGTTGCTCAGTTTCCTTTGGACAGCCGTGCCAAGCATGGGTCCTCCATTGCCAGTGACGGTCGGATATGGTGGGATTTCTTTCATCGCCGAGAGGGCGTAACTTTCAAGGTCCCGACCGTTTCTAATCGTATTCCCCGTGTCACATCAGAATATATTAAGTGGTGGAATACCCGTACCAATTTTTATAAAGATGGCAGAGGCGCCTTTTGGGATGTGGCCGAGCGCTCTTTCTTAAAGCGGCAATCAGGGCCTGTGTTTGAAATTGATGAGGTTCATCTGAAAAGGCTCTATTCACAGCATCCGAAGGAGGCGGAAACATATATTGCCAGGCGTCGGTCCTTAAAAGAGGAAGGTTCTGAAATACCCACTCCTGTCTTTTCTGAGATCAATGAAGATGCTTTTACAAAGGACCTGAGGCAGTTGGGCCACATAGGGAGTATTCATGTGGAGGTGCAGTATCCATTTCCCCCGGAGGAGCCTCTCCCGACAGCAGCCCCCTGGAGGGGCCCGGTGGACAGATTTCACCCTTATAGGACGTTTGTGCGGAGGGAAGACCGCACCCAGACATATTATCAGCACACTTCTTGGCTTTTTGTATTGCTGAATGTTCACGGGCTGTCAGTAGAGAACCCGATAGCTGGCATTCTGAATAAGCCACTTTTTACTTCTTTTCATTATGTCGGCGGCTGGTGTATGGATTATCTCGGCCTGTTTCATTGCCTCGACTTCCACGGACATAAAGACTTGGCTGCCTTGACGGAGAAGTGCCAGACCATTGGTGACGTATGTTGGCTCGTGAAGGAGGCTGCTTCCCGCTCGAAGGAGGTGGCTTATCTGTATTGGCCGCTTTCTACCTTCTATGACAGCCCAGCAGGTATGACACTTCCTGTGCGCTCATGGCGTCTTTCTTTTATTGTTATGTTCTTCATCTGTCAACTATGACTGCCTTTCTTGTGTCTTGCACAGATAGACCAGACATAAAACAGCAGGGACTTTACAGGAAGATTATTGCTCAAGCTGAGAAGCCTGCTTACTTTGAAATTCCTGCAGCGGCACCTACCCACTCCCTTGCCTCCGGGCAAGAAGAGGAAGCCTTCTGTGGTGAAAGCTGCAGTTGTCAAGGCCAAGAGGGCCAAGGTTGTTCGGGTCCAGCAGTCAGTTCCAGTTGCGACGGATGCCGGAACCCCTCTTCCAGACATCCCCTCTTTTGAGGAGTTCAGGTCTCAGAGGGAGGCTGCTCAGGAACCTGCCGAGAGTGGCGGTAAATATCTTGCAGATGCAATCTTCATTGTTTTCTTGACTGATCTTTTAGGGCGTCCTTCGAGACTGAGCTTCTCTTTATCTGATACAGCCCCGGAGCAGGTTGCAGTGCCTGTGGAAAGGGACACGAGGCTGCCTTCTCCTACCCCGGCTGGCGAGGAGGAGGGTAAATGTGCTTTCTCATCTTTTCTCTTTATACTTTCGTTGTTGTTCTTTTCCATTATATCCCTTAGGGTTCCCCTTTTATTGAGGTGATAGTCAGGGAGCATACTGAGGCCATGATAGCAGCGGGAGAGTCACCTCAGCCACAGGAAAGTGAAAGGACTCAAACGAGACGGAGCCCTGTTCCGGCCAGACGCATAGTCACCCGGTCTGCATCCCGGCATGCTCTAGAGGCAACCTCGCAGCATATAGCTAGAGTGGAGATATCCTCGGGCAGCTCCGAGACCGTCCCTGATAATGAGGAGGAAGTGACTTTCAGCGGCAGTGAGGAGGAAATCCTAAAATCAGAAGGCCTGCCCATATTTGCAAAAGGCCTCCCGCCTTTTCAGGCTCCTAAACTGTTGATACTATCTTCTGAGGAGGAATTGGAAGAGGAGTTTGCCGGGCTCGACACTGAGGTCGACATAACCCCTCCATTTGTTGCTTCAACTACGGAGCTTTCTCCCCTTTTGTCTCATTTTGAGGATACAGACCCCACTTTAAAGGTAAGCTTCTTTTTTGTTTACTGTTCTATTTATTTTCTTCCATCCATTGATGAGGATCATTCTGCTTTGTCCTCAGGACCCTGTCATTACCAGCTAAGACGCGGCCGCAGTCTCTATGGATGTCTCATCTGCAGACTTGATCATCATCCCTGCTTTACCTTCAACTTTCATGGGAATTTCTGAGGTTATTCACCCTGTGCCAGTGAGAATACAATCTTCAACTGACTTAACATCACTGGACTTGGGATCATCAGGAGAGATTTCCACCCCTGTCAGGGTCTCAGAGTTTAGAGCCGAAGCAGACCCAGCCAGAAGCTCCGCTTTTATACCGGCCGCCGTAATGTCAATTGCGCCCGAGTCAGCAGTCCCTGCCACAGTGTCTATAGAGACTAGATTTCTGCCTCTACAGACTAGGGACCCTTCGTCCCCATTATCAGAAAGAGCAGCTGAAGATGAAGCCCTTATTCAGAAGACTCGTGAAGAGACAGCTCCATCATTTATTGGTTCTCCCTCCGCAGATGTTCAAGCCATAGCTCCCGAGACAGCGGTAGAGGAGGAGTCTTCAGCTCAACAGGAGAGCACAGAGAGGGACCGGCCAGTTCTTCCAGCAGGTTTGCCGTCTTCATCCCCTCAGCCGGATGTTGCACTGTGGGTAGACATTGACGGTGAGGTGACTTTCGAGGTTGTCCCATCTACCTCCTTTGGGTTTGCTTCTTCTAATAGCTTTGTCTGGCAGCATTTGGACATGCTACGCCAGCTGGTAGAATCCCAGCCTGGCTTGACATATCTGCAACTGAAGGAAATTGCCAATCGCTTCACCGCTGGCCTGCAAGCCATGGGCTGCCCTCTGGACACATGGGCTCAGCGGGTCTTGCTTTTGCTGAAATTCATGCATCGGAGAGATTTCCTAGCATGGACTATGACCGACAAGCTGACGGCATTGAAGTTGCAGAGGTCAGAGTGCAAATCTGAGCTGGAAAAGCTGACGCTTGCCCTTGACGAACGCCAAGCTGAGCTACAGAGCGTTGTCCAGTGGGAGGAAGCCGTCCAGGACCGGATAGCCATTCTGGAAGCAGAACTCGCTGGACTTCGAGCCGAGCTACAACAATTATCCTCTATTCGGCCACGGTCCACCGAGGAGGTGGCCTTGTTGGAGGGACGGGTGATGTCTCTCCGGGATATGTCCGTGAAGCTTCAGGAAGAGGAGGCGCGCCTTCATGAGCTAAGAGCCGCTCCCGATGTGGGTCTTTTGGCCTTTGAAGATATCTTCCGGCGGCCTTGAATTATCTCTTCTTTGTTTTCTTCTGCCCTCTTTTGTGATACAGTGTCCCCTCGGGGCTCTTTATGTACTCCTCTTTTAATGAAAAGGAATCTTCAGCTTCATATGTGTCCATTGTCTTTTCCATGTGGTTTCATCACTTTGGGAAGTGGGGTAGTGGTTCTAGCAGTCCCTCATACAAATGGCTCGTACCTGGCAGGAGAGCGTCCACCCCTTCAGAGAAAGGATGGGGAACTCGCTCCACCGCGTGACGGCCTCCGGGGGGGGGGGGGTGCTTTAAACCAAATTTTGTTGGTGGTAGCAAACGTCCTTCTTGGCCATACGTGCCGCAAAGGAGACGGTTTGCAGGAATGTGAACGAAGAGGCTCAGAGCACTATCCGGAACGGGCGAATGGTCCATCCCGGGCAGGTTTCAAAGCTAGTCGGGGCAATGTGCCGATCGACCAGTACATGATTTCATCATCGATATTGGGTTTATATCGATGCAAAGGAGTTTTACAGGTTTCATCAGAGCAGACGTAAGGTCTAGACTGGGTAGAGGTTATCACAGGTGGGACCTTGAAGGATACGTGGTTTTCATCAGGACAGACGTAGGGTCTGAACTGGATAGGATCCCATCATTGATCGGGCGAGGTGCCGGTCGATCAATAGCTAGTTTCATCATCGATATTGGGTTTATATCGATGCAAAGAAAGTGTTATAAGTTTCATCAGAATAGACAAACGGCCAAAACTGGAAGGGTTTTAATTGGACATAGTTTCATCACTGATCGGGCGAGGTGCCAGTCGATCAGTGGTTGGTTTCATCGTCGATATGGGGCTTATATCGATGCAAAGAGTTTCATAGGTTTCATCAGTATAGACGTAAGGTCTAAACCGGACAGAGGATTTCATCATTGATCGGGCGAGGTGCCGGTCGATCAACGGTGGGACGTATGTAGAGGTGTAGGTCTCGTCAGGACAGACGTAAGGTCTATTCCAGCAGGTTTTATGGCGGGTGGGACTTTGCCAAGAAATACGTAGGTTTCATCAGGATAGGCGTAGGGTCTATCCTGGTAGGGTTTTATCGTTGACCGGGCAAGGAGCCGATCGATCAAGGGAAGGTTTAGGAGTTTGATCAGGACAGACGTAAGGTCTGAACTGGCCAGGCTTTATCAGAATGATGATGGGTTTTATTGTCGGTGGAACATGTGAAAGAGGGTATGTAGATTTCATCATGGTAGACGTAAGATCTACCGCGGAAAGGCTTTATCATCGGTGGGGCATAGAGCCAGATGACCGACGGAGGGCCTCATCAGTGAAGGGGAGGTGAAGGCAACGTGCCGGTTGGCATGGAACTTCTAAATTACCACATTACCGACCCAAGCGCCCTTTCGGGTTTTCGCTGGAGCCAGCCCCCTCTTGCTTTTGCCCACGCGTCCTTTCAGATTTTTACGTGGCGGGGTACCCGATTTTGCCTGCAGTGCCCTTTCGGGTTTTCACTACAGCTGGGTTTTAGCCATTTTTGCCCTTGTCCAGAATGCCTGAACAAGTCTAGCGGGGTATCTCTATTTTCAACCCCATTTTTTTATATATGTACTTTTTATCGTTTTCTTTCTCTTTTCCTTTTTCATTGTCTTTTCTGGGACTAGAACTTTCATCCTATGGACCATGGCGCCATATGTTTATTGTGGACACACAATCATTGATGTGGGTGTCAACATCAATGCAAAGGGAAGTAGGGTTTCATGATCTATCCAGACGAAAGGTCCGAATTGATTTAGAGGATATAGATGGCAGCTCGGGCACGAGGCCGTTTGCTGAAAATATGAGTTTCATCGTTAATGTGGGGTTTAACACTAACGCAAAGGAATAGAGTTTCATGGTCTATCCAGACGGAGGGTCTGAATCGATTCAAAGAGCAGTGTTGTGCTATGTTAGAGCGGACGGAAGGTCTACCCTGGGTGGGTCTTAGCGTCGATTGAGCAGCGTGCCAACCGATCGATAGCAGGTTTCATCATTGGTATTGGCTCATACCAATGCAAGGATTTCATATGCTTCATCAGGATAGACGTGGGGTCTAAACTGGGTAGGGTTTTATCATTGATATTAGGCGAGGTGCCAATCGATCAATGGCGGGTTTTATTGTCGGTATTGGATTTATACCAATGCAAGGAGTTCATGGATTTCATCAGGATAGACGGAAGGTCTAAACTGGATAGGTTTCATCATGGATCGGGCAGTGTGCCGGTCGATCAATATCAGGTTTCATCATCAGTATTGGGTTTATACCAATGCAAGGATTTCATAGGTTTCATCAGGATAGACGTAAGGTCTAAACCGGACAGGGTTTCATCGTTGATCGGGCAGTGTGCCAATCGACCAACAGCCAGGTTTCATCGCGGTGAGACGTAGAATAGGTTTCATCGGGATAGACGTAAGGTCTAAACCGGGTAGGTTTCATCGTGGTGGGTCTTAGACAGAAACAAGTGGAAGTGTTTTATTAGAACAGATGGAAGGTCTATCCCTAGGTGGGCTTATTATCGAGGGAATTTTTTCTTGAGCAATGCATGAAGGCTTCAACAGAATAGACGTAAGGTCCATTCCGGATGGGTTTAATCGTTGATCGGGCAAGGCACCGGTCGATCGACGAGGAGTTTTATGGTGGGAGGTGAGGCTTTCTTTGGAATCACCACATTACCGACCCAAGCGCCCTTTCGGGTTTTCACGTGGCGGGATACCCGATTTTGCCTGCAGTGCCCTTTCGGGTTTTCACTACAGCTGGGTTTTGGGCCATTTTTGCACTTGTCCCTAATATAGGAGCAAGTCTGGCGAGGTATCTCTATTTTTAACCCCATTTTTATTTTCTTTTATTCTCTTTCTCTCCCTTTTTTTAGAGGGTGACAGGTCGGAATGCCACCAGCTTAAGATGAGGGCAGCTTGGTTAGGGCGGAGTGCCACTAGACCAAGAAAGGGGTAGCTTGGCTAGGGCGGAGTGCCGCTACACTAAGAAAAAGGGTAGCTCGGCTAGGGAGGAGTACCACTAGACCAAGGAAAGGGTAGCTCGGCTATGGCGGAGTGCCGCTAGACCAAGGAAAGGGGTAGCGCGGTTAGGGCGGAGTACCACTAGACCAAAAAAATGGTAGCTCGGCTAGGGCGGAGTGCCGCTAGACTAGGAAATGGGTGTAGCTTGGCTAGGGCGGAATGCCGCTATACCAAGAAATGGGTAGCTCGGCTAGGGCGGAGTGCCGCTAGACTGGGAAATGGGTGTAGCTTGGCTAAGGCGGAGTGCCGCTATACCAAGAAAAGGGTAGCTCGGTTAGGGCGGAGTGCCGCTAGATAGGGAAATAGGTGTAGCTTGGCTAGGGCGGAGTGCCGCTATACCAAGAAAGGGGTAGCTCGGTTAGGGCGGAGTGCCGCTAGACCGGGAAATGGGTGTAGCTTGGCTAGGGCGAAGTGCCGCTATACCAAGAAAAGGGTAGCTCGGTTAGGGCGGAATACCACTAGACCGGGAAATGGGTGTAGCTTGGCTAGGACGGAGTGCCGCTATACCAAGAAAAGGGTAGCTCGGTTAGGGTGGAGTACCACTAGACCAGGAAATGGGTGTAGCTTGGCTAGGGCGGAGTGCCGCTATACCAAGAAAAGGGTAGCTCGGTTAGGGCGGAGTGCCGCTAGACCGGGAAATGGGTGTAGCTAGGCTAGGGCGGAGTGCCGCTATACCAAGAAAAGGGTAGCTCGGTTAGGGCGGTGTACCACTAGATCAAGAAAATGGTAGCTTTGCCTGATCACTCGGGGAATGCCGGTTGTGCTGCATGATACAGCTTTAGATGTCTTCCGTTGAGTGGTGAGAATTGGATTTCCCCTCGATGGTTAACAACCACGTAGGCCCCTCCTTCGTAGACCCTCTGTGTCACATAAGGACCCTCCCAATTAGCATTCAACTTTCCTTTTGGGTTGAACGCCATGACTTCTTTTTTCTTGACCATGACGAGGTCACCTTTCTTGAATTCTCGTCCTCTTACGAGTTTGTTGAATGCAGTGGCCATGCGGGCCTGATACATTTGGATACTCTTCTGAGCTTGGAGGCGCTTCCCTTCCAATTCAGCCAGTTCTTCTAGTCTTCTTTCTGCATTGGTCTGTTCGCCACGGGCCAGGCCATATTGGACCGCCACTCTGAGTGACGGGACTTTGAGCTCTAGCGGAACCACTGCCTCTGAGCCGTATACCAGCGAGTATGGTGAGCACCATGTAGGTGTCTTGAAGACAGTGCGGTATGCCCACGGAGCTTCATACATTTTCTCTTCCCACTCCTTCTTATTAGAACTGACGACCTTGGCCAGCAAGGTGCAGAGAGTCTTGTTAAAAGCTTCTGCCAATCCATTTGCCTGTGGATTGTAAGGAGTGGAAGTCCTCCATTCGATCTTATACTTCTCAGCAAGCTGATAGACCTTCTGATTTCTGAAATGACTTCCATTGTCGGATATTATTCGGCTGGGGATCCCGAACCGGAAGATAATGTTCTGTTTGATGAATCTGGCGACCAATTCACCAGTCACTTCTCTCAATGCTATAGCCTCCACCCATCGGGAGAAGTAATCTGTTATGGCCAGTATATACTTATGTCCGGCCGAGGAAGTCGGCAGTGGCCCGACTACATCAGTTCCCTATTGTGCGAATGGCCAGTTGGGAACTGTAGGGTGCAGAGTTGTAGGAGGCCTTCTAGGCACAATAGCATGCTCCTGGCATTTCTGGCATGATTTTGCAAATTTACAGCAGTCTTCAAACATGGTGGGCCAATAGTAGCCCAGCTTCTTGATTTCTATCTTCATCTTGGGACCAGCCTGGTGGGCACCTGCTGTCCCAGCATGTGTTTCTTTCATCGCTTGCCAGGCTTCCTCAGTGGATAGACAGCGGAGTAGAATCTTCTTGCGTGCATCTGCCATTATTCGGAACAAAATTCCATTCCTGAGCTCATAAGAATCTTTGATTCTTAGGAGTTTCATCTTTTCTTCTCTTTTCTACGGCAGTTGTTGGTGTAGAAACCACTGCAGCAAGTGTTGTCTCCAATCAGACGCTTGTTCTGTGCTGATGGTGGCAACTTCATCTTCTTCGGGGCACCCTTCTAGCATATTGGGGACTTGCCGCCGGTTCATAGCGACAATGTTCAGTGTCCTATTTTGTGGGACTGCTAGTGAGCTGGCCAGCTTCGCCAGTGCATCAGCCTGGGCATTGTGTCCACGGCCCACATGCTTGAGCTCAATATGGTAGAATTTCGCCATGAGGCGCATAGCTTTTTGGTGGTAGGGATTCAGTTCTGGCTTCCGCACTTCGAACTCCCCTTGGATCTGTTTTATTATCAACATCGAATCCCCGAATACTTGAAGCATTTGGATACCCATGTTGAGGCTGATATATAGCCCGATTATCAGAGCTTCATACTCGGCCTCATTATTGGTGCAGGGCTTGTTTATAGAACAGGACGTATGCACGACCTCCCCTTCTGGTGATTTCAGCACGATACCGGCTCCAGCCCGTATTCTGGTCTTTCCATCGGAGTCTATCTCTGTTCTAGATGCTCCATCAAAGAATAGTTGCCACATAACTGGCTGAGCCTGGCAGGCCTCGAGTGTCTCATCATCGGGTAACTCGGTCCCTAGCATATCATTTTCTGGCACAGGATGCTCTGCGAAGAAATCAGCCACGGCCTGTCCTTTTATCGCCCTCTGGGGTGTATAGGTAATATCGAATTCCATCAGGATCACTGTCCACTTGCCCAACCGACCCTTCAGTACTGGCTGAGTCAATATGTACTTGAGCGGATCTGCTGCAGATATCAATCTGACTTCATGTGAGAACATATAGTGTCGGAGCTTTTTGACAGCAAAGACTAGTGCCAAGCAGGTCTTTTCTATGTAGCTGTAGCTTTCTTCAGTTCTAATCAGCCTCCTACTCAGGTAGTACAAGGCTTGTTCTTTGTTTTCTTCATTTATCTGTGCCAGCATTGCCCCCAGGGAACAGTATGTGGCTGTGATATACAGTATCAAGGGCCTGCCCTTAATTGGTGCCCCCAGCACCGGAGGGGTCTTGAGATATTCTTTCAGCTTCCCAAAGGCTTCCTGACAGCCATCGTCCCAGAGGAACGACACATCTTTCATCATGAGCTTGTGAAAGGCGTGGCATCTTCCCGACAGATTTGATATAAATCGTCGGATATAGGCCAGACGCCCTTGCAGAGATCTCAGCTCGGACAGATTCCTTGGTGGAGGGAGCTCCTGGATAGCCTTAATCTTGAATGGGTCAATTTCAATGCCCCTATGACGGACAATAAACCCGAGGAATTTTCCACTGGACACGCCGAAGTCGCACTTCATAGGATTCATCTTGAGCTCATATTTGCGCAGCCTCTGGAACACGACCCTCAGGTCTTGCAAATGGTCTTCTCTTCTTTTAGTTTTTACTACCAAATCATCAATGTAGCACTCTACTTTCTTGAAGAGAAAATCATCAAAGATTTTTGTCATAGCCCTTTGATAGGTAGCGCCGGCATTCTTAAGACCAAACGGCATCCTTTTGTAGTGGAATATCCCCTTCGGGGTACGGAATGCAGTGTGCACTCTGTCTTCCTCAGCAATCTAGATTTGGTTGTATCCGGATGAACCATCCATAAATGACAGGGCTTCATGACCAGTAGTCGCATCGATCATCACTTCAGTGATTGGCACTGGAAAGTCATCTTTCGGGCAAGCCTTATTAAGGTCCCGGAAATCAACACATATTCTGATCTGCCCATTCTTCTTCTTTACGGGCACTATGTTGGCTAACCATGTAGTATACTGATTTTCTTCAACAAAGCCTACATCAATCAGCTTGTCAACCTCTTTGTTAATCTGATTTATTAATTCGGGACGCATTCTCCTGGAAGGCTGCTGTACAGGGCTAGCCTCTGGGTTTATTGCCAATCGGTGCTGCGCCACATCAGAACTCAGTCCCGGCATTTCATCATATGTCCATGCAAAGCAGTCTCGGAATTCTTTCAAGAACTGTATATACTGTTCCCTGGTAGCTGGCTCCAGCAGTGCACTGAGGAATGTCGGCCTTGGCTCATCTGCGGTTCCTAGATTTATTTCCACAAGCTCATCGACGGTGGCCTGACCTCCATCTTCGACCTCGGGCGGGGCTTCTTGCAAGTCAATGAAGCCTCCTGGGATATAATCTTCTTCAGGTTCATGATTCTCTGTTTCATCATACTGGTCATCAGCGGGTGCTGGCTCATCATATACGGCCAATATTGTTGGATTCTGTTCAGTCTACCCCGAGGACGTAACTGGATCAGCAGAAAACTCAAAGATGGAGTCTTCCGCCCTTAGAGGCTCTTCTGATGTAGACTCCCTTGAGAGATCATCATTTTGTAGAGCCCGGACTTCTTCCAGGATACGCTCAAACTCCAGGCATTCCCTCAGCTCTTTGGCTACTTGGTCTTCATCTGGGGTTCCCGTATCAAATTTTGCTTCAGCATGGAACAGATCCTCTTTGCAAGGTAGGTCTTCCCAGCACCAATCTTTCTTTGCTTCATCAAACGTCCCCGTCTCCGGCTGATTGTCTGGGGCTTCATTGTTCATTATGGATTGATAAATGATTTCTTCATCTTCCGAGGGGTACTTGTCATATCCCACCTCGGGAGGGTCTTCATACTGGTAAGAGATAGAGATGATGTCCACCTCAGCTTCATAGTATTCTTGAAGGGTATAACCCAATCCCGGGTGCTGAGTGATCTTCCTCAGTTCTTTATTATCCCGAGGCGGATCCCATAGCTCCTTGAACGCCTTCTTCTGGGCGGCAGGCTGCAATGACGGCATTTGCATCTTAGAGAACATCTGCGAAACCCGTTGGGTAGTATAATCCAAGCCTGTAATCGGCACCATCCGGTTTACAGCCTCTTCAGGGACCATGCAGTCTTGATCATCTTCCTCGACTGACTCCCCGGTGTAGAATATGGTAGGAGGCTCGCAGAAGCGAGGGATTTCCATAGTCTTCAGTGGTAGCACCGTCTGGTACTCTAGGCTGGCGATGGGCTTGACTAAACCCTGTGGAACCTCCACCCGTGTGTACTTTTCTTTCATTTCTTCATCGATATCATCCGGGTGAATGCTAGGAGGGGTGATCCGAGCAAAGTCACCAGCATAAGAGATGTGAGATACCTCATGCTTTTTAATATAGCCCTTTGGTGGCGGTGGAGACCAGTTTCTTGCCTTCGTCACCGGCTTTTTCTGGCTGACCGCAGCCTCTTTCTCTTCACCCTTTTGTGACACCTCCGTGTAGTAGGATGCATCGAGCATATGGCACTCGAATACTTCGAAGGGATGCAGATCCGCAAACACCCTTTCTTCTTTTCCTTTGTGGCAGTATTTAATGCATTGATGCAGCGTGGACGGCACTATCTGATATTCATGCAGCCATGGTCTCCCCAGCAGGGCCTTATATGTGGTGTTGGAGTCGATTACATAGAATCATACCACGGTAGTGAGATCCCCTAATGTGAGGTTAAAATCAGCCACCCCAAGGGGCGTCTCACATTTCTGGTTGAATCCTGCAATTTTCATGTCTCTGACCTTGGTAAGCTGAAGATCAAAGTAATATTTTTGGTAGATGCGGTATGGGAGAATGTTCACGACAGCCCCGGGATCTATCAATATTCTGCTCAGTGGCTGACAGTTCAGGGAGCCCCTCATATACAACGGTCTATTATGGCAGGAATTCGGAATCAGCATGTCATCCTCTGTGAATGTAACTGACGGCCCAGAATTCACTTCTGTCAAGAGTGCTTCATATTATGCCGGCAACTGCAAGGCATCAACAATTGCTTGGCGAGCCTCTTCACTCAGAGAGAGAATCTCCCAGATGGAGAATCTGGTAGGAAGCTTCTTTAGCATTTTCATGATCCGGCTGCCCACCCTGACATTAGACAGTCTCATTTCTTCCGCCCATCGGGGTTTTGGAGGTTCATGTAGTGCTCGTGGCCTCTGCTGCCCAGTGCTGGTTTCATCCTCTGGACTGATTTCTTGGGGGGCTTCTTCTATAGCAACGGCCCATGGTGCCGTCAGAGGGTTATCCCCTTCTTTCTCATTCTACTTGTAGGCTACAGACGCCGATTGCTGAGGTCTCTTGCCTTTATCTGGCCTAGCCTATATCGACCGCCCATTTTCTAGACTAGACAGAAATTCTAGAAATGTTGGAGTTTGACCTCCTTTCTTCTTTTCTTGGTACAAGCTGGCAGGGGGAGGAACCTGGACACCTCGTACCTCCGGTTCGGGAATCTGGTAGGGCTGTTCCCCTCTGAACATAATGTTATGATTAGCTGGTGGTGGGCGCCCCCACCTTCTTCCGGAGCGTGTTCCATGTGCCGAGGTTGAGGCCTCGGCATGGTTGGCTTCTAGCGGGGCATTTGATGTTTCATCCTCATCGTCCTCCCTGGGCGAGGTAAAGAGTGCTGACAGGGTGTTACATTGTACTGTCACGACCCTCTTTCCCTTCTTGGACTTGGGCCGCCTCTTCTTTTTCTGGGAATTAGGCTTTATTGGCCCCTGCCCCCAGAAGGGTTCAGTCTCAGCCTTTTCTTGTTCTGCCTCTGACTGCTCTTTAATTTTCAATTCTTCGGGCTGTTCCCAGAGTATACAGTCTTTCACCAGCAGGTGCCCGGGCTTTTTTTGCTCATATTCATCGAGCCCATAAATATACTGCTGTAAACGCCTGGCTGCAAGACTCACTTCCTTATGTGCAGGTAGGGGGACTTGTCTTCTCCGGTTATGAGTGGGGATCCGGACGACTGGTCCTGTCTCAGCTGTGCGCCATACTGGCTTTACTGGAGGTGGTTCGGGCCTTAGTGTGACACCGCGGATAATCGCTTCATTGGTTTTGGCTGCGGGAGTCTTCTTTCTGTTCTTTATGGGTTTCATCTGCCATCCTTCCTGATCCTTCAGTGGGGTGAGGAAGCAAGCTTCATAAGTATGCCTGGTACATTCTTCAACGGCCTCCTTAGGCAGCTGCTGGTAGATTGAAATCATATTGGCGGCCATTTTTAACGCCGGAGGCTCATGTGGACGAGGTGGCTCTACCTGGTAATCTCCTAGCTGTAGCTCGCCCTTTTTGACCATGCCTTCCATAATATCTTTGAAGACGTAGCAATCTTCAATTGCGTGCCCCAGCGCACGGTGATATGGACAGAACAGTGGATCACCTTTCTTCGCCGCGTCATCGGGTCTCTTTGGTTCAGGCAATGTTACCTTGTTGAACTTGCATGCCCAGTTGAATAGTGTGGCTGTCTTATCTTTCGGGAAAGAGTACGGCTTTCTCATTTTGTTTCTCAGAGAGACCTTATCTTTTCTTTCTGCTGTGTCTGCTGGTTGGGGAGCTTCATCGGCCCCCTTCTTCCCTTTCTGTTGCTCGAAGGTTCTGAAATCGACGGTGTTAGCCTCAGAGTGCGATGGTCGTCGATCATTAGATTTCCCTTTCGGCACAGTTGGAGCATTGGCCGTCGGACGCTTAGACAGGAATGTCTCTACCTCCGCCACTATATTGTTCAGCCGGTCAAATGTTCTGACATCTACACCAATCATCTTTTCCAGTACCTCTCTCCTGAGGCTCTGCTTACATATTTGCACTGCATCTTCTTGATGAGGAGGTCTTCTGCATCTCATAGCTAAGTTTCTCCACCTTTTGATGTAGTCCAGTGCTGTTTCATCTTGCTTTTGCCTGGTTGCATATAGTTTTGCTATTGTAATTTCTCTTTCCGTGACGTGAAATCTGTCGCGGAACTTTCTTTGCATATCAGGCCAATCGGTCACTGACCCAGCCGGCAGGCTTGAATACCATTCAAAGGCTATCCCGGTGAGGGATGAGCCGAAGAACTTAAGCAGATAAGCTTCATCAGCTGCCAAGTCACCCATGATTGTAGTGTAGTAAGCTATGTGCTCCCTGGGAGAGCCCTGGCCATTAAACTTTTCAAACTTCGGCGGCTTACTGACGCCTGGAGGTAGTCTCTTAGCAGCATACTGGGGAGGATATGGTACCTTGTACACATCTTAGGTACTAGCATCATCACCAGTCTTTTCAGACAGCTTCATCTCCACAATCTTTTCAATCATCAGCTTTTGGGCTATGGCTGGATCTATGTTTTCCGGGAAGAAGTGAGCTGGTTGCTGACCGTAAGGAGTTGTCATTACAGTTGTGCGCAAAGCTGGCACGGCAGGCTGCGTCTGAGATACAGAGGGCTGAGCTACCGTCTGCTGCAGAACGGGTTGGCTCGGCGCTTTGCCCTTATCAGCCGGGAGAGGATTAACTGGAATAGCCATTTCGGTTGAGCTGGCAGTCTGTCCCACAGGCTCGGCTTGCTTGGAGACCGGTGTAGCTTCATGCCTCTCATTTAGCTGTCTTCTGAGAGCATTGATCTCTTGTTGATATCTTCTAAACATCATCTGGATCATGGGATCCAGGGTTGACAGGATCTGTAGATCTTCTGAAGTCCCTTCAGCATCATCAACGAAGGGATTGTCTTCCTCTTCTGCTGTCACCACATTAACTATCATAGTGGTGATCTTGCGGGCTTCATCATTAGTCTTTATCTTATCTTTTGCCGCCTGGCCTCTTCTTGTGACGGGACCTGGTCTGGTTGCCAGTCTGAGCAGTTCATCTGGTTGTGTCGGTAACATATCCTGCCCTTTGACAAGCCAGGCCATATTGCAGGCAAAGATCTGCATCTTGTCCCTCTATATGTAGACTTTCCTTCTCACCTGATCGGGGTATTTGAGCTAGTCAAAAATTGATATTCTTTCTCTAGCTTCTTCCCTATGCAGGTCTTCTTTCCCATACCTGGCTCTGTGGCCTTCTTCATAATCATTGGAATCGGAGGAGGAGACTCCGAGCATCACTTCTTGAAGGGTTTCTTCTTCTTCTTCATCCATGGTGCCCAAGGCACGGGATAATCTTTGCTGCCCGAGGGCGAAGTTCCCCAGGTAGTGAAAGTAGTCTTGAGCCACTTGTTTCATCTCCTCTTGATTGTGCCTTCGTGGCTCTGGTTGGAGCATCAATCTTTCCTGGCTCTTCTGCTGATAAGCCAGTCTCTCCACCTGAGCAGTCAAGTGCTCGGCTCTGCAGTATTTGAATATATCGGTCTGTCTGGCACAGGCTCTTGGTCTTCTTAGAGTGGCAGTAGCGACTGGTTCGCTTATTCTCATTTCCTCTTCCTCCCTGAACCTCCTACTCCCATCCTGGCAGCGGTTGGCAGCAGCAGCATAATTCTTCCTTTCCCATCTTTTGCCCCCAGCCACGGGGTGGGTGACCGTGAGGTCTTCCTTTTGCTCATATCCTCTGCCCCTCATCCTGGGGCGAATAGTAGTCAGATTTCTCCCTTCATTCTCTTTCTCATCTCTCCTACCTCGAGCCCTGGGGTGAACAGCAACATCATTTCTTATGTCTCTTCCTTCTTCTCTTCTGCTTCCTGCCCTGAAGCGGACAACAGTGGTATCAGCAATGTTCTCTTCCTCTTGAGCTGGGACCCAGCTATGGATTCTCTTCGGCCGCCAGATCTGTCTGAACTTGGGCGGCTTCGGCGCCAGTGGCTTTTTATCCTCCTCTTTCATGTCGACCCTCCTGGCAGCTAGTACCCGGAACCTGTTGGTAGTAGGCACCATCGGGACGATCACGTCCGGCTTGACCGCCCTTGGGCGACCATTGAGGTTTACCCGGACATCTCCAATCAGCATTGTCTTTCCCGAGTTGGATATCTGGCGACCCGCAGCAGTGGATCGGGCTCTCCTATCGAATCTCCTCCTTCTTCCAGCAGCAAACGATGTGCCCCTTTTCGCCTCGTGATGGACGAAGCAGGCCACAACCTCAGGAGTATCTTGCATCACCTGGCTCATCTTGGGGCTGGTAGCTTGCGGCAATGTCTCGACAACAGTCTTTTGCTTCTGGTTGTCAATCTCGAGCAAGTCAGTGAAGATGAGGCCCAGGCAGTTGGGCATCCCGACAGCAGGCGGCATCGATCCGAACGAAGAGGTACCGCCAGGTAGCCTTCTCGAACATGGGCATCGACCGCTTGTTGATCAAAGCAAACGGACATGATTCCAGCCGTCATCGTAGCTTCCTGAAAATAGAGAAAGCACGGAATCAGAAATTTGAGGGGGGGCCCACTGGGCCTCCCATTTTGGCGTAGAGATGAAGGGAGACTAGGTCCCACCGGGCGTGCCAGACTTATGGACGCGGGATTTTATATCGCTTGTTATTATTATTATTTTTTATTTATTTGTTTGGTTGTTATTTTTATTAGTTATTTATTGGTTTATTAGGCGTGCCAGTCACATGTGTGACGATTTCATTGTGCGCTCGACTTGACTTGGTCAGTCGATTGTGAAGTCCGAGTCGGGACCAAAAGTCCGCCATACCATAAAGGTTATGACGTTAATTACGCCCTTCCTAAGAAGGACAACCCTTGATTAAACGCCAAAATAGGAGGCCACTCGGGGCGGTAATAAAAGAAAAATAACAGTGCGTGATATTGAAGATATTATTATTCTGAGAAGGTAATTGAGTGAACGATAGGTTATTAAATCAGCATGACCCCTCTGTGTAGGTCGTGCCGGGTAGAGATAGGACATCGTCCACACAGCGGCGGGGCGGAGCCTGGACAGTCATCGGGGACATGTCCCCTTTCATGTTTCTCATCCAGCCAAAGGCCTCGCAGTATTCATATTCCCCAAAAAATCGAGCCAGACGGGAGGTATATGATGTGCACTTCTCGGGGTTAAAACATCTATTGACATTTCGGCAGCATCTCCCCATAATCTGGATTATGCCCAGGGGAGAATAGGCTATCACCCACGGAGTGCCGGGATGAAAGCCGAGAAAAGGAGGGAGCGAACCTCCCACACTGTACATGTATGCCCTGGGGCAGTGTTGATTCTTCCCTTACAGAAGTCGGTGATACTCGTGCAGAGGTAGAGCTCACCTTAGCTAAAGGGGTTGCTCATAAACCCGGTACGGATCAGTGGAAAATGAGGGAGACTGACTCCCTTTAATTTTATCCTTGGGACGGTTCTGGTGACTCATGGACATCCCTAGGTGGGTTTGATAGAAGTGTTGGAGGCTCATTGGGTGGCAGGGCAGCCTCTCAGCACGGATTTGAATGGGTATATGAGCTCCCGGCGTGAAGACCACCGCGCCGGGAAGGGTTCTTTGCAAGGCACCATTCCACGCGCCGGGAAGCTGGCACAAGGGGGTTCTCGGCGCATGAAGTTTCGCGCCGGGAAGGTTGCTTTGTGGGGTTCTGTTCTGGGCGCCGGGAACTGGCAAAGGAGGTTCCCGGCGCGATGGCAAGAGGACCAAAGGGGGGGCTCTCGGCGCAAGGACAATAAGGCAAGGGGGTTTTACGTTGCCAAGGCAGAAGTGTGAAGGTGTTAGGCTCCCGACGCAGGCAAGGAGGCCAAGTAATTGGGGCTCTCGGTGCCAGAAGGATGCCAGAGGGTGAGGGTTCTCGGCGGGTTCAACATGGAGGGTTCCCGACGCGACGGGGAAGAGGCCAGGAAGTAGGCTCTCGGCGCAAAGGCCAAATGGCCAAAGGAGGTTGTCGGCGCGAAGAGGAATTGCTCAAGGGGGGGTTCCCGGCGAGCAGGGGAGAAGGCCAGAGGATGGGCTTCCCGGGGCGATGGCAAAGCAGCCAAGGGGGGTTTCCCGGCGCGGCCAAGATGGGAAGGTTCCCGGCGTGAAGGTCAGAAGGCCAGGGGTGATTCTCGGCGCCTGAAGGATAGCACCGAGAACTGTTCATCCATTTTACTATATGCGGGGCCGAGATGTATGAGGGCGCCGGGATGAGAAACAGAGCTTCACGGTACCCTGTTCTTGGATATGTTGAGGATTCATGGGTTTCCTGGTGATTCAGTGATGAGGGCATCCCTTGCCCCTCCACATTTTCTCTGGACTCGGATTGTTCGTCGGCAAGCGCCATTATGTTAGTCATGTATTTTTGAGTCTAGTCATGTAATCTTCACATTTTCTTTGAGTCAATATCATGTAATTTTCCCTTTATTTGAGTCATGTACCTAGGTTGTTGAGTCATTTTCCTAAGTATTGAGTCATTATGTTGGTTTGATAGGTTATTGGGCCCATCTCATTGGGCTAGGCCCATGGATGCCCCCCCTTCCCTTCGGTTATTAGTCATTGTGTCTTTTGTTAGGGTCCTTTGTGAAAAAGTCATGTGCCTATAAATAGGCCACCCCACTCCTCATATGTAACAACTTTTGAAGAATCATTTGAATAGAAAAATTCTCTAGTCTTACTCCTCTCTACCAAATCTCTCTTCCCTCTCTCACCCATTATCTCTCTCTCTCTCTTTATCTCTCTCTCTCTCTCCCTCCACCCAATTTTCGGAATTTTCTCTCTCCTCCCCATTCACCCCTCATTAAGACCTCTCCCCTTCCCCATACACCCATTTAACTCCCCCCCAACCCAAGGTGGCATCCTCCAATCCACACCCCACCTCCCAACCCCCAACTACCCAACACCACTTTCTAAGCACCCCTTCCTCTCCCCAAGGTTGAAGGGGCTCTTCCCTAAGCCCAAATTCGAATTTCCCTCTCCCTAGGGCGGTGCCCTTCCATCTCCCCACCTACCAAACCACCCAAAGTCGCAGCCCCCCTTCCCCATACCAGCCAAGTTCACCCTCCACCTCTTACTCTCTTGGCCATCCCCTTCCCCACCCCCTCATCTTCTTCTCATTCAGCCTCTGTTTCAGACAGTAGAGTTACAGCAACTTACAGAGGCAGCCACGACCGTCTCTCAAAGATTCAGGTGGCAAGGCCTATATTTCTGGAATCGTCATCGAGATATCTTTCCAACGGTGGTGGTCTCGCCGGCTTCCGAGGTCGGAGCTATCCGCAGGAGCTGATCTCCCACGACTGCGCAGAAGACCCCAGGCAGAGAACCAGAGCGATATTGGAAGCCCGACCACGACGAACCTTTTGGGATTCAGATCAAGTGTTCTTCAGAAAAGTTCTTCCCTCTCAAGTCCTATTTCATCCTAAAGAAGCAGAGCTGCATTTGGACATCGGCATCTCAAGTTACAAATTTTCTACTCTAAGTGTGTCAGGTCAGTTTACAGGAGCCAGAACCGACACCCCTCTACTCATCTGATCGTCCCGGTCTTCTCCGACATCTGCCGACGTCGCCGTCAGTGCCGACAGAAAGAAGACTCGGCTACGGTTCCAACGGTTCAGGTCTCGCCTCAATCAGAGCTCGTTAGAGATCGTGGCAACCTCTGTAACCAGCCACATTGATCTGCACCAGACAGAGGCAGAATCAATCAGTCCGGTCCCAGACTCTGCCACGGTCAGCTCGTGAAGGCTCTGAGTGCCATTTTTGGAGGGAAGAAACTACATCAAGCTAGCTGCCACCTCCAAGAATAATGGACTCAATTGGCCATCGGAACCCTCTGCTCCAATTTTCTTCGTCGGAGACGGCAGACTGCCCCTGTGGTCCCAGGTTAGACCAGTCCTCACTCTTCCGGTTACCCCTCTCTCCACCGACATCGGATCGGATCCCCGTCAACTTCGGCTCGAAGCTACCCCGACCACGATCGCATCACCGCCAGTTTCATTCCAATCGGAGTCCGGGAGAGCCCACAGTGACTTCTGCAACCTGCTGCATCAGTTCGGTACCCACCAGAGACTAGACTCTGCTGTCCTGTTCCAGTCACCGGCGCGGTTAGCCCCGAGTATCAAAGCTTCCCAAAAAATTCAAGCTTCATCCTCTGTCAGTTGGGAAACTTTTGGCACTGGTCTCGTCAAGATCCGAGTTCCGTGGAACCCGTGGCAGCACCGTCTCCGACTGTCTGTCCAGTGAACCTGAAGCAGGGCAGAACCGGTGGAGCTCGGGAGGTCAAGTTTCATTGCGTAATCCCCAACCCGCTTGGCCGGCTGAAGGCCCCTCCCTGCGTGGAGGTAGTTTTGGATGTAATTAACTTAATCCCCACCCCAAGATCATCCCTCCTACGAGAGGCGTAGTGTTGTACTCTTTACACTTTCAGGTTGAAGCGACACCGACGCGGCGTGCGGGTACATACCCTCGCCTCCCCGCTCGCCCCCGTCTCCGGCCGGAGTCGGCATCTTCATGCCGGCTAGGTGAGCTCCTGAACATCCCAAATTGCTGTATTGGACTTGCTTAGCTTAGTATTTCTATAGTTACTCCGTCGGCGGTAAGAGAGTGTCCGATTTTACATTGCCACCAAATTGAGTGACCACCGCGGGCGAGTTGAGAGTGAATCCACTTAACCCACACCCTTGGTGTGTTGGCCGCCCATGATTTGGGCATCCTAGGCCTATTTTGGGTTCTCCCCAAGCTTGCCAACCCTTGGAGCCTCATGGTCCCACCTCGGACCCTCTCCAACATCGCCTAGTTGCCTTCGGGCCCTAGTGTGTGCCATACGGGTGAGCTCACTAGTGTGAGTCCGCTGCTCAAACTTGAATGCTTGCAAAATAGGTCCATAGGTGGTGTCACATCAAGTGGTATCAGAGCAAGTTCACAACTTGTCTCTATCAAGTTGGTCCTAGGGCATGTCTATGCATTTAGAGTCTTCAAGTGCATCACTCTTGTCCCCTAGTATGGCCACCTCATATCAACCTTACCAATCGGCCCACTCCATAAGTCCAAGCCACCAAGAGATGCCTACCACTAACACCCATAACTTCCCTGGCCATGTCAACTACTTCATGAAAGCCTTGACCTATGCCAATGAGCGACTTGATAACATATCGGACCGACTCAACCAACTTGGAGAAAATAGGCCCGCCCCAAGGACAGACGATAGAATGGTCCCTTTCCCACTTCCCACCTTTGATGGAACCTCTCCTAGAGAATATTTAGATTGGGAAGCTACAATGGACCAATACTTCACTTGGTATCATATATCCGAGGATGAAAAGGCATTGGTTGCCAAAATGCAACTTACCAAATGCACGGAAACTTATTGGATGCAAATTGTCGGGTTAAAGATACTTAGAAGGGAAACTCCTATCACCACTTGGAAGGACATGAAGGAGCAACTTAGAGCAAAATATATGTCCCCTTCCTACCTGGGTTACCAAAACTCGAGGAGCACTCTCACTCCTCCAAACCCACCCGTCCAAACCCTTACCACTAGAACCCAAGTCTCCAAGGCCTCCACCTCCCCACCTAATCCCATGAGGGCCCCCACACCCCAACCAAAACCCCCTTCACTAACCTACACTAGTCAAGCCTCTTTAGCCCCCACTTCCACCTCAAATGATCCCAAGGGCAAGAGACCCCTAACCGACCCAATTCCCTCCATGGTGACCACCACTCATCCAACCGTCACCATTAAAAACCATGTGGACACCGTGTCCACCCCTCCACCAAGGCCCATAATGGCCACCATCCCCAAACCCAAAACCCCTCACCCAACTCACCTCCCGCTTCCTACACCAATCTTTCCCCAACCTAGGCCTCCTCTACTTCCCCTTCCGATCCAAGTCCACCCTTGCCCACCACCCCAAGTGCAACATGCTCCAGCTATCACCAATTCTCCCGCATTAGACCTACCCAACCCATTAACACTAGGAATTGAAACCTTCACAACCCTCCACATGGGAGTAGATGCTAGTCCGGAACCCATTCCCACCCATAAGGAAGCCCAAGATCACACCAATGGTAAGGAAAAGCCTCAACCCTTTACCACTTCAAATAGCCCGGATCCTCAAGAGTCACCCACCTTCACCATGAATGAGCATATACTCCAATGGCTCAAGCAAGGACCCACCCTTCTTAACTCACTCCCACCTCTCTCACCTTTGGGATATCCATCCCAAATTGTTCCCCTCCACTCCTATCAAACCACAATCCAATCCTACTATGAGGTAGAAGATTGGGATGATCTCCTCAAAGGTCTAAAGTGGCAATCAGACTTGACTTCTTTATTGGCCCTAGGAGCGGACCAACCCAAGAGCATTAACCTCATCCATCCATGCATTGGGTCTATCTCCTCGGTTTGCACTATTGGTTGCTACACTAGTGACATCCTTTTCCTTCTCCCCATAGTGGAAGAGCCCATCCTGGTCCACTCCCCTACCATTGTGATTCCTAAAATCTTGACCAACCAGCCCACCCCATACACCGACCCAACCATTCCACTAGAAGAAGATGACTCATCACCTTTTGAGGACCTTGAGGACATGGAGCCCCTTGGTAACCCACTTTATGATCCCTATGATCCATTCCAATGGGAGTCAAGGAACCCAAGTAACCCAACCACTTTAACTACCTCCTACCTTTCCCTACCCCAACCCACCATGTTTGATCCAATCCACCCCATCCCAGACCCGGGTTACACCATGGGAACCATGACTTTGGGTGGTATACACCTAGGGATCGAGGAAGTGCCCCATCTCATGATATCCACCTTTCTAGACCCCTTCGACCCATTCCAATGGAAGTCCAAAGGCCCACACATATGAGACATCTTTGTCACAAGAGTGCATAAGTCTTGGCATACAACACCACTTGGCATGATTCATAAGTCGGGTACATTCATTTACATCACCCACATGTCAAGTAGGAAGCATAAGTGGACCGTATTTGGATGTATTGGCCCACCCTCATTCATCATGAGTCTTAAGTATGAGAGGAGCATACATGGATGTCCGGGTCCCCCGACATTTCTCATACCCATGCATAAAAGGTTCATCTATGGATGTCCCGGCCCCCCTGAGTCTGTCACAATCTTCATAGCATCAAAGCATGATCGATCTACATGTGACTGCCCCGGACCACCTTTGCATACCAAACATTGCCCACTCACATCGCATCATCAAGCATGGCATATGCATCCAAGCACATATCAAGCAACAAGCGGTGATATTCATAATAAGCGAGCAAAAACTCATGAGCGCCACTTGGAATTCCAAGTTGGTAACTTGAGGATGATGACTTTGGAGTGGCTCTACCCCAGGGTCACCTCCAAATTGAGGGCACGAGGACTTGGACCTTGCCAAGTTCCGAGTGGCTTTGGCAACCCGGCTTATGGGTTGAACTTTCAAAAAGGGTTTTGGGATTCTCCCTATTTCTCATGTGGCGGATCTAACACCTTATAAGGGCACCGCGGTGGATCCTACACCTACCCTTGTGAGAGACACCCTCGGAGTGCCACCACAAATAGCCTGAGAGCCCGACGTGAGCACACAGCGGCAATACTAGGTAAGCAAGATCCCATCGCCAGCATGAGGGTATGACCGAGTCACTTTGTCGAGCTGAAGCGCCGTTCCCCGACTATGGTCGCGGGTTGAGTATGGAGATCGAGGATCACCCAGAGCCGCAGTTCGATGTACTACTTCCCTGGTGGACCCATACTCGACGGGGTCGAGTTTTCCCCACCCTGGGGGTATGATGAGGGCATCCCTTGCCCCTCCACATTTTCTCCAGACTCGGATTGTTCGTCGGCAAGCGCCATTATGTTAGTCATGTATTTTTGAGTCTAGTCATGTAATCTTCACATTTTCTTTGAGTCAATATCATGTAATTTTCCCTTTATTTGAGTCATGTACCTAGGTTGTTGAGTCATTTTCCTAAGTATTGAGTCATTATGTTGGTTTGATAGGTTATTGGGCCCATCTCATTGGGCTAGGCCCATGGATGCCCCCCCTTCCCTTCGGTTATTAGTCATTGTGTCTTTTGTTAGGGTCCTTTGTGAAAAAGTCATGTGCCTATAAATAGGCCACCCCACTCCTCATATGTAACAACTTTTGAAGAATCATTTGAATAGAAAAATTCTCTAGTCTTACTCCTCTCTACCAAATCTCTCTTCCCTCTCTCACCCATTATCTCTCTCTCTCTCTCTTTATCTCTCTCTCTCTCTCTCCCTCCACCCAATTTTCAGAATTTTCTCTCTCCTCCCCATTCACCCCTCATTAAGACCTCTCCCCTTCCCCATACACCCATTTAACTCCCCCTCAACCCAAGGTGGCATCCTCCAATCCACACCCCACCTCCCAACCCCCAACTACCCAACACCACTTCCTAAGCACCCCTTCCTCTCCCCAAGGTTGAAGGGGCTCTTCCCTAAGCCCAAATTCAAATTTCCCTCTCCCTAGGGCAGTGCCCTTCCATCTCCCCACCTCCCAAACCACCCAAAGTCGCAGCCCCCCTTCCCCATACCAGCCAAGTTCACCCTCCACCTCTTACTCTCTTGGCCATCCCCTTCCCCACCCCCTCATCTTCTTCTCATTCAGCCTCTGTTTCAGACAGTAGAGTTGCAGCAACTTGCAGAGGAAGCCACGACCGTCTCTCAAACATTCAGGTGGCAAGGCCTACATTTCTGGAATCGTCATCGAGATAGCTTTCCAACGGTTGTGGTCTCACCGGCTTCCGAGGTCGGAGCTATCCGCAGGAGCTGATCTCCCACGACTGTGCAGAAGACCCCAGGCAGAGAACCAGAGCGATATTGGAAGCCCGACCACGACGAGCCTTTTGGGATTCAGATCAAGTGTTCTTCAGAAAAGTTCTTCCCTATCAAGTCCTCTTTCATCCTAAAGAAGCAGAGCTGCATTTGGACATCGGCATCTCAAGTTACAAATTTTCTACTCTAAGTGTGTCAGGTCAGTTTACAGGAGCCAGAACAGACACCCCTCTACACATCTGATCGTCCCGGTCTTCTCCGACATCTGCCGACATCGCCGTCAGTGCCAACAGAAAGAAGACTCGGCTACGGTTCCAACGGTTCAGGTCTCGCCTCAATCAGAGCTCGTTAGAGATCGTGGCACCCTCTGCAACCAGCCACATTGATCTGCACCAGACAGAGGCAGAATCAATCAGTCCGGTCCCAGACTCTGCCACGGTCAGCTCGTGAAGGCTCTGAGTGCCATTTTTGGAGGGAAGAAACTACATCAAGCTAGCTGCCACCTCCAAGAAGAATGGACTCAATCGGCCATCGGAACCCTCTGCTCCAATTTTCTTCGTCGGAGACGGCAGACTGCCCCTGTGGTCCCAGGTTAGACCAGTCCTCACTCCTCCGGTTACCCCTCTCTCCACCGACATCGGATCGCATCCCCGTCAACTCCGGCTCGAAGCTACCCCGACCATGATCGCATCACCGCCAGTTTCATTCCAATCGGAGTCCGGGAGAGCCCACAGTGACTTCTGCAACCTGCTGCATCAGTTCGGTACCCGCCAGAGACCAGACGCTGCTGTCCTGTTCCAGTCACCGGCGCGGTCAGCCCTGAGTATCAAAGCTTCCCCAAAAATTCAAGCTTCATCCTATGTCAGTTGGGAAACTTTTGGCGCTGGTCTCGTCAAGATCCGAGTTCCGTGGAACCCGTGGCAGCACCGTCTCCGACTGTCTGTCCAGTGAACCTGAAGCAGGGCAGAACCAGTGGAGCTCGGGAGGTCAAGTTTCATTGCGTAATCCCCAACCCGCTTGGCCGGCTGAAGGCCCCTCCCTGCGTGGAGGTAGTTTTGGATGTAATTAACTTAATCCCCACCCCAAGATCATCCCTCCTGCGAGAGGCGTAGTGTTGTACTCTTTACACTTTCAGGTTGAAGCGACACCGACGCGGCGTGCGGGTACATACCCTTGCCTCCCCGCTCGCCCCCGTCTCCGGCCGGAGTCGGCGTCTTCACGCCGGCTAGGTGAGCTCCTGAACATCCCTCATTGCTGTATTGGACTTACTTAGCTTAGTATTGCTATAGTTACTCCGTCGGCGGTAAGAGAGTGTCCGATTTTACATTGCCACCAAATTGAGTGACCACCGCGGGCGAGTTGAGAGTGAATCCACTTAACTCACACCCTTGGTGTGTTGGCCGCCCATGATTTGGGCATCCTAGGCCCATTTTGGGTTCTCCCCAAGCTTGCCAACCCTTGGAGCCTCATGGTCCCACCTCGGACCCTCTCCAACATCGCCTAGTTGCCTTCGGGCCCTAGTGTGTGCCATACGGGTGAGCTCACTAGTGTGAGTCCGCTGCTCAAACTTGAATGCTTGCAAAATAGGTCCATAGGTGGTGTCACATCATTCAGGCCAAGATAGACGGGCCTTGGGAAATCAAAAGAACTCAATTCATCAGACTGCAACTGACTTTGGCTCGGATTTCAAAGGGAAGGCCAGAAGCGGAGGGTGATTTGGGGGAAACACGGTTTAGGGTATCTCTGTCACCAGCGTTCATAATGATCCGTGAGGATGACTTTGGTATACTCTTCATCATCTGGGGGCCAAGAGATGACTGTCTCTGGCCCCGGGGATGATTTCGGCAGAGCCGATGAGCATGAATGTAACATCTAACACCGAGCGGCGGTTGCTATGCATCTATGCTTTGCTTCAGAGGCCAAGGGATAGTCTGTCCCTAGCTCGGAAGCAAGCACGGGAAGCGTTCGAGAACCGGGCGAATAAACAGGCGATCAATCGAACTGGGGAGGGGAATAGCATGCTACTGGATCTAAGAAGAAACAGAAAACATGGGGAGGTAGCAATAGGGTTTCAGAGAAATAGACAGCAGGCCTCAACGGGAGCCTGTAGCTTTCATTCATTCGAACATCACGATTACATTCGCACATCAGAGGCAATACATAAAAGAAGGTATAGGGAGACAATGCCTTGCCCTAGCAGAGTAAAATCGGTTGTGATATCACAGCATACATCAAAAGGGGGAAGAGACAGAAGCAATCGAAAATTAAAGTAATGAACTACAGCAAATGGGGAGGGGAGGGCGGAGCATGGACTCCTCTCCCTCCCCGCTGCCCACCTTCGCTCAGGCTTCGAACTCCTTTCTTCTTTGGCCCTTCTGCTTCTTCCTCTCTCGGATCAGATTGCAGGCTTCGCCCTCTTCTCCTTTTGTGGCTATCTATCCTCTTTTTACCCTCTTTGTTTCTCTCCTCTGTGTTGCTCTCCTTCTTGTTTCGCTCGTGTGTTTTTTCCTTCTTTTTTTTTCTGTTCGAATGAGGGGGTTTTATATCCTTGGTATCCTATCGGCAGACCCGTCCCGGCGCGCCTCAATCGTAGGTGGACCTCCCGGCGCGTGGGACTTTAGCTTCTCGGCGCCGCTTTTGGGCTTCGACAAGGGGATCCCGGCGCCACTTTTATAGGCCCATTTAGGGCTTTTAAGACCTCACATATACTTCGGCCTTCATTGGTCCTTCAAATGTATCAGAACCCGAGAAGGCCCTGCACTGGTGACACAGTTTCTATTGGTATCATTCATAGATTTTCATCAGTCGGTAGACTAGGGTTTCATCGGCATTACCATCTGAATGATGACAAAGTCAGATATCATCTCATTGGTATCGTCACCGGAACGGTGACAAGACCGGACATCAGCTTTAGCCTGGAAAGACTTCAGCCAGGTGACTGCTATTTCATCAGTGCCGTCGTCTGACCGACAAAGGCATCGAACATCAGCTTGGCCGGGAAAAGGCTTCAGCCGGGTAGATGGTTGATGAACTTCGTCATTGATCTTTCACTATTGGTCTGATCTTCCTTTCAATTCTGTTTCTGCCCTTGCTCATTTTCAAGGTGTCAACAGAGACCCGTCCCATGACTCAGTCCGAGCATGAGAGTGAGCTAACCACCTGAGACTCAAATCCAGTTTCCCAACCGTGCAGATCGTCACGTTTCCCTCGCCAGGGATGACGGTGAGTTTAGTGCTTCTTGTTTGGGACATGTTCGCCTCTTCTGGAGCTCTTTAGGTGCCGCGCTATTGTGTCGATGCTGGTCGCATCATCTTTTAGTCGCGTCATCGTATAGAGTCCAAGGTTCGCGTCTAGCCCGAGTCGAGTCCCATTGATGTCCCGCATCAAGGAGTACAGGGCGTGAGCCTAGAGAAAAGTATAATTGGACGCTGGGTACTGGGTTCCGGGGATAGAATGTTGGAGACTGGAGGCTGAGTACTGGATAGTAGGGTAGAGTGACTGGGTATTGGTGCTAATTCTGCTTGAGGATAAAAGCCTGTATAACATGAAGCCGACATGGACCCAAGGGGTATGACGGTCTACGCAGTTTAGGGCTACTAGGGTGATTCTGGGATGTATCGGTCACAGACAGAGTAGTAGAATATCGGCTAGCATCATGTTGTTAGCCGGGAATGTAGTTCCCACTAGCCCGGGAGACCGGAGCCGAGCTGGCCGAGTGGCCCGGGGAAGGCATTTCGGCCAGGAACTGGGACTGGGATAGGGACCAGAGATTGAAACTGGGATTGTTACTGGAGCTGGGGGCTGGAGCTGGAGGCGGTCGGCTGGCCTGTGAAGGTGTTGTAGTCAAAAACTGGAACTGGAGACTGGGCAGCTATCCTGTGAAAGCGGTGTAGTCGGGAACTGGAACTGGAGACTGGGCGGCTGGCATGTGAAGGCGTTGTAGTCGGGAATTGGAACTGGAGACTGGGCGGCTGGCCTGTGAAGGCGGTGTAGCCGAGAATTGGAACTGGAGACTAGGCGGCTAGCCTGTGAAGGAAGGTGTTGTAGCCGGGAACTAGAACTGGAGACTGGGTGGCTAGCCTGTGAAGGCGTTGTAGTCGGGAACTGGAACTGGAGACTGGGGGTGGCCTACCCTCGAGGGCGTGTCGGCCATCGTTGTTCCAAGGTGATATTGAGGTAGCCGTCAGCGCGGTGTTGCGGTCGACGGCTTTCATCAGTGAAGAATGGAGAGGGAGAGAGTTTTTTTCTCTTTACCAGCTCTACCACCCTTGCGGGTTTTCACCAGGGCTGGCCCCCTTTTACTTTTTCCGGTAGGCCCTTGCGGGTTTTCACACCGAGGGGTTACCCGATTTTGCCTAAGCCGCCCTTGCGGGTTTTCACCTTAGCCGGGTCGTTGGCAATTTTTGCCCCCAATCCTCTCTTTGTAATAAGGACGGCCGGGTCTGCCGGGGTATCTCTATTTTTAACCCCATTATTTTTTTTTTGAGGAATTGCCGTCCATAGCATGCCGCTGTCAGGGGACGTAGCCTGGAGCTGGAGGATGTGAGTGACTAGGTATTACTCACCCTTAATAAGGGTTCTCACAAATTATGAAATTATGGTGCCGGAGGCCAATTTGTCGTGGCAGGATGTGACTAGGACTATAGCTAGTGGCTCAGGGATTATAGGGAGAACTGAGGTCATGCTTGTTGACATGTTTTTCCTTCTCTTCCCCTTTTGATTACCCTTCCAACCCCTTCTTTACTATGCTAATGTAAAGAATTAAACAATGTGTAAATAACAGGGGGAAGGATGTGGAATGTGTGTGATCGCCACCAAGGTGCTGAATGTAAGCAAGTACGCTGTACCTTGGAAAGAAAGGGGAGACACTCACCTAGAATAGCACTGCAGCAATGCACGATTCTTGATGAACGGCCCTTACGATGCCCGGTCGCTCGACGGACCGCCCGGCAGCGCTTGGACGAACGAGGGATGAAGAACAGCCGGCCGACAGAACGGTTCGATATCCGCCACTGAATAGAACTAGACGGTCGTTGGACAGCCGCCCTATCCCTCGAACGGACAGATGAAGACCACTCCGTACCACCAACTTCCAAACGGTGGGATCTCGACCTCCACCCTTCCCGGCCGGCAAGGAGGAGTGGGCCTCGTGTTAGGACGCTGCTGGCCTGCAAAACACAGTGTAGGACACAAAAAGGAACCCAATATTAGAATAGCGAAGTGTAATAAATGCTAAAACGGAAAGAAATGAACATAAGCAAACGGAATGGGGGATACCAGAAGGTTTTTAAACCCTTAGGGGCACCAAAAACATGGGAGGATGTGTGTAATGTGACAAACGAATGAAGACTAGCAGGTAGAAGAAGGGAGAATGATGCATGCAATGAGAAAACAAACGATGGGACTAGTGAACTAATGACTCAAACAAACGGTGTACTCCCTGAACCGGAGGCCTATGCGGACGTAGAAGGCCTCCCTCCCTGTCTTGGGTCGCTCAACAATCTGGCAGAGCTTCGCCGTCGACCCGAAAATCTTCCCCCCTTTCAAAGCTTGCCCTTAGGGTCTATTTATAGAGCCTAAGAAACTAGCCCCGAAATTAGGGTTTTCGATTAATATTAGCTCGAGATATCAAAAGAAAATCCATAGATAATGCCATTATCTTCCAACCAGTCGAAACGGTGCCTCATTTGGTTGAGAAACCACTGAGAAATGGTTGGAACAAATCAAGGATAAAACCACGGATAGAGAGAGAAAAGCACTTAGTTTTTCAGCAATCGGACCATTGCGCAGTCACGCGATAGACCGCCCAATACACTAAGCGGTCGGTCACCAGACCGTCCCATCTGTCGGTGGAAATTAAGTAAGTGAGAAATATTATCCAAATATCCATCGAACTGATCGAAGTTTTCACCGTTGGACTCTCATGAATTGGGCGGTTCTTAATGGACCACTCAGCTCACTGAACGGTCAAAAATCAACCGTCCAACGCCTATCGATGATAAATCAGACTAAATTAGATAATTAGATAATTATCTGAATAGCCAACGAATCTGCGACTCTGAGAACTAGACGGTCATAAGCATACCGTTTCATGGGTCTGGACGGCTACTTATGAACCGTGCAAAAGCTTGGTCGGTGGAAATTCAGAAAATCACCCTAATATCCAATAAATATTTAAATGGTTAATCCTCAACCGCTCAGCCACTGAACGGTCGTACGATAGGCCGTGCAATGGCTTTATGATTGAAACTTAATAAAATGTGATAAATCAAGCCAGACCAGGGCTCATTAAGCCCTAAATTGAAGCAGACCAAGTCAGGGAGGAAGATATACATAAAATAGGCCCAATAAGCTGCCTGAAAATAGCCCACTAAGCAATGGATAACTTGAGGCATCAACAAATGGTAGTAAGAGAAATGACTCAACTTATCGGCAAAAAATGGGCGTCAACAGATGCCCCTCCTTAACGTCCTCTTTACAGGGGAGCGAGCGGAGGTGAAGCGAAAGTGAAATGGAACATGAAGATGAAGCGGAGTGGGCCGAAAAGCGGGCGTTAAGGTAAAACGACACCCGTTTTGCCAACAAGTGATAGGAATTTTTCAGAAAACCCTGAACCAATCACAAGGAATGATTAGACCGAAAGCGACACCAGTCTGGAGGAACTAACGAACTAAAAGGAAACACACGTTCAACCTCATGGGGGACACAATCTCTCGGACCAATGAGGAGATCAGAATAAATAGAAATAAAGAAACAGACTAAAATTCTAGACGGGGACCACTTAATCAACCAAACCAAGTGAACAAACCACAGAGAACCTTCCAACTCTGAGTGGAATTGCTTCTCTTACTCAAACAGTGAACACATAGCTAACCATCACTGATGGGACATTAGCAGGCAAACTATGGGTCATGAATGCTCAAAAAGATGCGTATGATGGATGCTGGGCTAAAATAAAAGAAATCATCAAAACGAATGTAATGAAATGATAAAATATAAAATACTCGAGAATAATATTGCTAAACTAGGAGAATCAGAGTCAAGACATCATCCGCAACCACAGCATGCAGGATCGAACCATCCTCCCCAAGCTTTCCCAACCTAACGGCCTATCCGTAGATTAAACACGTGGATCTGGATCATCATCGTTTTTGTTAAAGGGGAACATCCGATCCTGGAACACGTGAATGACTAGCCGGTTCTCGAGATAATATAACGATATAGATACCACATAGTAATGCAACAATGAGTAGGGATAGAAGGTCCTACCTGACTTACCTGTACAGGTGAAACGACATTTTTGGATTTTTTTTCTGATTTTTATGGATTTTCATGTACAGGACAAATATGATAAACAAGCAAGTATAAACATAGCGTAGATAACATAACGATTAACTGCATGACAAACAACACGATATAACATCACGATCAAATGAAATGGGAGACAATGTAACATAACATAACAAAGGCAAACGAGCACATATGCAATGGCATGAACAGACAACATGCATGCATGAACACGATGTGACAAGACAACAACGCGGTGGGACAACACACGGTTGGGACAAGAACATGACGGATGACCACACGGTTGGGACAAGAATATGGGACATAAAGGGGTGATTAACAACATGTGCAAGACAACTAACAACACTCGGTGAGGGATAAAACAACATGTGTGGGACAACACGGTGGGACATAAACACGTGACAAGGACACATTGGGACAAAAGACATAAACAAATACACCCTTCAATCAAAACCCAAGATCAGAATGAAGCAGAACCGCCAGGTTCATAATCATGAGGTAAAGCCCTCTCATAAAGATATGATCATTGCAAAAAAAAGTTGAGAAGACCATGAGCTCCAGAACAGATTGAGAGAGTGGATCGAAGAAGGAAAGAACAACTCAAAGATGTGGACAGGAGGCAGAGCACAAAGATGTAGCAAGGAATGCATGAGTACTTGCAACCTGCACACTTAGTAAACGGATTACGTATCTGTCCTTAAAATAAATACAAATGTATGAAAATGACACATTTTTTGTAAATTTTTTTTTGATTTTTTTAGATTTTCAATAGTATTTCATTTTTTTGGATTTTTTGAAATATTTGATTTTTTAGGTTTTTGAAATATTTGATTTTTTAGGTTTTTGAAATATTTGATTTTTTTAAATTTTTGAAGTATTTGATTTTTTTGAATTTATGACAATATTTGATTTTTTTTAGATTTTGACATAGCAATCCGCAGCACCTAAAGACAGGCTCAAACAACTGGTCAGGGATCACCGTCCCTCCCCTCTCATTAAAGACTTCCCTTGAGCAGGGCGTGCATGTGAGGGTGGCTTACCACAACCAACCGCTTCTAAAGAATGGTGCCCCTACTAAAGCCATACCCGGGATACAACCCAGCCTAAGAGGGAGAAGCAGAAGAAAAATTGGAGACAAGCTTTATGCAGGATGGGAGATATCAAGGCTCGAATTCCTTCCAGGGCACTACCCCTCAAAGAGATAGCCTGTTGCGCCGGGGCTTTGTGTCTTTGATTTTTAGACCCATATTTATCAGGCACGCATGCGACCGGGCTCATGACGTCCCGCGGGGAACTGTACTGCCACTCTTGCCATGCCTTTGATTCATAATTTAGTCTAATTATTATTTGTAGGGTTTGGCTTGATATCAAACGGCCTTACAGTGATATATGCGGTCCACAAATGGCCGCTCAAGTCTCTGTTAGTCCAATTCGGGCTAACTCAAATCACAGCAGTTCGATTGAGTCAAAAAATCAATTCTAGGGGATAAAATGGTTCAAGATTAACGGTTCAAGTCTAAGGTTAAAACAAGTGTAAACCTAATAGCCAGTTCAATGATAAATGATTCATAATTAAGATTATCATTCATTGGAAAGGTTAATCAAGATCAAGCTCAAATTAAATAATTCAGCAAGAATTATTTACTGTCATGAATTTCAGTTTATTAGGTGTGTTGCTAACATGCCATTAACCACTAATCTACTTACATAACATGCTATAATGACAATTAATATGTTTTGTTATATATGTGCGATCGATTCTGGACCTTACATCGCCATATACGGTCATAGACAGGCCACACATGCCCCTTCAGGTTCGAAGGCCTGCAGGAGATGGACGGTCAGTCGTGTGCCGCTGGAAGGGATGTGCGGTCTGGAAATGGCCGCAGGATAGACATGCGGTTAGGTTTCGGCCGCACGTTCTAGGGAAACGATCAGAGACAGAAACATATAAACGGTCAACCACAGGCCGCCTGTCTTGGTTGTGCGGTCTATCGTGTGGCCGCACAAGTCCAGATAGGTCGCTGCCCCTTTCGCCTTGCCCGACTCCGGTGAGGTTTCTAGGGTTAGACTAAAACATGGAATTCGCACGATATAAAGCATGGAATTTGGAGCTTTTGCTATCAAAAGAAAGAGCACAAAAAACTCTACAAGATGCATGGATCAATTTTATGTTTACAACCTGAAATTACTACTTAATCGAAAGGGGACAATTATAACCCTAGTTCTGACATGCTTCCACTAAAATCAGAAATTTTCGTAGAGCACTTGATAAAATTTGAGGCTTTCTACATCAATGAAAAGCTGACACGATGATGCTTCCAACCATATATTATTTGTAGGGTTTGGCATGCTATCACCTACTTGAATCGGATGAAGAAGGAAGGAGAAAGAAAACCCAAGACGTCGGTGCACGCAGCCACTAATCGCAGGAGATCTCCCTCGATCCAACTCCTCTGCAGCCGCCACTGATTCTAAATGATTCTAGGGTTAGAGAGCTTCATTTTTATAGGTCACACGCCTTCTAGAGGTTTCTATGCGTGGAGTATTCATCCACGCAAGTCGGGTCAATGTGAATGCCACCGTAATTGTTGACGCGAACCAATCGCCACCGATTGCACCTCCTAGGGTTAAGGTTTCGAGAGATTAAGAGAGGGGACATGATCCTCTCATCCTGGCCTTTCATTTGCCACCGGGTTGGGCTCAATTGATGGAGTATTGGGCTCGAATTTGGCGTTTCAAGGTATGGTTAACTAAGTGTTCAATTTGGGCTTAATCCACTAATTCGGCCTACATACAGATTTTATTTGGGTTGGCCACAGAAGACAAGTTTGTTAAACGTGTTATCCTCTACAAGAATATAATTTTTATGGATTTTATAAAATGGTCGAAATCTAGCTTATTTTATTTATTAAGGAATTTCTAATTAATAAATTTCTAATTAATTTTGAATTTCTAATTAATTTCTTAAAAAATCGGCGTATTACACCCTCCCCCACTTAAGGAATTTGATCCTCCGAATTTAATGCACTTAATAATAAAAAGAGGGAGTGAGACAGCTCACCTAGAATAAGTCAGGGTACTGTCTCCGCATAGTATCTTCTGACTCCCAAGTAGCTTCTTCAGTTCCACGCCGACTCCACTGCACTTTAACCATCGGTATGGAACGATTCCTGAGTTGCTGTTGCTTCCGATCCAAAATCTTGATCGGTCTTTCTTCATAAGTCAGATCTTCCTTCAATTCGAAGTCCATATGTTGAATAATGTGAGTGGGATCATACATATATTTTCGTAACATAGACACATAAAAAATATTGTGTACTCCAGATAACTGAGGTGGTAGTGCCAAACGGTAAGCAACCTCCCCCACTCTTCCCAGAATCTCGAATGGACCAATGTATCTTGGACTCAGTTTGCCTTGAATACCAAACCTTCGAATTCCTCTCATTGGAGAAACCTTTAAAAACACATGCTCACCAACCTGAAATTCCAATGCCCTCCTCCTGGTGTCGGCATAACTCTTCTATCTTGATTGTGCTACTTGCAACCGATCTCTGATAATACGGATGTTCTTGGACGATTCAGAAATGAGATATGATCTAAGCCATTGCTTCTCACCTACCTCATCCCAACATAACGGGGATCGATAGCTTCTACCATAAAAAGCTTCAAATGGAGCCATCTGAATGCTGGACTGGTAACTGTTGTTGTAGGCGAATTCAACCAATGCCAAGTGATCACTCCAACTACCTCCAACGTCAATCATGCAGGCTCTAAGCATATCTTCCACTATCTGGTTTGTCCTTTCAGTATGTCCGTCTGTTTGTGGATGGAAAGCAGTACTGAAATTCAGACGAGTTCCCAAGGACTCTTGCAATCCTTTCCAAAAATGAGAAGTGAACCTGGGGTCTCTATCAAACACAATGCAGACTGGTATACCATGTAGTCTTAGCACTTCCTTCATATACAAAGCTACCAAAACATCAACTGTCCATTTAGACTTAATAGATAAGAAATGAGAAGATTTCGTCAATCTGTCGATAATCACCCATATTGCATCAAATCCACTACGAGTCCTAGGTAGACCCATAATGAAATCTATGCCAATGCTCTCCCACTTCCATTGAGGTATATCAAGGGGTTTCAATTTCCCTGTTGGTCTGAAATGCTCCGCCTTGACTTGCTGACAAACCAAGCATCTGCTTATGAAGTCCGCAACTTCCCTTTTCATATTCGGCCACCAAAAAGATCTTTTCAAATCCTTAAACATTTTAATACTTCCAGGATGAATGGTGTATTTGGATCTATGAGCTTCCTCGAGGATCTTACTCTTTATCTCAGCTATATCAGGTACACAAGTTCTTCCTTGAAATAACAATCTTCCATCATCAGCCATCATGAAGTCAGGTCTGTTACTCAAGCTTCCCTTGATCTCTACCAACTCGGAGTCATCATCTTGCAGAGACTTGATTTCTATCAATAATTCGGGCTTAAGTTAAATCTGAGCAATCATAACCCGATCCTTGTCAACATTAAGATCTAAACTAGTTAACTGCTCCAGCAATTTCCATTCTTGTAACATGAGGCTTGACAACTTAGCTATAGGCTTGCGGCTTAAGGAATCTGCCACAACATTACCTTTTCCAGGATGATACTCAATGGAGAAATCAAAATCCTTCAAATACTCCAGCCATCTTCACTGCCTCATATTGAGTTCCTTCTGATAAAACAAGTATTTCAAACTCTTATGATCTGAAAACACCGTAAATACCTCTCCATACAAGTAGTGCCTCCATATCTTCAAGGCGAATACCACTGCTGCTAGCTCCAAATCATGAACAGGATAGTTCTCTTCATGCTTCCTTAACTGCCTAGAAGAGTAGGCTATCACTTTCCCGTGCTACATGAGTACACACCCTAAACCAATACCTGAAGCATCAGTGTATACAACAAAACCTCCTTCTCTAGAAGGTAAAGCCAAAACAGGTGCAGTTGTCAAACATTCCTTCAAGGTCTGAAAGCTTCGCTCGTAATCTTCTGACCAATCAAATTTGATCTCCTTGTGGGTTAATCTTGTTAGAGGTATCGCAATCTTGGAGAAATCTTGAATAAACCTCCGGTAGTAACCTGCTAAGCCTAGGAAACTCCTCACTTCAGTCACATTAGGCTTATCCCAATTCTTTACTGCCTCTACCTTCGAAGGATCAACAGAAACACCTTCTTTTGTGATGATATGCCCTAGAAAGGACACCTCTTGCAGCCAGAAATCACACTTACTAAACTTAGCATATAATTGATGATCTCTCAATAATTGTAATGCCATCCTCAAATGTTCAGCATGCTCCTCCTCACTCTTAGAATAAATCAAGATGTCATCAATGAACACCACGACCCATTGATCAAGATAGGGCCGAAACACATCGTTCATCAGCTGCATGAAAGCTGCAGGTGCATTTGTTAGCCCAAAAGGCATTACTACAAATTTGAAATGCCCATACCTGCTACGGAAGGCTATTTTATAGATATCTTCTTCCTTAATTCGTAACTGACTAGATCGAAGGTCAATCTTAGAAAAATACTGAGCTCCTGCTATCTGATCAAATAACACATCAATCCTTGGCAATGGATATCTGTTCTTGATAGTCAATTGGTTCAATTGCCGATAATCGATGCACAACCTCATCGAACCATCCTTCTTCCGGATGAATAATATAGGGGCTCCCCATGGGGAAGTACTAGGATGAATGAACCCTTTCTCAAGCAATTCCATTAACTGCTGCTTTAGTTCTCTTAGCTCCGTAGGAGACATACGATAAGGAGCTTTAGAAATAGGAGTCGCACTAGGAATTAAATCAACAGAAAAGATAACTTCCCTTTCAGGAGGAAGTCCTGACAGTTCCTCAGGAAAGACATCTAAAAAATCTCGGACGACAGAAAAGTCCTCAATTTCAATCTTCTGCTCAGGGGTCACAAAAATAAAGGCTAGAAAAGCCTTACATCCTCTCCTCATCAGCTTATCAGCTCGAAGAGCTGAAACAAGTGGAACCGACTTATGGTGTCTAGTTTCTACAAAAGAAAGTCCAGGGTGTCCAGTGAAAGACACAGAACTAGATCTGCACTGAACATTGGCCACATACTTAGCCAACCAATCTGCTCCTAGGATTACGTCATAATCTTTCATGTCCATGCAAACTAAATCTGCTGGCAGGTTTTGTTCATTGATCATGACCTTACTAGAATGATAGAAATACTTAATTGTCGATCCGAAACTAATAGGGGTCGAAATCTCTAACGGAGAATTCATCAAAACTGGCTTCACAGCTAAAGACTTCGCAAATCTCCAAGAACTAAAAGAATGAGTGGCACCAGTATCAAAAATAACAAAAGCTAATTTGTCATGCATAATAAGAGTACCTTCGACGAGTCCACCCTCCTCGGCGGGTCCTGTCTCGTCTTCTTGTAGAGCCTGGAGCTAGCCTTGCTGCTTCTTGACTCTTTGCGGTTTCACCGGGGTAGCTCGCTCAGATAAAAAGGGACACTCAGAAATACGGTGGTCCCTACCGTCACAACGTAAACAGGCACCCAGCTTGCGCCAGCACTCCTCCATCTTGTGACCTGGACGATCACAGTACTTGCATACGCCCTTGAATGGAACAATAGGGTCATGCTTCTTATCTTCAATCTTCGGCATCTTGCCCATCCATGAACCAGACCCACTAATGGGCCTCTTCCCGCCATGACCGGGCTTGATACTCCCAGAACCAGTATGGTGTTGTTCTTTCTTAACATTCTTCCCACGGATTCTCTCCGTCATTTCTAAAGTATCTTCCAACACTTGAGCCTTTCTCACCATCTCGGAATAAGTTTGAATTTCCATCGGTGCCAACTGGTTGATATACTACAGCTTCAGCCCATTAAGAAAGCGCTTAGCCTTCATCTTCTCGGTAGATATCAAGTGAGTAGCATAATGAGATAACCGAGAGAACTGAGCTTCATATTCAGCTATGGATAGATTTCGTTGCTTCAAAGCAGCAAACTCAGCCGCCTTCTTATCTTATACTCTATCAGAAAAATATTTACCAATGAAGAATTCGTCGAACTCTTCCCATGTGACTTGTCTATCACCAAGGGTAGCCTTCACTGCGTCCCACCATGTCCTCGCATCACGTTCAAGTTGAAAGGTCGACAAGAGGACACGTTCTTGATCGATGCATTACATCACTTCAAAAATCCCCCCTATCTCTTCAAGCCAGTGCTTGGCTTCATCAAGGTCAGTCGAGCCTCCAAATCGCAAGGTATTCATCCCACGAAAGTTCCGATAGAGGTCGCCAATACCATGGTTTGCAGCTCCTCCTTGGGCCACTTATTGCAAAGCCTGAGTAAGTCCTTGAACCGTACACTGCAAGTTCCTCCATTCTGTGTGTTCTCCTGCCATTGCAAAAGCCTACACGTGGAATAGGTTATGTTAGGTTCAATTAAGAATGGATAATCGTGCAACTAGATTATTAACTCAACCCCAGTCTTCTACCCAAATCTCACCAGGTTGGGTCCTTAAACTTATAACACGGTTATAGGTCCTACAGTATCACTTAGGATCCTAGAACTTAGAGAACCTATAAATATCAGAAAACCTAGGCTCTGATACCACCAAACTGTCACGCCCCGACACGGAATATCGGGACCGGCAGTAGAAAACGCTAGTAAAGATAACATGCTAAGCTAAGAATTAACATAACGTCATGAATAGAAATAACTCCAAATCTATTACAATAACCATCTAACCGTCTTAAACATAATCTCTACTCGACTCCGTTACAATAACTAACACAAACTCTAAGGCATAACTAGATGTAAAATAACTATAACAATCTCAACATAACTATCAGCTGATACACTCCAAGTCATCACTCTTGCCCATTCCCATCCATCTGTGAATCTTCACCTGAGCTGCCTGGAAAGGGGGAAAACAACTATATGAGTGAACGCTCAGTAAGTAACAATAGGCAAGTGTAAGTGATTAGCCAATTAATTATATGTATGAAACGGAAAGAAAAGAAATAACGATCGAATGAAACAACATAAAAAGAAAGTGCTAAGAACGAAATGAAATAACAATATGGCAGAATGATGTGACTATAGGAATAGTAAGATTATGAACAATATATATAACAGGAATTGCAGGAAATTGGCCAACAAGTAAGATTATAACCAAGTAGAACACGATTCAAGTAAGAGATCATTGTCATAGACATCACGCTAGCAATGCACACGGTGCAATGCCTCACCATGTCATTACAAACTCCCATGGGCACAAGTACTTTTTGGGCGCTCTCCCCAGGACCAGACCGGGCCCTTATGATGCGTTGGCATTGATTTATTGGATCAAAGATCCCAAGTTCCGTCTAGACTTTAATCAAGTTAAAATGGCCAATTATAATCAAGTACAAACTTACCTCAGAACATCCCAAGGCTAAGTTGAAGAGATACTATCTAGAATTTCTGTCCAGGAGTTCAACTTATCAAGAACCATCATGTTCTTGAATTCAAAACCATAAAACATGGAGAAAACTAGACTCTGGATGATATGCAGTCACTACTGGGCCGCTCAAGACTTGTGCGGTCGACTATGGGCCGCACTAACAGGAACTAGGCCGAGGTTTAACCCTCGGGAGGTCAAGGTTGAACGGCTGATAAAGGGCCGCTCTACTATATGAACGGTAAGTATTGGGTCGCTCGAGGCCAGAAGTTTACAAAATCAAAGATGGGATATGTGGTCCTTACAGAGCCGCTCATCAGTTGAACGGTCCATTCAGGGCCACCTGTCAGATGTACGGGCCATTACTGGCCGCACAACACAGGGCCTAACAATAATCTAGAAATTCACCCAAGTGGGCTCCCGGGCTGCCATAGGCAGGGTGGAACTGAACCAGAGTCCAGCCCACTGTCTGCTGGTCGGCTTAGGGTCTACTGGGCTGATCAAATCAGGAATTGGCCGAAGATAGATCAAGGATAATCGGCCAAGACTAATTGGCGTTAGCCAGGGATGAACAGTCGCCACTGACCCTTTTAGTGATATATGCGGTCCACAAATGGCCGCTCAAGTCTCTGTTAGTCCAATTCGGGCTAACTCAAATCACAGCAGTTCGATTGAGTCCAAAAATCAATTCTAGGGGATAAAATGGTTCAAGATTAACGGTTCAGGTCTAAGGTTAAAACAAGTGTAAACCTAATAGCCATTTCAATTATAAATGATTCACAATTAAGATTGTCATTCATTGGAAAGGTTAATCAAGATCAAGCTCAAATTAAATAATTCAGCAAGAATTATTTACTGTCATGAATTTTAGTTTATTAGGTGTGTTGCTAACATGCCATTAACCACTAATCTACTTACATAACATGTTGTAATGACAATTAATCTGTTCTGTTATATATGTGTGGTCGGTTCTGGACCTTACATCGCCATATACGGTCACAGACAGGCCGCACATTCCCCTTCAGGTCCGAAGGCCTGCAGGAGATGGACGGTCGGTCGTGTGCCGCTGGAAGGGATGTGCGGTCTGGAAATGGCCGCAGGATAGAAATGTGGTTAGGATTCGGCCGCACGTTCCAGAGAAATGATCAGAGACAGAAACATATAAATGGTCAACCACAGGCCGCATGTCTTGGTTGTGCGGTCTATCGTGTGGCCGCACAAGTCCAGACATGTCGCTGCCCCTTTCGCCTTGCCCGACTCTGGTGAGGTTTCTAGGGTTAGACTAAAACATGAAATTCACACGATATAAAGCATGGAATTTGGGGCTTTTGCTATCAAACGAAAGAGCACGAAAAAATCTACAAGATGCATGGATCAATTTTATGTTTACAGCCTGAAATTACTACTTAATCGAAAGGAGACAATTATAACCCTAGTTCTGACATGCTTCCACTAAAACCAGAAATTTTCGCAGAGCACTTGATAAAATTTAGGGCTTTCTACATCAATGAAAAGCTGACACGATGATGCTTCCAACCATATATTATTTGCAGGGTTTGGCTTGCTATCATCTACCTGAATCGGATGAAGAAGGAAGGAGAAAGAAAACCCAAGACGTCGGTACACACAGACACTAATTGTAGGAGATCTCCCTCGATCCAACTCCTCTGCAGCCGCCACTGGTTCTAAACGATTCTAGGGTTAGAAAGATTCATTTTTATAGGTCACACGCATTCTAAAGGTTTCTATGCGCGGAGTATTCGTCCACGCAAGTCGGGTCAATGTGAACGCCGTCGCAATTATTGACACAAACCAATCACCGCCATTTACCCCTCCTAGGGTTAGGGTTTCGAGAGATTAAGAGAGGGGAAATGATCCTCTCATCCCGGCCTTTCATTTACCACCGGTTTGGGCTCAATTGATGGAGTATTGGGCTCGAATTTGGTGTTTCAAGGTATGGTTAGCTAAGTGTTCAATTTGGGCTTAATCCACTAATTCGGTCTACATACAGATTTTATTTGGGTTGGCCATAGAAGATAAGTTTGTTAAACGTGTTATCCTCTACAAGAATATAATTTTTATGGATTTTTATAAAATAGTTGAAATATAGCTTATTCTATTTATTAAGGAATTTCTAATTAATAAATTTCTAATTAATTTCTTGAAAAATCAGGGTATTACATATTAGCTCGAGATATCAAAAGAAAATCCATATATAATGCCATTATCTTCCAACCAGTCGAAACGGCGCCTCATTTGGTTGAGAAACCACTGAGAAATGGTTGGAACAAATCGAGGATAAAACCACGGATAGAGAGAGAAATGCACTTAGTTTTTCAGCAATCGGACCATTGCGCGGTCACGCGATAGACCGCCCAATACACTAAGCGGTCGGTAACCAGACCGTCCCATCTGTCGGTGGAAATTAAGTAAGTGAGAAATATTATCCAAATATCCATCGAACTGACTGAAGTTTTCGCCGTTGGACTCTCAAAAATCAACCGTCCAACGCCTGTCGGTGATAAATCAGACTAAATTAGATAATTTGATAATTATTTGAATAGCCTACGAATCTGGGACTCTGAGAACTAGACGGTCATAAGCATACCGTTTCATGGGTCTGGACGGCTACTTATGAACCGTGCAAAAGCTGTTGGGTCCCGTGAGGTGTAAACGGATCTAGAAGGGGGGGGTTGAATAGATCCTATCAAAAGCTTTGGCCTATTTAAAAACTCTTAGCTAGCGGAAGCTTAAACCACTCTTATAAAGTGAATGAATCACTTAGGCACAATGCACAGCGGAATTAAGTAAAGTGGCTCAAATAAAAAGACTTGAATTACAAGCTATGAAACGTCCACACTTATTTAAGTGAATTACAAAGCATAACACATAGATGAACATGCAATAGCTTGCAACAACCATGCGTGTGTGTGTATGCTATGTTGATCACTCAAAGTGCATATGTGTGTGAGCAATATAACCAAGTGTGGAAGCACACGAACCTGCGAATGGGGTTAGAAGATATAGATCAATCACACACAATAAACAACCCACAACACAGGGATTTTTAAGGTGGTTCAGTTGCAACCCCGCAACCTACGTCCACCCCTCACCAAAACCCGGTGAGGCTTCCTTGCTGACTCACAGCTTGACCCGGGGACACGCCCCAAACCACAGAACAGAGAAAACTCTCTTTCTATCTTCCTACACACAAAGCCGGCAGGGACGGCAACACCGCAGATCGGAGAACTCCCGATTGCCTTCCTACTAACCACCGGTAGGGACGTCAACCGTAAATTGGAACACCCTCCAATTGCCTTCCTACTAACCACCTGGTAGGGATGAATCACAACTTCAATGTTTAACAATATTGAAAGTAAAACAGATGTGAAGGAATTAAAACAAGAGATTGAGTAAAAAGGAATTGGCCCTTGTATCGATATGCTTTGTTGATCAGCAGCAGTGATATCTTCTTCTTGCAAATCAATCTTCTTGTAATCACCCTTGAATGGATGATTGTTCTTCACGGAGTACTATTCATGTGAACAATAACTGTTTTCCAATCTCCTCTCTTGATCTTCTCTCTTTGATCTCTTTGATTGGATGAAGAAATGAATAGATGCTACCTTGATCCTTGCTTCCTTCTTCACAGATCTTGGAAGATGATTTCTTTGATATGAGCTTGAATACCTTGGATTGGATGAAGATGTTCTTCACGGAGTACTGTTCACGTGAACAGTAACTCGAACTCCTCTTGCTTTGAACACCCCTTTGAAGCCTCCTTTGATCTTCCCTCTTAGCCTTACTTGCTTCTACTCTTTCTTGGAGGATGCTGGATTGAGATATGAGCTTGAATCACCTTGAGTTGATGGAGAGGATATTGGATGTAGCTTTGATCACCTTTGCAAGCCTTGAGTGCTTCTTGCTTGATTGGAGGTTGCTTGGCTTCAGATCTCACCTTGAATCACCTTGGAAGGATGAAGATGTTCTGCTCGAAACATTGTTCACGGAGGTGCTACAGTGCTCTCGAAATGGCCTCCCTTGATTCACTTCATCAACTACATCAACTAGAGTTTCTAACCCTCTTGTAATGGTTTTATAGACTTTGAATGGTCTATAAACAAGCCCCAGACCAGATCCACAAATCATGGGAAGTTAGGTGAGGTTTGATTAAACAAAACCATGGAAAGGGGCTGGCCACGAGGTGGATTTCGAAGTCAAATAAGGTTGGCTTGGGGCTGGCGGTCGACCTAAGGTTCCTGGCGGTCGACCGCTACTGTAAAATGCTGTAGACGAATGGCCCCTGGGATTTCCGGTCGACCGCCACTGGCTGGCGGTCGACCGCTACTGAAAAAGCCTGTAGACCGTGAGGCTCTGGCTGGGGCGGTCGACCGCCCCTGTGCTGGCGGTCGACCGCCAGCTGGGCAGAACCCGGCCCATCCCGGGTTGGTCCGTTATCCGCGTCAGCTCCGTCGTTCAACTTCTTTAGCAGCCCGATCCCCGCGACCTGACCGCGCAGGTCGATCCGCGTGCGAGGGCGCAACATTGAGCTTTCACATTTGCATTGAGCTTTGACATTTGCATTGAGCTTTCACGTTTGCATTAAGCTTTGACATTTGCATTGAGCTTTCACGTTTGCATTGAGCTTTGACATTTGCATTGAGCTTTCACGTTTGCCTTGAGCTTTCACATTTGCCATGAGCTTTCACATTTGCCAATTCCACTTCATTCCTTGGATTATCTTGTAGCATGCTTATGTGTGATGCTATTCAGCTTGATTTCTGTGCTTGAAACATGCTATATTTTCGTGCATCCAATATTGTCATATGCCTTGACATCTGTCAATTCAGTTGTTTAGATTGGTGTGCCATTCTTGAGCTTTTACACTGGAAGTATAATGACCTGAAATGTATGAATATTAACATTATCAAATGCAAGTATAGTTCATTAATGACTAAAGAGGAAGACATCATCAAAACCAACTAAAGAGGCAGACATCATCAAAACCAACTAAAGAGGCAGACATCATCAAAACCATAAAATGATTTAATCATGTTGCACACATGTTCAACAAAAGCTTGGTCGGTAGAAATTCAGAAAATCACCCTAATATCCAATAAATATGTAAACGGTTAATCCTCAACCGCTCAGTTACTGAACGGTCATGCGATGGGCCGCGCAATGGCTTTATGCTTGAAACTTAATAAAATGTGATAAATCAAGCCAGACCAGGGCTCATTAAGCCCTAAATTGAAGCAGACCAAGTCAGGGAGGGAGATATCCATAAAATAAGCCCAATAAGCTGCCTAAAAATAGCCCACTAAGCAATGGACAACTTGAGGCATCAACAAATGGTAGTAAGAGAAATGACTCAACTTGTCGACAAAAAATGGGTGTCAACAATGCTGAGATTCGGGGAGTTCTGGATTTGCAAGAGATGTAGGGCGTAGTAGTGTGGAATGATAAGAGTCTGGGAATAGGCTGAGACTGGAGTTGACCGGAACGGCGACTAGGATGTCGCGTAGGCACTGGAACTTATCGGTCCGCTGTGACAGAGCAAGGGCCAAAACTAGAGTGGGCTAAGTATGGTAATATAAGGCTGACTGGCGATTACAGGCTTAATGGTCTGGTACTGTGGGTTAACCGAAGGCCGGCATCTGGGGAGGCCTACGACCTACTGAGAAATGGGCGGAAAGCCACCCTAACCGGTGGGGAGAGTGGGATTTTCTCATTATCGACTCTACTGCCCTTTCGGGTTTTCGCCAGAGCCGACCCCCTTTAGCTTTTTCCAGTGCACCCTTGCGGGTTTTCACACCGAGGGGTTACCCGATTTTGCCTAAGGTGCCCTTACAGGTTTTCACCTTAGTTGGGTTGTTGGCCTTTTTGCCCCCAACCACCTCCTTATGGAGAGAGTGGTTGAGTCCGCCGGGGCATCTCAATTTGTAACCCCATTTTTTGTTATTTGTTTGTTTTTTTGCTTACCTGGGAGCCTGACGGCTGGGTTGTTGCTGGCATAGAGGTGTCCTTGCTCTTGTCATGGCAAGGGCGAAGGCGGGGGGTGTTTGACCCCCACGAATGCCTGGTGGTGGTTCTGGGAGGGCTCTACTGGCCCTGTCGCTTGGCTGGGGATTAGAGACTGGGAGGAATGACTGGTTAAACCCTCCGCAGGGGAGGATCGGCTTTACTGGTAGTAGCTGGGACGTGCACCTTAGCCTGGCTGATGCACGAACTCATGTTCAGGTGCATAGTATAGCTTCATATGTTTGCCATTGAGAGGTGGGAAGGGTTTGTGACCCTTGTGGTCGACGACCGTGTAGGCCCCGCCCTTGTAGACACTGCGAATGATGTATGGACCTCGCCAATTCGGCTGTGGTTTTGTACTGGAGTGCCCTGCCATGACCTCCTTTTCCTTGATCATGACAAGGTCACCTTGCTTGAAGGCTTGCTGCCTGACGAGCTTATCATAGGCTCGTGTCATACGGGCCTGGTATACTTGTAGGTGTTTGTAGGCTTCGAGCCGCTTACCTTCTAGATTGGCCAGCTCCTCTAGCCTTCTCTGGTATTCATATTTGCCAGGGCTGGCAAGGCCGGTGTGGATCGTCACTCGGTAAGAGGCCAACTGGACTTTGATGGGGATAATAGCTTCTGCCCCGTAGGCTAAGGAGAAGGGCGAGCACCCGGTAGGGGTTTTGTAGATCGTCCTGTAGGCCCATAATGCCTCGAAGACCTTCTCACCCCAATCACATTTTCGGTGGCTAACCATTTTAGCCAGGAGCTTGCAGAGGGTTTTGTTGAAGGCTTCCGCCAAGCTGTTGGCCTGAGGGTTGTAGACCGAAGAAGTCCTCCAGTCGATGTGAAACTTGGCCGCTAGCTGGTATATGGCCCTATTCTTGAATGGTGTGCCATTGTCTGACACTATGTAACTGGGAGTACCGAATCGGTAGATGATGTTGTGCCGGACAAATCTGGTGACCACTTTGTCGGTGACCTCCCACAAGGGGAGGGCTTCTGCCTAGTGAGAGAAGTAGTCGGTGGCGGCCAAGATGTATTTATGGCCCTTGGAAGATGGCGGGAAAGACCCCGCGATGTCCATGCCCCATTCGACGAATGGCCAAGTGGGGGCTGTTGGGCGCAGTAGGTTAGGAGGTATTCTGGGTACAGGGCCAAAGGCTTGGCATTAATGGCATGTACGGGCATACTGGACGCAATTCGCGTACATGGTTGGCCAATAGAAGCCCTTGAGCTTAATGTTATGCTTCATACGATCTCCGGCCTGGTGCACGCCGCACAATCCGGAGTGAACTTCCTGCATAATGACTCGAGCCTCGGCTGGAGAGACGCATCTCAAGAGAATTGACTTGTCCTTCTCGTGGACCAGTCGGTACAGGAAGTTGCCAATCAACTCGTAAGAGGTTGCTCGACAGAGCAGCTGGACTCTTTGAGCTCGGTCAGGAGGGAGCCACCCTTTCTTGAATTTTATGATCGGCGCACGCCAATCTTCTTCCGGAGGAGTGTTCCGGTCAAGGTCGTGGACCTCGTAGACAGTGAGACCAGCGTTGCCCTCGAGTGAGCTTGACGATGATGTCCACCTCGCCCTCGGGCGGGAGCTTGATAGCCACAGCCAATTTTGCCAGGGCATCTGCCTGGGCGTTGCTGCTTCTAGGAATGTGATCTATTTCAAAGAAATAGAACTTCTGAGCTAGTCGGGTGACGGCGGCATGGTATGGGACCAACTCTGGCTTCCGCAGGTCATAGATGCCGAGGACTTGCTGAACTATTAGCTGAGACCTGAGAGTTCCCATAGGATTTAAGGCATTTGATGCCCATGTCGAGAGCAATCTGAAGCCCAATGAGTAGAGCTTCGTATTCGGCCTCATTGTTGGTCAGGGACCTCATGAGGGCGCAAGAGTTATACAAAACTCTGCCCTGAGGAGTCAGTAAAATAATGCCAACACCTGGCATCATGGATGGATCTTGGTTATTCCGGGTAATCCCTCGGGAAGCGCCATCGAAGTAGAGCTCCCAATAGGGTACATTGGCTGTGAGAGTGCTCCGATGCCAGTAATGCAAGACATCTCCGCTCTGTTCAATCGGTTGTTGTGATTGGACAGCAAGGGACTCCTCGTCGGGAAGCTCCGTGTTGAAGGGTGAGTCATCTGGTACTGGATGGGCTGCCAAGAATTCAGCCATGCCATGTTTCTTGATTGCCTTTCTGGGGACATAAGTATTGTCGTACTCCATCAGCAGGAGAGCCCACCTTCCCAGTCGGCCTGAGAGGACGGGCTGTCGGAGGACGTACTTCAGGGGGTCGTGCTTGGATATAAGCTCGACTCGATAGGACAGGAGGTGATGCCGCAGCTTCTTGACGGCGAATACCAATGCCAAGCAAACTTTCTCCATGGAGGAGTAGCGGTACTCAGCACTGATCAATTTCCGACTGAGGTAGTAGAGCGGCTGCTCTTTACCTTCTTCATTGACTTGCGCCAACAGAGCTCCTAGTGAAGCGTCCATGGCGGCGATGTAGAGTATAAGGGGTTTACCCTTGACTGGTGCCCCCAAGACTGGGAGAGTGAGGAGGTACTCCTTGATCTGCTTGAAAGTGGCGTGGCATTCCGAGTCCCATACGAATGGGGCGTCTTTCTTCATCAAGTTGCTGAAAGGCGCGCATCGACTGGAGAGGTTGGAGATGAATCTCCGAATGTAGGTCAGTCTTCCTTGGAAGGACCTGAGTTCAGTGAGGTTGCTGGGTGATGGAAGCTCCTGGATCACTTTGATCTTGCTAGGGTCCACCTCAATTCCTCGGTATCGGATGACGAATCCAAGAAACTTGCGCTGGATACGCCAAAGGCGCATTTCATGGGGTTCATCTTGAGTCCGTATTGTCGGAGACGATCGAAGACTTGGCGTAAATCGTGCAAATGGTCTTCCCATCTTTTAGTCTTGATGACGAGGTCGTCGACGTAACATTCGACGATATTGTGTAGCATCTCGTCGAATATTTTGGTCATGGCCCTATGGTAAGTAGAGCTGGCATTCTTCAAACCGAAGGGCATGCACTTGTAGTTGAAAATCCCTTTAGGGGATCTAAAAGCTGTGTGGTTTTTGTCCCTGAGGGACATCCGGATTTGATTATAATCAGACGACTCATCCATGAAAGACAAGGCTTCATGTCCGATGGTCATGTCGACCATTATTTCTGTGATTGGAATTGGGAAGTCATCCTTCGGACAGGCTTTGTTGAGGTCCCGGAAGTCGACACAGATGTGGACTTGACCACTTTTCTTCTTGACTGGGACTATGTTGGCGAGCTAGATCGGATAGATACACGGCTCGATGAAGTCGACCTCCGCCATTTTATTGACTTCGACCGAGACCTGGAGTTCCATCTCATGGCGCATGCGCCGCTGTGACTGTTTGACTAGAGTGACTGAGGGAGAAATAGCTAGCTCGTGCTCCGCTATAGAGGGATCTAGCCCTGGCATCTCCTTGTATGTCCAGGTGAAGCAGTCTTTGTACTCGAGCATGAGTTGCTTGTAATCCCACCTTTCTACCTCGGTAAGGAAAGCGTTGACGAACGTGGGTTGGGGGGCTTCATCTTCGCCCAAGTTGATTTCAACGAGTTCGTCGACGGTCGCCTGGATGCCGTCCTCCAGCTCAGGAGGAGCGGGTTGGAAGTCGATGAAATCCTCATCGTTGGTGTTGGCTTCATGCATTTCTTGATCCTTGAAGCCACTGGTTGACGCCGATGGGGCTGGAAAGTCGTTGTTGCTGGAATCCATCAAGGATTGATCTTGGCCACCAGCTTCTGGCCCGCAGTTGTTAACTGGGGTTGCTGAGGTTTCCCTGGAGTTGCTTGCTAAAGCTGACAATCCTTTACAGCTAGTATTCTGGACCCCCCCTTACCCGGAGAGTTTGTTGAACCGAGTCCTTCGACCGGCTGGGTGATAGGGGGAGCTTCTTCGGCCCCAAGGTCTTCGCAGTAAGGCGAGGAAGGTTCCTTGACTGCTTGGATTGGAATGCAGACTTTGACGGGGATCGAGATTAGGATCTCCTCCTCCTAGTCCCCAGAGTTGTCAAATTTGGCCTCGACTTTAGCCCGGTCGTCGACTGGCTGTGTCAAGCCTATGACATTGACCGCGTAGTAAACGCGGAAGTCTGGGTCTTGGTCATAGCCAAGCCCCTTGGTATCCTTATGAAAGGATGAGGGTTGCCCCAGGACTTGGGAAGGGGTGCATAGTTGGTGAAAATATTCACGTTGGGCGGAACCTTGTCATTGAGGGATGTGTTGCTTCAGACACATTTCCTGAATGTGCGGCGACAGGTCATCCAGTAATTGGACTGCTTCAGGGGTATCATCGGCTCGTTTGGACCAACCAAAGCCGTCATCTGACGGGGCTTGAGGAACCATATCTCCCTTATAGAAGACAATGGGTTTGTCCCTGTTAGCCTTCTTCTTGTTTCTGAGTTGTCGCTTGAAGGTGACAATGAATGTCGCCAGTGACTCCACGCTGTGCTCTTCGGATGCACATGGAAACCGGATGCAATATGGTGGCAGGCATATACTCTTGCCAATAGCTCGACTAATGATGTTGGCCTCAAAGTCGATCTTGCGCCTTTCGGGGCGATTTGGGGTTGATTTGGAGCTGAGGCGTAGCCGATGAAGCTTGGCCTTCTCCTCGTCAACGGAGAAGAGATCATCATCATCTTCCTCTGAGAGCCAGCCATTGCTTTTACTCTTGATCACGGGGTATGGACTAATCCCCTTGAAGTAGAGTGCAACGTCGGCCAGATTGCATTCCGTTGGAGTGAATGGTGAGAGGTCTACGAAGACCGTGTGTTGCTCCCCGCCCTTGGCATACTTGATGCACTGGTGGAGAGTTGACAGGACAACCCAATTTTCATGGAGCCAGGGTCTGCACAGTAGCACCTTATATGATGTCTTGGCATCGATGATGTAGAATGTCACCTTAGAGGTGAAATCATCGAGCACCAGATTGACATCCACTCGGCCGAGGACATCCTCGGTGTCTTGGTTAAAATCGAATATCTTGACCACTTGAACCTTCTGAAGGTATGGGGTCAGATATAAAGCCTTGAATGTTTTAAGTGGCATGATGTTGACAGCGGCATCGACGTCTACCAGGATTCGGTTCACATCATGCCCGTTGACCTTCCCCTTCATGTAGAGAGGACGGTTGTGGCACGGAGGGGATAGCAACATGTCCTTCTCCGTGAAGGAGACGGTGGCGGTGAAGGCTTCATAGGCAGCCGCCTTCATTTCCACGACATGTGCTTCAAAAGCTTCTGGCCCTTTGAGTATCTTGATAACAGTTTCTCTTAACTCTTTACTCCAAGCGATGGCTTCCCAAATTGTAATGCTGGCGGGGAAGCGCTTCATCTACTGGAGGACTTTCCGGTCTGCTCAGGCTCGAGCATCCTCCAAGGAGGGTAGTATGTCAGGCTGAGCTTTCTGCGAGCTGCTGCACTGCTCCCCGTCGGGGAGTTGCACTGCCTTGCCTTTACCACCGGGATCGGACTGACTTTGATCACTTGCGGACTCTTGGAACAGGGGTGCCAATGATGACTCTTCTGTGAGTGGCTTCCGGGCTGGCTCGTCCTTACCGGATGGTCCTGCTTGTTCTTTAGAAGAAGCCAGAACTAGTGCAGGGACTGGGGTGCTGGCAGGAATCTCTTCAATGCCGGAAGGATCGAAGATGCCGGGCCCCTTCCAAATTTCTACCTCCGGAATGGGGGCAGGTTCCTCTCCTCAAAAGAGGATGATTCGCTCAGGGTCGAAGGTGGACGGGTGAAGGGGGAGCTCGGGAATTCTCCCGTGACCTCTGCCACGTCCCCGACCATGACCTCGGCCGCGGCTTGAGTGTTCCGGAGTTGGCTGTAACCCGAGCAGAGCGATGGTTCTTTGTCTTGTTCGAGAGGCCACTAGCTCACCTCGCCGAGAAGCGTTGATGTTATTGGGAGGCGGAATGGCCACCATGTTACAGGTGCAGCTCCGAAGCATTTCTTCCAGCTACTTTGTCGTGATCTCCTTGTCTTTATAGCACAATGAAAGCTCGTCTGTGATTAGGAGTCTTTCGCCGTTCTTGAGCTTTTGGATCGTCTCTTGGACCCAGTCTCTAAGGTGGGCTCGTTTCTGCATTTCCTCCCACGGGATATAGCTGTCGAGTGGGAGAGCACTGGTAGGACGAGGAGGAACATATTCCTCCAGGTCATCAATGAGCCGCTGGAGCCTCTGGAGAGGTGTTGGCTCGGCTGGTGATTGTAGGGCAGTCGCTTGTTCAGCTTGTCTCTTGAGCCACCTTATGAGATTCTTCCTCCTATTTTTCTTCTATTTCTTGGCGATAGCCACGTCCAATGGAGTAGGAGGGAGAGGTGCTGGGGCCGGAGTTGATAAATTCCCATGATGATATCTCCGAGCTGGTGCCTTGGCAGGGTGAGGTCAATGACTTTTCATTGCCCAGATTTCAATCCAGGCTCCTTCCGCTTGTTGTATCTGGAAGGTGGCGTTAATCGCCCGCTCGATCACCTCGAGTGGCAACTCCTGGTATGCTGGAATACTGGGACCGGCGTTCGAAGACGTGTGCGCGGTTTGGTGCCTTAGCCACGGTGGCAGTAAGAGTCTACCAGGAACCGACAGGCTGGTGCTGGCGTCCGAAGATGTATGTGCGGTTTGATGTCTTAACCGTGGTGGCGTGGGAGGTGTCTTCTGTTGAGCTGGTATACTGGAGCCAGCATCCGAAGACGTATGCGCGGTTTGATGCCTTAGTCGCGGTGGCAACGTTTTTTGCTGAGGAGCAGACTGGAAGACATGCTTGTTGTCTTGCTCCTTAGTCTTGCCTTCATGACCATGCCGAGAGCAAGGTCCGGCAACAGCCAAAGGTACTATGGGATATTGCCACTCTGGGTAGTTACCCCGACTCTGCGCATTGATTGGGCCACGTCGCAATGGGCCCGTCGCACGAGCCGAAGTCGCTAAAGACTCCGAAGATGTCTTCCTTGCGGTCTGGATTGGGTTAGTTGATAAGCGGGGAGGACCAGGATGGCTCACCGGCTGAGGGAGCATGACACGGCTGGCCTGGGACCTCACCCTACTTTTGCTTCCCCTTCCTATCCCCGGATGCTAGAGACAGATGTAGGGTAGAGGGAGAGCATGAGGGACCTGAGGAGCCCATCATCATCTCACCCACTAGAACGTTCTCTCAGCCAAGGACCCGGAGAAGCCTGGCGGTGTCTTCTTCGGAGAAGGGGAGAGATTCCAGCTCCCGCTAGGGCCTCCATTGCACGGCCGAAGTGGCAGGGGCCGACTGGTTGGCTGGTGGTGTCTGGGAGCCCGGAGGGGCCAGAGGAACAGAGGGATCGATGACGTTGACCATGAAGTGGCTCGGCTCCATCTCTTGACTGGCGTCCTGCTCCCTGCACCTTCGCAGTCGCTCGAGAGCTTCCCGATTATTGGTTCGAAACTCGAGCCATTCTGGAGTGTGCTGGTAAGGCAGTCCATGCCCATTTTCTTGAATGTGATCTGGCCGCTCCGACGCATCCCTGGCGATGCTCAGGGTTTCTTCGACAGCTTGCCGAAGTCCTACGAGTGCCATGGAATTTCCCTCCGCATCGATCTGCTCCCACTGGATCTGTTCCTGGATGAGGTATTGAACTTCTTCATAGGACTCTATCGTGTGGCAGATTCTGGCATCGAAAGGGCAGTATTGGGGGTGACTAAAGTCCCAGTGAGTGTATTCTACTAGCGGATCACGGGGCACAATTTGCCCCCTCTCAACGAGGATATCGAAGAGTCACCGGGTTCTCTCCTTGGGAAAGTAGAGGGGTACATGATCATGGCAGGGTCTCCACTCCGGATACCAGAGCGAACACTCACCCTGACTGGTGATGGGCTCCCCTGCTTCGACATCGGAGAGGGAGAATGCGGCCATCATATGGATCACGCTGGCCGAGTAGTGAACCACATGCGCTGCTTTAGCGGGCCTGGACCACGTGTGTGGTTGCGGAGGATTGACGAGGCCACTCTTCATTTTAACGAGGCCGTCTCGGATTAGCTTCTGTGCCTGAGTCTTGAAGACATAGCAATCTTCAATTGGGTGACCCAGCATGCGATGATATGGGCAATAGCCAGGATCATCGGTCTTCAGAGCCTCATCCGGCTTGCGGACTTCTGGCAGCTCGACAATCTCTTGGGCCATGCATAGGTCGAAGAGCATCTTCGTATGTTCCTTTTTAAAGGAGAAGGGTGTCTTCATACGCTCTGAAAAGGAAGGAGCAGCCGGCTTATCTGCTGACTTCTCATCAGAGCCACTTGGCTCGGCCTTCTTACTGGCTTTGGCGGCGGGGTTGAACTCGATGATGTTCACCTCCTTACCGGACTGGAGTTCTCGCGTTTGTTTACCCTTCGCTAAAGTATAGCTCGGGTTATCGGTGGAGAACATCTCGATTTCGGTGACTGTCGAGTTGAGCTGGTCGAAGCCTTTGATATTGGTGACGAGGAGCTTTTCACTGACCTCGGCTGCCAAGCCTCGATGGCATATGGTAATGGCATCTTCTTGGACTGGCGGGTTGACACACCTCATGCTGAGGTCTCATCATTTCTTAATGAAATCGAGGGCGCTCTCACCCTTCTTCTGCCGCAGAGAGCAGATGTCACGTCCCGAGCGCGGAAGCTTACCCGTGGCGCGACAGTCCTTTATATTGAACCAAAGCGATCTAGCTAATTAGTGGAGATCTTCCTTAGATAATTTAAAGAGTGCGCAAATGACTAAGCAAATTACTAAGCCTGGATTTGAAAATAACATAAATAGTTCGAGCTATCGATTATTATAACTAACCAAAATGTCAAATTCATAGAATCAACTACTAGTCCTCACTCCTTTATTAGTTTTGATCAAAGGAAATACAAATGACATAACTGGACAACAACTGACATACGTAGGGATTACAATTTAACACACAATAGTGGAATTACAATAACACAACATGACAATTGATGACTCCATTCATACACTCATCACTCAGACTCATCCCCTTCTGTGTTCTGGCCGATATCCAAACTACTTGAAAAGGTTAGAAAACAACTAGATGAGCGAATCGCTCAGTAGGAATTACATCGCAAGATTTAACATGCTTTAAGTGAATTACAAGTTCATTTAATGTGGGTAATCTATGCATGCAGATAGATAGATATCAAGGAATCGTAAGATCGACAAGAGTAGAAAGTGAGAGCATATAGATTTTGCATTTTCAAGCAGCAGTAGCAAGTGATAACAAATGATATCAAGCAAGTGATAACTGAGGAGTAATAACTGGAATAACAACATGTCAATCAAGCAATAGTAAGCAAAGTAATTTCAAACATGTATAACTGGAATTGGCTATTTATCAATTCATTCAAGTAAACACTTTTACCCTTCTGCGAGTCTCAAGTCAATCAATCAAGTAATATCACGAGAATGAGTGGAATGCCTTAAGTCTAGCAAGCAAGTACTCCGGTGCAATACCAAACACGGTGGTCAATAAACTCCCATGGGCACAAGTACCTTCGGGTGCTCCTCCCAGGACCAGACCGGGCCCTATATGCACAGTATTGGTCATGTTTGTCGACATCCACTCTCATTTATAGCCAATATAAAATTTCAAGGCTTGACCAGTAGGAGATATAAGGTAGATTTTGTGGAATGGAAGTCAAGAACTCACATTATGTCGGAAAATCAATTTAAATCATTCGACAGGTTAAAAAGTAAAATCAATGCAAATTATGAGACATGTTAAAATCAGAAATTGTATTAGACCAAATTGGCGCCCTTGGGTTAAGCAGGTTTACGAGTGGGTGATTTGGTGTAATTTTCTAAAATTTTTTTTTTTTTTGACGATGCCATCAGGCGTCTTAAATTCTGAAATTGGCACCCTGGTCAGGGGCGTCAATGGGGGTTACTATTTCTCAGTATAAAAATTGTAAGATTTCATAATTTAGTTCAATAGTTATGGATTTTGAATGGGTTAAACAATTAATATGGAGATTTACTACTTGCTTAACTTTGGTAACTGACACATTCTAATAGGTCGTTAGAACACTTAAAATGGATAGTAATATGTTCTAACATATATATGTTTCTAACATGTTGGCTAACTAGTAATATATTCTAATATATTCTAACAGGTTGCAAGTGGTCTAACTAGTAATATGTTCTAACATTTTCTAACATATAGGTTGGCTAACTAAACAGGTTGTTAGCCGGATCGCTAACATGGTCAAACAGGTTACAGGTTAATATGTTCTAACATATTATAACAGTTTAATAGGTTGGCTAATTAGTAATATATTCTAACATATTTCAGGTTGGTTTATTCTAATATATACCATGGCAGCAGGTCCGTGCATGTTACATTCTAACATTTTCTAACAGGTTGCAGGTTGGTAACTAGTCTAACAGGTTGGTATATATTCTAACACTTTTCTAATTATTAAGAGTTACAGGTTGGCTAACTGTTAATAACATTTTCTAGCATATTCTGATTGGTATATATTCTAATATATACCAAGGTAGCAGGTCTGCCCTAGGGTTAAATTAATTTTTTTATGCTTTCAGAAATTAATTTACTAAAAATAAAAATTATTTCATACAAAAATAATTTTTTAGTATTATAATATCTGAAATATAGAAATATACTTTTAGGTTAACTTAGAATATTTTAATATGATGCTATACACATAACATGGCTAAAAAAGTTTAATTAAGATGGCTAAACATTTAATTTGTTGTCTAAACAGTGAATAGTCTATGACAGGTTTAAGATGTTTAAACAGTGAATGCAAATGTTGATAGATACGGCATTAACAAGTTTAATACTTGTCTACACAATAGGAATGACTCAAAGTCAACTTTCATAGTGTATTATTTGATTCAATTGTAATGTTGAGTTAAACAAGTTTATGGTAGCGTCTGTTATAACAGACGTGAGCTCTTGTTTGCATAACAGATGTGAGCTCTTATTTTATAAGAGACATGACTTAAATATACTTCTAAACATGCCTTGGATCAGACATGTCTGCCTAAAACACTTAATATGAAGATTTACTTCAATTAACTTTGGTAACTAACATGTTCTCACAGGTTGGCTATAGAGATGATTGATTATGGATTACAAAAGCATGATAGATCTCTACAAGTCAAGATAAAACGTGCTATATAGACAATAATATGATGCGGGACGAGACCACGGACACGACAAGCTCGTGACTACCCCTTAACGAGGGAAGCGTCGGATGTGCGCGGTTGAGAAACCGGCTGGGAGCTAGGGTGGTCGGCTCTCACTTGTGCCCGGATCGGGTCACGGGACGGCTTCGCTCTCTCTCGCAGCAGTGATATTATAAATTGAAAGCGGGCTAGGTATCCCTACACATGCTCTCTAGCAGCGGCATATAAAGCATATAAAGAATTGAGCTAATGCCAAGTGTAAGGGTGAAGGCGATACCTCCACGCTCTCAGCGTGGCGAAGACGGCACCCGGCCAAAGCTCGTACTCCCGGGAACTTAGTACATTATGTTTACAGCAGTACAAATAAGCCCACTCCACGCAGGGAGGTAAAGGGCGACACAAGTGGGCCTGGGAGGACCAAGTTCGGGTTGACGGGCGGTTTTGGGCAATGCTTCGGCTTCACGCGTACTCGTACTAGTGGGGGCCCACGTGCTGACCGGAGGGGTCGTGTGGGGCCTGATGACTCCTCTGTTGTGGAGAGACTTCGGAAGCGTTCCCCTGGGATGGCGAGCTACTGGAACGACCACCGGACGCCGGGCGGCCCTCGGACGACGCTCGCGGGGAACTCGGCCACAAACCTGAACTTCTGTTTGTAGGTGCGCGACTTGGAGGAAACTGCTGCTGCGATCAGCCCCGTCGTCGGAACGCGACGAAATTAGAGCCGTTGGAAAGAGGACTCAAAATACTTCGACGTAGGGGTCTTCAAAAAAAATAATCAGATCTGTATTTCTGATCATGTATTTTACAAGCTTGCTGGAATCTGGCCAGAACTGCAGGGGCAGGTTCTGACTTCTCTGAAGATCGACGTTGACCGGGGAGAAGACCTCTGAATCTGGCAATGATTTCTTCAGCAAAGTTGAAGGTCTCTGAGAGAGGAATCCGGGAATATGTTTGGTTTTTTGATTGGAGAAGAAATGGATTTTCTGGGATTTTGTTTACTAGGCCTGGGTCGGATCTGGGAAACTGTGGGCAGACTGTTCTTGGGAACTTGGACGAAATTTGTAAAATACTTGGAGGGTGAACCAAAAATTAAGAACATTCCTGGTGGTAGAGGGATGTGGACAGAACTCCCAATAAATTTGGGCGACCCAACAAAAATAAAAATATGGTTCGAATGGGGTAAACTCAGAGCTGATGAACAGTAAACAGAACCAGGACAGATCTGGAACTTGGACTTGGACGAAAATCAAAAAATAGCTAAAGGATGAATTTTGACGTGATTTTTTTTGTGGAGATAAGGGTTCTAGAGGGGAACCAACTCTGAAATTTTGAGCTTCAGAAGATGAAGGGAGTGATAGCAGGAATTCGGAGAAGAAGGTTCTATCCTGAGTGGACAGAACACCGACACCGTTGGCAACGACGCGTCGGCGGCGAGTCGATGGCGGCGGCGATCACCGGAGTTGCTTCAGATGCTGGAGGGGATCAAGGGGGAAGGGATTACACTCTAGAAAGGGGGAGAGGGGGTGGAGGAACCAGGGAGAGAGAGGGGAGGGGCGCAAGCTTCCTTGGGGGCAAATGCCTTTTTTTCCTTCATTAATTGCTTCAATACGAAAAATACAACCTTATATAGGATGCCAACCAAACTCAACCTCAACCCTTGGATCTAGGGGTGTGGATTGAAGGGCTGGGATGAAGTATGACCAACCTCCAAAATACAATATTTAAAGGAAGCCAATTCCTAATTTTTACAACATGTGGTCAAAGAAAGGAAGGAAATAAAAAAAACTAAACAACCTAGCCTAATGGAGCCAAAAGAGGGGGCGCCCCCCTTCATGGGCCAAGGGCCTCTTCATGGGCCATGAAACATCCACAAGCCCATGCTAGACTTGGACCCTTCCCACTTAGTTGGCCCATGAGGGAGTGTAACCCAATTTGGGCCTTAAGTGCATTAGTGACCCATTAGACACCTAATGACCCAATATGAAGTAACACTCTTAATGGACTCTACTAATGGCAACCTAGCCTTGGACTTGACATAACAAATGGCCCATTGGCTTGATATAAGCCTTACAAGGAGCCCAAAAGAAAGAAAATACACAATTACAATCTCATACAAGCCATAACTCACAAATACACTTCACCCGTGTATGGAAATCGCCTTTGATGCCCCATCAATTCTCCCCGGGTGGGAGGAACTCGACCCCGTCGAGTAGGGGTATGGCTGCTCTGGTACTCCGGCGGATCCGTCACCGTGCTAAGTAGCGCCGGTATGCTCCACTCCAAGTGATCGGCACCTGCTCATTCCATATATACTCGATATGCGCACTACTATGGCTAAAGGTGGTCACTCCGAAGGGACACTCTCAAAAGGAAGGAGACAGCTCGAAGACTCACTAGGAATCACCGCTGAGTCCCTATAGGTGACTGATCCGGATATAGAAGTAAAACCGATCCCATACTCATCAAGTGAGTCCACTCGCCTCTTACTCGTAAGAGACCGACAACGAGCTTGCACAAGACACATGCAGACTCACCATGCACAGACACACGAATGCAAACCACGCAAACAATCGACTCAAAATCACCACACAAACAAACCACACAAAGAAAGCACACTGACTCATGCACGACTCTAGACTAAGGTGGTAGCATCAAACGCACTAGGTGGCGACATCCTGGGCGGCCGAAGGGTCGCCCAGCTCTTCCCCCATGGCATAATATTCATCGGCCAGTGCCTCATCGGCCTCGTAATCGACATGCTCAAGCTCGGGAGGTGCGGATCCGCCAACACCTAAGGCTAGGGTGGTGCGAGCGGGACACTCACTAGCAATGTGGCCATACCCGTGACAGTGGAAACACTGTATTCACGATCGACTACCCTCCCCGATAAGAGGGGCCTTACCCTTATCATCCCGCCGGGTAGGGGGTGTAGGCAACAATGGGGGAGGTGTAGGTGCCTTGGACAAGAGTGGAGGGGGTGCCGGTGCCAGAGGACGGGCTATAGGAGCTGGGGGACGGGCAAAGGGTGCCGGTGGTTGGGATGGAAATAGATCCCGGGGTGGAGGAGGGCGAGGCCGTGGAGCGAAGTGCTCCTGACGGGTGGGCTCCTGAGGTCGAGCCATGGGAGGCCGCTGATGTGGGCCTATAGAGTGACGGGGCTCGGTACTACGGAGAGGGGTGGGGCCCAACCGATGGCTAGACTCGAACTCTCCCTCAAATTGCTCCATCTCGAGAGCAACCTGGTATGCCTCTTCCAACGTCTTGGCATTGCGGCGGAAAAGCTCATACTGGTAGTGTGGCCGCAAACCACGTCGAAAGCGGGACACGGGCATGGTACTCTCCTCCGTGACACCACATCGTAGAAAGTACTCATCAAACTCCGCGATGTATTCGGAGACGGACCGGTCTCCCTGGCTAAGACTTTGCCATCTATCGATGAGTCGCTGGCGGTATGTGGGAGGAAGGTACTTTTGCGGAAGTTTATTCTTCATCTCGGCCCATGTGTCGATCGGGGGTTCTAGCCGCTGAAGTAGCAGGCTCTCCACATTCTTCCAATAAGTTTGCGCCTGCCCCATAAGTTTCATGGTGGCAAATCGGACCCTTCGACGCTCCGACATATCATACCATTCAAAATAACGGTCCATGCCAAACTCCCAATCTAGGTAGACTTTCAGATCCAAAGACCCGTAAAAAGCGGGAGGATCCGCTCGCACGGTCTTAAGGACCCGATCATCATCCTCATCTCGTTGTGGCTGAAAACCACGACGGCGTTGACCATACCCCTCGTAGGCATTGTCGGACCCATAGTCCTCGAGACCAAGGTCACGGTGTGGTAGTTGGGGAACCCGAGGAGGGGCGGGTGGAGGAACCAGTGGTGGCTGGTTTTGGGCCGCGGGAGCGGCCTGGACTTGGGCCATGGGAGCGGGTTGGACTTGGGCCCCCGCGGGAGGAGGTGAGGATGGACCTTGGGCTGCCCCAGGAGGGTCCCCGTGTGACATCCTATCTAATCGCCCAACGAGGTCTTGGACCGACCTATCGGAGTTCTCCATGCGTCCCTCCATGGCCCTAAGGCGACCATCCATATTCTCGGAGAAGGTCCGAAAGTTAGCATCGGATTGATCCAACCTAGTCATAATGGCCATCATCGCCTCTTGTAGGGAGTGGAAGTCTCCCGAGGTATCCCGTGGGTTGGCCATAGGTGGGGGTGGTGGGGGTGAGTACTGAGTACCCCGACGAGTGGGCATGCAAACACACCGACTAGAAGACGCCGACTAAAGCAAAACACACTAATGCAAATGATGCGCCTAGACTTAACCAAAACTCGATACGTAGTGGAGGCAATCGATCCGAAGATCACTCGCGCAAATGTGCGGCCCTCCCGATAGGCGTAGCCTAACGTTCGGACAACACCTTTTGATATACCGAGTAAAGGGATGTATGCGACCCAAAAACGACTCTTTTTGTTGTTTTGAAAATATGATGATCCTAGACTCGACTTAAACCGACTAATGACTCGATGTAAATGACACTCTTTTTTTTTTCTTTTTGACACCCTAGACTCAACTCGCTCTGATACCAAATTGATGCGGGACGAGACCACGGACACGACAAGCTCGTGACTGCCCCTTAACGAGGGAAGCGTCGGATGTGCGCGGTTGAGAAACCGGCTGGGAGCTAGGGTGGTCGGCTCTCACTTGTGCCCGGATCGGGTCACGGGACGGCTTCGCTCTCTCTCGCAGCAGTGATATTATAAATTGAAAGCGGGCTAGGTATCCCTACACATGCTCTCTAGCAGCGGCATATAAAGCATATAAAGAATTGAGCTAATGCCAAGTGTAAGGGTGAAGGCGATACCTCCACGCTCTCAGCGTGGCGAAGACGGCACCCGGCCAAAGCTCATACTCCCGGGAACTTAGTACATTATGTTTACAACAGTACAAATAAGCTCACTCCACGCAGGGAGGTAAAGGGTGACACAAGTGGGCACGGGAGGACCAAGTTCGGGTTGACGGGCGGTTTCGAGCAATGCTTCGGCTTCACGCGTACTCGTACTAGTGGGGGCCCACGTGCTGACCGGAGGGGTCGTGTGGGGCCTGATGACTCCTCTGTTGTGGAGACACTTGGGAAGCGTTTCCCTGGGATGGCGAGCTACTGGAACGACCACCGGACGCCGGGCGGCCCTCGGACGACGCTCGCGAGGAACTCGGCCACAAACCTGAACTTCTGTTTGCAGGCGCGCGACTTGGAGGAAACTGCTGCTGCGATCAGCCCCGTCGTCAGAACGCGACGAAATTAGAGCCGTTGGAAAGAGGACTCAAAATACTTCGACGTAGGGGTCTTCAAAAAAAATAATCAGATCTGTATTTCTGATCATGTATTTTACAAGCTTGCTGGAATCTGGCCAGAACTGCAGGGGCAGGTTCTGACTTCTCTGAAGATCGACGTTGACCGGGGAGAAGACCTCTGAATCTGGCAATGATTTCTTCAGCAAAGTTGAAGGTCTCTGAGAGAGGAATCCGGGAATATTTTTGGTTTTTTGATTGGAGAAGAAATGGATGTTCTGGGATTTTGTTTACTAGAACTGGGTCTGATCTGGGAAACTGTGGGCAGACTATTCTTGGGAACTTGGACGAAATTTGTAAAATACTTGGAGGGTGAACCAAAAATTAAGAAAATTCCTGGTGGTAGAGGGATGTGGACAGAACTCCCAATAAATTTGGCCGACCCAAAAAAAATAAAAATATGGTTTGAATGGGGTAAACTCAGAGCTGATGAACAGTAAACAGAACCAGGACAGATCTGGAACTTGGACTTGGACGAAAATCAAAAAATAGCTAAAGGATGAATTTTGACGTGATTTTTTTTGTGGAGATAAGGATTCTAGAGGGGAACCAACTCTGAAATTTTGAGCTTCAGAAGATGAAGGGAGTGATAGCAGGAATTCGGAGAAGAAGGTTCTATCCTGAGTGGACAGAACACCGACACCGTTGGCAACGACGCGTCGGCGGCGAGTCGATGGCGGCGGCGATCACCGGAGTTGCTTCAGATGCTGGAGGGGATAAAGGGGGAAGGGATTACACTCTAGAAAGGGGGAGAGGGGGTGGAGGAACCAGGGAGAGAGAGGGGAGGGGCGCAAGCTTCCTTGGGGGCAAATGCCTTTTTTTCCTTCATTAATTGCTTCAATACGAAAAATACAACCTTATATAGGATGCCAACCAAACTCAACCTCAACCCTTGGATCTAGGGGTGTGGATTGAAGGGCTGGGATGAAGTATGACCAACCTCCAAAATACAATATTTAAAGGAAGCCAATTCCTAATTTTTACAACATGTGGTCAAAGAAAGGAAGGAAATAAAAAAAACTAAACAACCTAGCCTAATGGAGCCAAAAGAGGGGGCGCCCCCCTTCATGGGCCAAGGGCCTCTTCATGGTCCATAAAACATCCACAAGCCCATGCTAGACTTGGACCCTTCCCACTTAGTTGGCCCATGAGGGAGTGTAACCCAATTTGGGCCTTAAGTGCATTAGTGACCCATTAGACACCTAATGACCCAATATGAAGTAACACTCTTAATGGACTCTACTAATGGCAACCTAGCCTTGGACTTGACATAACAAATGGCCCATTGGCTTGATATAAGCCTTACAAGGAGCCCAAAAGAAAGAAAATACACAATTACAATCTCATACAAGCCATAACTCACAAATACACTTCACCCGTGTATGGAAATCGCCTTTGATGCCCCATCGTAATATCTCATGGAGATGAGCCTAATTACCTAGATTGCTTGGTTAATTAGCTACTGGTTTAGTTAAAAGATGAGAACACCTACCTTTCTGAGATGACCACTAGGTACAGGTAAAAGAAAAGGGCAGCTTTCTTCTCTCCTTTGCAACCTCTGCAACTTCAGAGAATGCTCCCCCTTCTTTGCAGCAAGCCTTCGGAAGAATGGAGGGAGTCTCAATATAGGGAATATTATAGTGTTTTGGGTAGACAGGAGGGGAACAAGATCCAAAATCATAGCGTCCCATGGCCATACTATAGTGCGATGCCAACAAAAAGGGGTTGTATGTGTCGGAAAGGACACATGATAATGGGGTGCCAACTATGGTTTGTCTGGGCACACCACTATAATGATTACAACGTTTAGAAATTTTATATCTAATGAACCGTGTTAATAAAAATAGTAAATTACATATTTTTATGATTCCTAGATTTTTCTGATATTTATCAAAAATTTATTTTATACGGGGTGCTACACCCTCCCCCACTTAAAAGAATTTGCTCCCCCAAATTCAATTGCATATATGGAGACAAGGAGGGTGAGAATTACTTACGGACTAGAATAATCTTGGAAATCTCTTTCTCATAGACTCCTCGGTTTCCCATGTAGCTTCTAGTTCTAAGCATCGATTCCCTTGAATTTTAACCATAGGGATCGTCTTGTTCCTTCGAACTCGGATTTCTTGGTCGAGGATCTTTACTGGCCTTTGCTCATAGGTAAGGTCCTTCTGTATCACCAAGTCAGTGTGATCGATGACGTGGAGAGGATCGTGCACATACTTCTTCAGCATAGAAATATGGAATACATTTTGCACTTCCGAGAGTTGAGGAGGTAAGGCAATGCGGTAAGCCACCTCGCCCACTCTTTCCAATACTTCAAATGGACCGATAAACCTTGGTGTAAGCTTGCCCTTAACACCGAATCTTCTAATACCTCGACCGGGAGATACCTTGAGAAATACATGGTCACCCACTTGAAATTCCAAATCTCTCCTTCTATTATCAGCATAAGATTTTTGCCTGCACTCAGCTACCTTGAGTCTCTCTCTGATAAGGTGTATCTTTTCAGTTGAATCTCTAACCATATCTGGGCCTAGAAGTTGTCTTTCACCGACTTCATCCCAGGATATTGGAGATCGACAACTCCTTCCATAAAGTGCCTCGAAAGGTGCCATCTGGATACTGGCTTGATAACTGTTATTGTAGGCAAATTCGACTAGGGGTAAGTGGTCATGCCAGCTTCCGTCGAAATCTATAATGCATGCTCTTAACATATCTTCAACAACCTGATTTGTCCTTTCAGTCTGACCATCTGTCTGGGGATGGAAAGTAGTTCTGAAATTAAGTTTCATCACCAGAGAGTGTTGTAGACCCTTCCAAAAATAAGAAGTAAAGTGCGGGTCTCGATCAGATACTATAGACACAGAAATTCCATGCAATCTAGTAACCTCCTTGATATATAGGGCAGCAAGAACATCAACCGACCATCGACTCTTGATAGGCAAGAAATGAGCTGATTTAGTAAGGCGATCGATGATTACCCAAATTCCATCATATTCGCCCCTAGACTTGGGCAAACCCATGATAAAGTCTATACCGATGTCTTCCCATTTCCACTTGGGGATATCTAGTGGATGCAATCTTCCAGTGGGCTTCTGATGTTCCACCTTCACCTGTTGGCATGTCAAGCATCTAGACACGAAGTCTGCTATCTCCCTTTTCATGTTGGGCCACCAAAAGGTTCTTTTTATGTCTTGGTACATCTTAGTGGCTCCAGGGTGGATCGTATACCTCGATCGGTGAGCTTCTTCAAGAATCATGTTCTTCAGCTCAGGATTGTCTGGTACACATGTCCGTTCATGGTATAATAATCTGCCATCGAGTGCCAACTTGAAATCAGATTTCTCGTCCAGCTTTTCTTTTATTTCAACTAGGGTAGGATCTTCTTCTTGCAACCTCTTGATTTCAGCTAGCAAATCCGGATGTACACTTATGAGAGATAGAGTAATACACCCGTCATTCTCATCCATGCTTATATTGAGTTCAGAGAATTTTTCCAGCAGCTTCCATTCTTGAACAATATAGTTGGTTACTAGGGCTCTCGGCTTCCGACTAAGGGCATCTGATACGGAATTACCCTTACCAGGATGATATTGTATAGTGAAATCGAAATCCTTGAGATACTCGAGCCAACGCCTTTGTCGCATGTTCAGCTCCCTCTGAGAGAATAGATATTTAAGGCTTTTATGATCGGAGTATACGGTGAATTGCTCTCCGTAGAGATAGTGCCTCCAGATCTTTAAAGCCAATACCACTGCGGCTAGTTCCAAATCATGCACAGGGTAGTTTTCTTCATGCTTCTTTAATTGCCGGGAAGAGTATGCAATGACTCTTCCATTCTGCATCAATACACATCCGAGGCCGATACCAGATGCATCGATATATACCTCGTACTTCTCTCCTTCAATTAGTAGAGATAAGACCGGAGCAGTAGTCAAGAGATCCTTCAAAGTTAGGAAACTCTTCTCACAGTCTTCACTCCATTCATAAGGCACTTCCTTGCGAGTCAATCTGGTAAGAGGGACATCAATCTTGGAGAAGTCCTTAATAAAACGCCGGTAGTAGCCAACTAGACCCAAGAAGCTACGAATCTCCATTGCATTCGTTGGTCGTCCCCAATTTTGTACAGCTTCGACCTTCGCAGGATCAACAAAAATTCCATTCTTTGATATGACATGGCCTAAGAAGGACACTTCTTCAAGCCAGAACTGGCATTTGCTGAATTTGGCATATAGCTTATTGTCTCGCAATATCTGTAATGCCTTCTTGAGATGCACTTCATGATCTTCTTCAGTTTTTGAATAGATCAATATATCATCGATAAAGACCACAATAAATTGGTTTAAATAAGGCATGTAGATGTTGTTCATTAACTGCATAAAACCTGCGGGGGCATTTGTTAGTCCAAAAGGTATAACAGTAAATTCGTAATGCCCATACCTGCTTCGAAATGCAGTTTTGTATATGTCTTCTTCTTTGATCCTCAATTGGTGGTAACCAGACCGAAGATCAATCTTGGAGAAATAGTTAGCTCCAGATAATTGGTCGAACAACTCGTCAATTCTCGGCAGCGGGTACTTGTTCTTGATTGTAAGATGGTTCAAGTGCCGATAATCAATGCATAGCCTCAATGTTCCATCCTTCTTTTTAACAAAGAGCACGGGTGCTCCCCAGGGGGAAGTACTCGGCCTAATGAATACCTTTTTCAGTAAATCCATTAGCTGCTCTTTTAGCTCCTTCAACTCGGTGGGAGACATTCTATAAGGTGCCTTAGACACAGTACCGGCACCAGGAATAATGTCGATAGTGAACGACACTTCCCTCTCCGGGGGTAAACTAGGTAATTCTTCAGGAAAAACATCTGAAAAGTCCCGAATTACACGGATGTCTTCAATTTCAGTCTTCTCGACTTCCATGGCAGTCACAAAAGCTATGAAAGCCACACATCCTTTATTCACAAGTTTGCTAGCTCGAAGAGCTGAGATGAGAGGGGATTTATTCCGAGGGCTAACATAAACTAACTCGGAATAATCCGCAAAAGTTATCTTGTCATGCCGGCAGTCTACCGTTGCTTGGTAGGTGGATAACCAGTCAGCTCCTAATATGACATCATAATGCTCCATATCAAGGCATATCAGGTCGACTGGTAGATTGTTACCTTGGACCATAACCTCACAACTTGGGTAGTGATGCATGATATCAGACTTGTTTCCAAGAGGTGTAGATATTACTAAATCTAACCATTCAGGTTCTTTAGAAAATGAGGCAGTAAATCTCTTGGAAACAAATGAATGAGTTGCTCCAGTATCAAATAAAACTTTAGCAGGTTTAGAGCAAACAGTTAATGTACCTTCCACGATTCCTCCTTCCATGGGTTTCGTCCCTTGAAGAGCTTGTAGACGGCCTTGTTTCTTTACCAGACGCTTCTCGTCTTTGTTGGCTTGATCCTTCATCAAGGGGCAGTCGGGGATTCGATGCTCTCGACTCCCACATCGGAGACACGCTCCCAGTTTCCTCCAGCATTCCTCAGTCTTATGACCAGCCTTGTCACAATACTTGCAGATTTCCTTGGAAGGTGTGATGGCGGAGGAAGGCTTATTGTCGATTGTGGAGAAGGGCTTGTTGCTTTTCTGGAACCTCTTCTCTTTGGAAAATTCTCCTCCATTGAAGAATCGCTTCTTGCCAAATGGTGGTTTGAAGTTTTCCGGACTAGGGACGGGTTCCTTCTTATCCTTGCCTCGAATCCTTTCAGAGAATTCAGTGGCATCTTCCAGCAATTGAGCACGCCGAACCATTTCCGAATAGACTTAGATGTCCATTGGCGCAAGTTGTGTAATATATTGTGGCCGTAGCCCATTGAGGAATCTCCTTGCTTTCATCTTTTCCATACACACCAAGTGGCGTGCATAACGGGAAATATTTGAGAATTGGGCCTCATATTCGGCCACCTTCAGGCTCCGTTGCTTTAACGCGGTGAATTCCGCGGCCTTCTTCTCTTGAACACGGTCAGAAAAATACTTGCTGTTGTAGTATTCAACAAACTCCACCCAGGTGACATGGTTGTCGGGCAGTGTTGCTTCTACGGATTCCCACCAGCATCGAGCATCCCGTTCCAGTTGGAACGTAGCCAATAAAACCTTCTCTGTATCCGTGCATTGCATTACACAGAAGATCCTCTCAATTTCCTTCAGCCAATTCTTGGCATCATCGGGGTCCACCGAACCCGTGAATCTTGGTGGGTTCATGTTACGAAAATCTCGGTGAAGGTCACCAGCTCCACGGTGAGCACCGCCAGCACCGCCTTGCGCCACTTGCTGTAGCGCCTGCGTAAGTCCTTGCATAGTGTGCTGCATCTCGCGCCATTGTGCTCTTTCAGCGGCCATAATCCTACATAAGAATTAAGGTGTAATAAATATTGGGTTTCGTTATTATGGGGTTAATTGTCATTATTAAACTTAACCCTTGGCTTTACCCATCTCACCAGGTAAGATCTAAACCTATCCATAGACAATTCTATTAGACATTTCTATCTTTGGACTCGGGTTTTTACCTAGGAAATTGAAATCCTAGGCTCTGATACGAAGAAAGCTGTCACGTCCCGAGCGCGGAAGCTTACCCGTGGCGCGATAATCCTTTATATAGAACCAAAGCGATCTAGCTAATTAGTGGAGATCTTCCTTAGACAATTTAAAGAGTGCGCAAATGACTAAGCAAATTACTAAGCCTAGATTTGAAAATAACATAAATAGTTCGAGCTATCGATTATTACAACTAACCAAAATGTCAAATTCATAGAATCAACTACTAGTCCTCACTCCTTTATTAGTTTTGATCAAAGGAAATACAAATGACATAACTGGACAACAACTGACATACGTAGGGATTACAATTTAACACAAAATAGTGGAATTACAATAACACAACATGACAATTGATGACTCCATTCATACACTCATCACTGAGACTCATCCCCTTCTGTGTTCTGGCCGATATCCAAACTACCTGAAAAGGTTAGAAAATAACTAGATAAGCGAATTGCTCAGTAGGAATTACATCTCAAGATTTAACATGCTTTAAGTGAATTACAAGTTCATTTAATGTGGGTAATCTATGCATGCAGACATATAGATATCAAGGAATCGTAAGATCGACAAGAGTAGAAAGTGAGAGCATATAGATTTCACATTTTCAAGCAGCAGTAGCAAGTGATAGCAAATGATATCAAGCAAGTGATAACTGAGGAGTAATAACTGGAATAACAACATGTCAATCAAGCAATAGTAAGCAAAGTAATTTCAAGCATGTATAACTGGAATTGGCTATTTATCAATTCATTCAAGTAAACACTTTTACCCTTCTGCAGGTCTCAAGTCAATCAATCAAGTAATATCACGAGAATGAGTGGAATGCCTTAAGTCTAGCAAGCAAGTACTCCGGTGCAATACCAAACACCATGGTCAATAAACTCCCATGGGCACAAGTACCTTCGGGTGCTCCTCCCAGGACCAGACCGGGCCCTATATGCACAGTATTGATCATGTTTGTCGACATCCACTCTCATTTATAGCCAATATAGAATTTCAAGGCTTGACCAGTAGGAGATATAAGGTAGATTTTGTGCAATGGAAGTCAAGAACTCACATTATGTAAGAAAATCAATTTAAATCATGCGACAGGTTAAAGGGTAAAATCAATGCAAATTATGAGACAGGTTAAAATCAGAAATTGTATTAGACCAAATTGGCGCCCTTGGGTTAAGCAGGTTTACAAGTGGGTGATTTGGTGTAATTTTCTGAAATTTCATATTTTTTTTGACGATGCCATCAGGCATCTTAAATTCTGAAATTGGCACCCTGGTCAGGGGCGTCAATGGGGGTTACTATTTCTCAGTATAAAAATTGTAAGATTTTCATGATTTAGTTCAATAGTTATGGATTTTGAATGGGTTAAACAATTAATATGGAGATTTACTACTTGCTTAACTTTGGTAACTGACACATTCTAATAGGTCGTTAGAACACTTAAAATGGATAGTAATATGTTCTAACATATATATGTTTCTAACATGTTGGCTAACTAGTAATATATTCTAATGTATTCTAACAGGTTGCAAGTGGTCTAACTAGTAATATGTTCTAACATTTTCTAACATATAGGTTGGCTAACTAAACAGGTTGTTAGCCAGATCGCTAACATGGTCAAACATGTTACAGGTTAATATGTTCTAACATATTCTAACAGTTTAACAGGTTGGCTAATTAGTAATATATTCTAACATATTTCAGGTTGGTATATTCTAATATATACCAAGGCAGCAGGTCCGTGCATGTTACATTCTAACATTTTCTAACAAGTTGCAGGTTGGTAACTAGTCTAACATGTTGGTATATATTCTAACACTTTTCTAATTATTAAGAGTTACAGGTTGGCTAACTATTAATAACATTTTCTAGCATATTCTGATTGGTATATATTCTAATATATACCAAGGTAGCAGGTCTGCCCTTGGGTTAAATTAATTTTTTTATGCTTTCAGAAATTAATTTACTAAAAATAAAAATTATTTTATATAAAATTTTTTTTTTAGTATTATAATATCTGAAATATAGAAATATACTTTTAAGTTAACTAGAATATTTTAATATGATGCTATACACATAACATGGCTAAACAAGTTTAATTAAGATGGCTAAACATTTAATTTGTTGTCTAAACAGTGAATAGTCTTTGACAGGTTTAAGAATTTTTAAACAGTGAAAGCAAAAGTTGATAGATACGACATTAACAAGTTTAATACTTGTCTACACAATAGAAATGACTCAAAGTCAACTTTCGTAGCGTATTATTTGATTCAATTGTAATGTTATGTTAAACAAGTTTATGGTAGCGTCTGTTATAACAGACGTGAGCTCTTGTTTGCATAACAGATGCGAGCTCTTATTTTATAAGAGACGTGACTCAAATATGCTTCTAAACATGCCTTGGATCAGACATGTCTGCCTAAAACACTTAATATGAAGATTTACTTCGATTAACTTTGGTAACTAACATGTTCTCATAGGTTGGCTACAAAGATGATTAATTATGGATTACAAAGGCATGATAGATCTCTACAAGTCAGGATAAAACGTGCTATATAGACAATAATATCTCATGGAGATGAGCCTAATTACCTAGATTGCTTGGTTAATTAGCTACTGGTTTAGTTAAAAGATGAGAACACCTACCTTTCTGAGATGACCACTAGGTACAGGCAAAAGAAAAGGGCAGCTTTCTTCCCTTCTCTGCAACCTCTGCAACTTTAGAGAATGCTCCCCCTTCTCTGCAGCAAGCCTTCGGAAGAATGGAGGGAGTCTCAATATAGGGAATATTATAGTGTTTTGGGTAGACAAGAGGGGAACAAGATCCGAAATCATAGCGTCCCATGGCCACACTATAGTGCGATGCCAACAAAAAGGGGTTGTATGTGTCGGAAAGGACACATGATAATGGGGTGCCAACTATGGTTTGTCTGGGCACACCACTATAATGATTACAACGTTTAGAAATTTTATATCTAATGAACCGTGTTAATAAAAATAGTAAATTACATATTTTTATGATCCCTAGATTTTTCTAATATTTATCAAAATTTTATTTTATACGGGGTGCTACAGCAGAGCTCGGCCAGGGAGATCTTTCGCTCAGCCATTTGGAAGCGGTCGAGGAACTTCTTCTGGAGATCTGCCCAGTCGATGACTGAGTTGGGCTTTAGGCGGGAATACCATTGGAAGGCCGTTCCCGTAAGCGAAGTAGCGAAGTAGCGGAGGAGGTATGACTCATCCAATGCTAACTCTCCCATGGCCGTAACATAGTAGGCCAAGTGTTCTTGCGGAGAGCATTCCTCGTCAAACTTCTAGAGCTTCGGGGGCTTGGCATACTCCGGAGGAAGCTTTTTCAACTGGTGGTGAAGCGGGTAGGGCACACTGTAGAGATCTATAGTGGCAACCCCTTCGCCATACTGGGTGAGCTTTGTCTCGACAATCCACTCGTTCATCTAGCGCTGTGCCATGAGACTTTCCGGCACTGGCATGTTGGAGGCTCGTGGTTGAGCTTCAACTGGGGGCATGCCGAACCCAGCTGCTGTCGGGGTTCGGGCAATTGCCGCTGAGGAGTTGGCACCATTGCGCCCAGCTGGCGACGCCAATGCTTCGGTTGGTGGCCTAACAAGTGGCTGGGGGTGAAGGTCCCATTCCTGAAGGAGATCTTGTAGGAGGGCCTTCAAATGCTGGTTCTCTTTCACGAGAGTCTCGAGGGTCACTTCTTGAACCTCATTTGCAGGAGGGTCATTATTGACCGGCTCTGTGTTGATAGGTGGGTCACGGTTCTCAACTGGGACTTCTTCTGCACGTTCCGATGCCTGTGCTCCGACAGATGTGCCAATGTGACCTGTTGGGGCAGGCTGTTGGGACAGATGATGCAGCCTCCTGAAATGGGATAGGGGCTGGTTGAGGTCATCAGACTGGGTGTCGGGTTGGTGTCCCGTGGTATAGCACGTGAACACCCGAACATCGTCGTTGATGAACCGGGCCGTCCGCTTCCTCCGAGGGTGTTCCTCAGGGCAAACGGGTGCCCCCAGTCTGTCAAAGACCGATGTGCGTTGTAGAGGGGCCTCCTTCCTGATGTCTGCCTGAGGAGAACTCGGGACGGGTTGCTGGCAGGTCCGAGAACGGGCCCTTCCTTGCCTTCGCTTGCCCGAGCAGGGGACATTGGATGATTGGGCGTCGTCGGATGGCGCTATTGTGGGATCAGCCGCGTCTTGCCTGAAGCCACGTTTGAGCGCTCGCAGGGGGTTTCTAATACGCACCCTTCGAACGGCTTGAGCTTCTTCCAAGGTGACCCAGATTCTTCCCAAGTCGAGTTGTCGGTCTCCCTTGTCGCTATCTCTCCGATGGGCTGACTTGGGAGCTCGTGAATCGGGCTGGTGCGGCTGCCCCTGGGCTGCTACCGGGGAGCCTGCTCCTCTGAGCTTCGCCTTGTCCTCTCGCATTCGCCATAGGAGGTCAAAACGGTTGGAGGTAGGAACCGTAGGAACGGTCCGTTCCTGAGGTACGATTGGTTCGCCTCCATTGAGGCGAATCTGCATGTCACTGACTGTAATACCCTGACTTTTTTATTAGTAGTTTGACGAATGTTGTAATAGATTGGGATTTTCCATGTTTAATAAATTTTTTCTTTTCCATTACCTTGTGTTAATCATCTAGTTTAGTATTTCAACATTACTTCCCGCTAGCACGCCTCTAACTGTACGTCCCGATATTTCTGCCTTGTTCGGGGCGTGACACTGACAAGAATGGTCTTGCCTGAGTTACTGGTTGCGGCTGCGAGTCGCGTACCTTTACTGCCGTGGCGGGGTTTCTTCTGGGGAGCCGAGGAAGACCCTGCCCCAAGGTGATAGACCGAGAAGGCCTAATCTATCGGTGCTGACAGTGTGGGACTGTCGAGCAAAAGTGCTGGGATCGACCTTCGAGATGCGGAGCCCGTACCGGGAGTCAATGGATGAGTGACTCGAGAGTAAGCTCTCGCCTGCGCTGACAGGGGTGTTGTCGATACCCGCGGCGGCGCTCTTGCACCAGGAACCACTGTTGTGGAAGCTACTGGAGCGTTGACAACTCGAGGTCGTGAGCCTATGTCGGGTGTTGGAATATCCAAAGCGTGAGGTTGAAGGCCCATAGCGGGCACTGAGGTTGCCGTATCCCAAAGGGGAAGACCTGTGCTGGGAGTTGGCATTGCTGGATTGTAGGGGGAAAGACCCCGTGGTAGGGCTGGAAGGCCAGGGACCCGGTGCAGAGAACCCACGTTGGGTGCTGGCCTTGACAAGGTCTGGGGTTGTATGCCCGGGCTGAATGCTAGGGAGCCTTCAACTCGGGGTTACAAACCCATCCTGAGTGTCGGCTTGTTCTGGGCTCGGGTCGGAGGGCCCGAGTAACGTGCTGGAGAGCCTTGAACCCGGGATCGGAGATCCGCATCGGGGACAGGCTTGACCGGGACTCGGGGTCAGAAACTTGAGCGTAGTGCTGAGGGGTCGGGAATCTGGGGCAGAGAGCTCGTATCGGATGCCGGGTTGACTGGGACTCGGGGTTGGAGGCACGAGGAAGATGCTGAGGAACCTCGTCCCCTGTGTGGAAGACCCGCGGGGAGGGCAGGTTCGGCTGGGACTCGGATCCGGGAGCCCGAGTAAGATACTGAGTGTTGACACCCATTTTTTGCTGATAAGTTGAGTCGTTCCTCTTACTCCCATTTTTTGATACCTCGAGTTGTCCATCACTCGTTGGGGCTATTTTCAGGCGTGTTTTGGGCCAGTTTTATGGATAGCCTCCCTCCCTGGCTAGGTTTGTTTCAATTCTGGACTTAACGGGCCTTGGTTTTGGTTGATTGGGCTTTTCTATGAGTTTCAACACCCATGTACATGTACGGTTCATCCCTGGCCACTCAATCCATGTGCAGTTGACTGTGGACCGTCCATCTATTTTGGAATATTTTGGTTAATTTTATGAATTTCCATCGACAAGCATTTATGCGGTCCTCCTCTGGCCGTTCAACTTGATGAACGGAAGAATGGTAGCCGCTCATCTCTCAGAGTCCTGCGCTTAGTGGTGTTCTCAGATAATTATCCAATTAATCTATTTATCACCGACAAAGCTAGAACGGTTTGTCTTTAGCCGCTCTACCTTTGAATGGTCTCATCTGAGCCGTTCATCTATGAGAGTCCAATGGTGAAGGTTTCGGTCAGTTCAATGGATATTTTGGATTATTTATGATTTATTTTAAATTTCCACCAACACGGTTGGACGGCCAGAACATGGATGCACATCCCGTTGAACGGTCTATCGTAAGACCGTTCATCCGTTCGATTGCTGAATTTCAACAGATTTTATCTCTATATCCGTGGCTTTATCCCCAACTTCTCCCGTCAGTTTCTCGGCGGATAATGAACCATTTTAAGTGCCGTTTCGACTGGATAAGAGATAATCTGATTATCTACGGATTTCCTTTGATTATCTCGACCTGAAAATGCTTTTAAACCCTAATTTCGAGCTAGGACTTTAGGTGCTCTATAAATAGACCCTAAAGGCCGGGTTGTAAAAGGGGGAAGATTTTGGTCAACGGCGAAGCCCTGCCGCATTCTTTAGCGACCTAGCACCAAGGAGGGAGGCTTTCCACGTCCATATAAGCCTCCGGTTCAGGGAGTAGTCTAGTTTTTAAGTCTTTTGTGTTTGATTGGTTTTGTCCACTTTTTCATTGCACGCATCACTTTTCACACTTTCTCCCCACGTTCTTCTTCATCTTCATTGCCATGCACACACCCACCCACGTTTATGACACCCTAGGGGTTTAAAATCCCCCAGGTATCCCCCTTTCCACTTATTCATGTTCATTTCTCATTATTTTGGCATCTACTACACTTTTCAGTTCTAATTTGGGTTGTTTCTTTGTGTTTTCACGTCATTTTGCAGGTCAGCAATCCCTAGCATGAGGCCCATCCCCTCTGGCCGGCCGGAGAGGGTGGAGGTTGGACCCTTTGTGACTTCTGGCTTGGTATTCGTGCGCGGTTGTCTACCTTCTATTCAAGAAGACGTGCGGTGCAGCCTGGACCGTCCTTCGTCTTTCTGCGATCGTGATAGATCTATTCAACTGCTAGGAGCGCTTCATCCCGCAACTTCTGCAACGTTCTTGAGCAATCTATCGTGAGACCATGCATGTTATAGACGGCTCTTCCTGAACTGTACATCTTCCCAGCGCTGCAGGTCTGGCGAGTGTCTCTCCCTCTTTCCAAGGTATGGTGTGTTCATCACGTTCGGCGCCTTGGTGGCGATCACAGGTTTTTATTTCCTCCCTTTCCTTCTGTCTTCGTTCACTTCTCATGTTGAATATGATAGGATAGACATTGGGAAGGCATTAGAGGAAACGGACGAGAGGAGAAATATATCTACACCCTTCTTTTGTGGCGATCACGGTGGGACACCTAGTGCCCATCGTGTTAGTGATTTGCTGACCCTTTCTTGTGCTTTGTTAGTCCTCTTTTCGAAGTGATTTCTGGTTGATCTTGGTGTGGTCTCTATCCTCCGGAGCATGTGCGGATCCCCAGGTGCCATCCAAGTATTGTGCTACCGTACTCCACCCGCCCTTCTCTACGGACAGTGCCACTTCTCCCCCTAGCCTGCGGTCTCGAGCGGTCTCTTGTCGCCCGTTCATCGGTTATACGGCCTATCTTCAGCCGTCCATCGTGCTGACTCAGGTGCGCTTCATTGGGTGGATTCATGTCATACGGTGGTTTCAGGGCCACTCTAGTTCTGATACGGTTTTTAGTGGACCGTTCAACCTGGTACACTTCTGTTTTCTTCCTATGTCATTCTATCGTTCTCTGATTTGCCTGTTATTTTATCGTTACTCCCTGTATTATACGGTCGTATAAAGACCGTCTATCTCCCTGAGCGGTCTTACAGAGACCGTCCTTGTCATGCTACAGTGCACCCGTGCTTCTCTTTCATTGCCACGTTATATGCTTTTTATGATACTTGGTGCTGATTATTGATCTCCCCCTGCTCCTATATCATTGTTGTATACTTGCTTTCACCTCTTACATATTTGATTTGATCATTGCTTGTTAGTTTCTAGGCTAGATTTTGCATGCACTCCAGTGCGCATAGGATTCATGCATTTCATTCATAGTTAGTCGCATTCCTGCCAAGGTAGGGTTTCCTCTCGTCTCCATATTCCTTCGAGCCGACTAGGGGACCTTGCCGAGGACCTCCGTAAGTCCCCGTGAGCCGTGGATTCCCACACGGACACCGGACAGGTTGTACCATACCTCCCCCTAGTCTAGGGTCTGCATTCGTGCGAGAGAGAGTTCTTTAGAATCTTCCAGTTCTCCATTCTCACCCTGTTTAGGTACCTTGGGGTTGAGTGAATTCACATTTTAATTAATCCATTAAGGTCCTAAAAGAGAACTTATAAAAATCTTTGCGCATCATTTGGAATCTGTTTGTGTAATTGGTTGATTTTTTTTTCATCTCTCTCCTCCATTGTATGTTGCACAGTGTCATCATTTGCATCTTTTTGTCAGATTAGGCTCATTGGGTTTACTTCATCTTCGTGTGTCTCCATTTAGCTACATTTGTCCTAGGTTCATTTCCCTCCTTGTATTCATTTGAAATTCATTGTATAAGGTCTCCGTTCTCCCCATGGAGCACTTCTCCCCTATACCTTATTCCTATACTTCTCCATCTTCTTACCCCCGTATGGATTCCACTTCCCATGCGGGCCCATCTCCTTACTCCTCCAGGGGACCCTGTTATGTTAACGGGCCTTCTTATCCCGCCCGTGCTGCTGTTAGCCCAATCAATTCTCATTCCCACCTTCGTAGTTCTTCCAGGCCCATGCATTCCTCCATTCCTGGAATGGGCTTTCCTTCTTCTCAGGCCGGATCCCCTTATCCGGCCCATCATCATTATCCTGGTCTAAATTCATCCTCTCTTGCTCAGGCTGGCCCATACCCTTCTCGGACTCTTCCTACCGAGGAGATGTTCATTCAGGCCCAACGCCAGCTTGATGAATTGCAACGCCAAATCAATCCTCAGACTTCTTTGGATATCCCGTTCACCTTTCAAGGTCTTCAACTACCACCACGTCAACAGATACCGGCTTATCGTCGCTATGGTGGAATTGGTGACCCCTACGTCCATTTGAAGGAGTTCTTATATGAGTCGGCCCAGTTCCAGCATGTTAACGCCTGATGGCCTATTTGTTTGACCTATCTTTAGAAGGCTCGGCCAAGGATTGGTTCTTCACATTGCCAGAAGAGCAGATGATGAATTTTCAAGCCGTTCAAGCAAGATTTATTCAGCAGTACCAGGATCAGGTTGGGCCCAGACATTCTATGGTTGATCTGGCCCATGAGAAGATGAAGTCCGGCGAGGAATTCTCCACGTTTGCCGACCGTTGGCGTCGCCTAGTCACGCAAGTCCCGGGGCATATTCCGTAGGGTGAGCAGATCAAGATGGTTATTTCTAATGCAACGCCCGAGCTCAGGTGCATCTTAGCCCTGAATGATATTGTTGTGCCCCTTGTACCTTGATGATGTTGTGCAGTTTTGATGATAGCAAACACTATGAGTCATGTAAGATTAGAATAAATAGATGTTCTGCATGTAATCTCTACATACATGGTTCAATGCATGTTTCATCCTTTAGTATACATAGTCTGTGCATACTTTGTTTACGCATTGAAAGTCGATGCGTGTACATTGCATCTGTCGGGACTATACATCGCTGCATGCTTTCAAGTCTGTACAACCCACGTTGCTTCACTCGACTAAGTCAGTGCAAGCACTATTCTCCATTAGCTCAGTTCACAGCTAAGTCTGTACAGCCCGTGTTCTTCACGCATACACATAGTCAGTGCATCGCTTTGCCTCACGCATACATAAATACACAATGTCCGTGCAACTCTTGGTGCTGCAGGGACACAAGTCTGTACAACCTTTGTTGATACGAGCATTTAAGTTCGTGCACCATTTCACAAGTCTATACAACCTTTGTTGATTCGAGAAGTTAAGTTCGTGCATAGTTTCATTAGGTCTGTGCATTATGCATTCATGCTTAAACTCTAGGAACAGCAAGTTGGTGCATCGTCTTGTCCCATGCACACACAAGTCTGTACACATCTCGGTGGCATGCCTGAGCATTCCTCTTTTAATGTGCATACTTTCCTATATGCATACTGCATTACACGCCATCAAGTCTGTACATGCTTAGTTCAAATCTCGAACTAACTCGATGCATCCTTCTCTTTTCCTTCAGATTGATTCAAACTGATAATAAGTCCGACCTGACAAGACTTCTGTTCGAGGAATCTAAGAAGGGCACATAACTCGAGAATGAAAGAAAGCGCCATGATCGTGACACGTGGAATGCACCAAGGCTATGATGCTGACACGTGACCTAGATATTCGGGCGGGAATCGTGATGACCACACGCCCTATCTGTTCACTGCTCTATAAATAAGAAGCTTCTTCCTGAGGAGCAGGGAGATCGAAATTGGGAACTTACCTGAAAAAGTAGAAGTAGAGAGAGCATGCACGATCCAAGAGAAAATAGAAGAATGAAGAAGGAAAGAGTCAAGAGAGATGTGTTTGAAAGAATACTGAAAGTGTCTGTTCTTCAGTCTCCTGGTTCAGAACCGGAGCTGAATTTGCTCAGTGATGAGCTACATTCCCCTTGTGGGTTCGTTTGTTTTCTCGCTTTGTTATTTCGTTCTATTTTAGAAACTCGTTTCCAAGCTGTGAGTTAGCGGAGCAAGCTGTGAAGCTCAGCAATTTGCAGAGGTGGATTCCTCTGGTCGGGTAAAGCTGCAAGTCCCCAACGGTTTGCAGAGGTGGATTCCTCTGGTAGGGTAAAGCTGTAAGTCCCCAACAGCTTGCAGAGGAGGATTCCTCTAGATGGCATAAGCTGTAATGCCCAGCTGTCTGTAGGGTTGTGACCCCAAAGCTATGGATCAGCGAAGCTGTGTATCAGCAGTGGAAGCCACATTCCGGATTGGAGTGTGGGGTGGACATAGATCTCGAGTTTGAGATCGAACCACCTTAAAATCCCTTGACCTTTGTGCGATTGCTGTGCAAATTGTGTGCATCCAGTTCATTTCTTCGATCGGTAGTAGATGAATGTGTAGGACCGTCTCGATATAAATCTGCTGGGTTGGCGTTCTTCCATAGTATTGTTATTCAGTCTGTCGTCTGACAGCAGCTTGATTTAATTCTGCATTTGGAGCTGTTGTTGTTTGTTTTATTAGGTGACTGATCTATTCACCCCCCTCTAGATCGTATATAGCATCCCATCACTTGGTATCAGAGCCTAACTCTTCCGCTGGGATCAACGTCCTGAAGAGAAACGGCCATGGATGCAGGAGGATTGACAGCTGAAGGACATTCCACCACGAAGCCCCCATACTTTGATGGGACGAACTACGCATACTGGAAGAACTTCATGCAAGTGTTTCTGAGGGTGAAAGACTATGAAATCTGGAAGGTGGTAAGTAAAGGACCATTTGAGCTGCATCCTAATGAGGATATATGGACAAGAGAGGAGATCAGAAAATCTACTCTCAACTAGAGCGCCATCAACGCCATACAATGTGCTCTACATCCCACTGAATTTGCAAGAGTCTCTTCGTGTGCCACAGTGAAAGAGATGTGGGATAAGCTGGAGGTCATCTATGATGGAACCTCTCAGGTGAGGGAGACCAAGGCTAATTTACTAATTTTAGTGTATGAAGCCTTCAGGATGAAGCCCAGCGAGACCATCACCGAGATGTATGCTTGTCTTACCCTCATAACCAACGGTCTCAGAAATCTGGGGAAAAACTACTCTGACTATGAGATCGTGAGGAAGATACTGCGATCCCTGACTCCAGTATGGCATACAAAAGGGACAGTTATTGAGGAGTCGAGGGATCTTCCGAACACTAAGGTGGACGAGCTAATAGGCTCATTGATGACCTATGAAATGAATCTGCCAAAGACAGAGGAGCTTGAGAAAAAGTGGCAGCCTATTGCTCTGAAGGCGAGCGTGAGTCATTCCAGTCGATCCAGCCACAATGGATCATCCAGTGATCAGAGCCTCTCTGGATCAGAAATTGAAGGAGATCAAATAGTGATGCTGACCAGAGAATTCAGAAGATTTCTTAGAAAAGAAGGAAGAAATTTCAGTCGAAGACAATATGGCGGGACAAGATACAACAGGTACAAATCTAACTCTGCCAAGAAGATAGATACTAATGTCTATTACCACTGCAGGAAGGCCGGTCACATGAAGGCTGAATGTCCAGAGCTCCAGAAGCCGAAAGAAAAGGCCAAGAAAAGAGCTCCCAAAGGAAAAGCAATGGTGAGCACATGGAGCGACGAGGACGAGGGCAATTTGAGCAGTACATCAGAAAGTGAAGACGAAGAAAAGCCCATCTGCCTGATGGCCAGGAATGATGAAAAGGAAGTGGAAGAATCGGATGAGGTATCATCTCCTTTTAAGCATTATACTATTTCAGATTGGGAAGATGCTTACGAAGAATTGCTAGATAAGGTAGATGATATCAGAAAAGAGAACAGACAATTGAAGAAGAAAGTAAACTCTCTCATGAATGACAAAACCATGTCTGATAAACTTGCCTGCTTGCAATTTGAAAATGACATGTTAAAAAATTCATGTGCTGAAGTTGATAATGCTAAGCATGTATTAATAGACTCTAGAAGAGAAAATGATGATCTGAAAAATGTGATTGACGAATTAAAATTGAAGTTGTAGAATTATGAAAATGAAATGAAGGTTGTGAATGAGAAATATGAAGCTGTTCTAGGTGTTAACCATGAACTAAAAATTCAATTGATCACCTAGAGAAAGAAAATGAAGATAAAAAGAAAATTATTGAAAACATGACCCAAGGTTCAAATAATCTCAATGCCTTGTTAGGGTCAAAGGTGAATTTCAGAAGAGAAGGTCTCGGATTTAACTCAAATGTCACAAAGAGCTTTGCTGTGAAAACCATATCATTTGTGGCAGAGAAAAAAAGGGACCTCTCATAAAAATGGTGAGTGAAAATTCTGTTTCTGATAATGCTAATTTTAATATGTCCAGTGCCAAGGACAAAGGCAAACAGAAGGTTGGTGAGCCTAGCAGATTCTGCCCTTTACCCAAAAGCAAGTCTCAAGTTCGTGGTCAGCTTCCAAGCAAGTCTAAACCCCAGGGCAAGGCCACTAAGTCACCCCCACCATCACCTGTCCAGAAGAAGACCCAACATAAATCTAAACAGAAGTCCAGTGGGTCAAAAGTGCAAGGGAGACCTAATGTCACCAGGGGCCAGACCAGCTACTTCCACCAGCCCAGAGTCCAGACACTCCATCATGAGGAGCCTCGACAATTCTATAGGTTTGAATGGAGTAGAGCTCAAGGGAGGTCTAGATATCAGTCATGTGCCACACAGACATATAGACCTCAGGCTAAAAATTGGGTTGGGCCGTCTAGAACATGGGCACCTTGGAAACAACCCATTTACAGTCAGCCAAGGACCAACGCTGGCCACTATTCCCTGAATGCTCATTACCCTACGCACTGGCATAAGAACAATCAGAATGTAAAGAAAAATGGTGGTAGGACAAATAACAAGTCAAGAAAAATTCAGCCTGCTAATGCTGAAAAGGAGAGAAACAATAGAAAAATTGTCAAAAAACCCACAAATCAACCAGCTCTCAAACAAGCATGGATTCCAAAAATTTTGCTGTCATGTATGAATTATTCTATTTCTGCTTCGGAGCCCAAACAGTTTTGGGTTCCAAAATTTTCTCCGCGACTATGATTGCAGGTATGCCTGGCAGCCAAGCATAATATGTAGTATCTGGATAGTGGCTGCTCCAGGCATATGACTGGGGACAAGGATAAATTTTGCTTGCTGACAGAGAAGAATGGAGGCCTTGTCACCTTCGGAGGAAACACTAAGGGTAAAATCATCGGATCAGGTAAAGTAGGTAAGTGCACTACCTGTTGCATTGATGAAGTCTTGCTGGTGGATGGATTAGCATATAATCTTCTAAGTATCAGCCGGCTATGTGATAAAGGGCACAAGGTAGTATTTGATGCACTTAGCTGTAAAATTTTTGAACCTAAATCTGATGTGGTTAAATTCTCTGGAAAAAGAATGAATAATATTTACATGGTAAATCTAGATGATGTTGCACACTCTAACCTATGTCTCACTGCCAATAAAGAAGACTTAGCCTTTCTGTGGCATCGTAGGTTAGGCCATGCTAGTTACACTGTTCTGTACAAATTGAATAAACACAGCATGGTTAGAGGACTCCCTGAAGTCTCTTTTAAGAAGGAAAATAAGGCGTGTGGTGCTTGTACACAGTCCAAGCAGACTAGAAAGTCATTTAAATCAAGAATTGAAAACATGTCCCTTAAACCTTATGAGCTGATATATATGGATCTATTTGGACCCACACGATCAGTCAGCTTGTCAGGAAAGAGATATGGATATGTCCTAGTTGATGACTTCTCTAGGTATACTTGGGTCTTCTTCATCACTCACAAGAATGATGCTTTTACTGAATTTCAGGAGTTCTATTTAAATATCAAACAGAAAAATGAACATTTAATTAAAAATATTCTATTTGATCATGGAGGTGAGTTTGAAAACTCACAATTTGAAAACTTCTACAGGGAAAATGGAATTACCCATCGGTTCTCCTCACCAAGAACACCTGAGCAGAATGGAATAGTAGAAAGGAGGAACCGGACAATTGTGGAGATGGCCCGTACACTGCTTGTTAAAGGTGGCTTACCAAGAAAATTTTGGGCAGAGGCAGTTAATACTGCATGCCATGTAATCAACAGAGCCATGGTAAGGCCTTTCACTCAGAAAACTCCTTATGAGATTTTGAAAGGTAAGAAGCCTTCAATTGCTTATTTCAAGGTCTTTGGTTGTAAATGTTTCATTCATGTTAATGATAAAAGAGATCTTGATAAATTTGAACTTAAAAGTGATCTAGGAATTTTTCTTGGGTATTCTGAATACACTAGAGCATATAGAGTGTACAATCTTAATTCTAAAACTGTTAAGGAATCTCCACATGTTGTCTTTGATGAGTCCTTAAGTAACTTCGAAGTTGGCCAATGCAGAAAAGAAGATGACGGAGAAATTCTTAAGAAAAAAAAACTTGAAGACCAATCAAACCAAGAAGAAGAAGCTGAAGAAGTCAATGCAGAGGAGCCTGCTGTTCAGGGGGAGGTAAATGAAGATCAAGGTAACCAAGGTATCAATATCAGAGTCTTAAGAGACCATCCTATTGAGAACATCATTGGTGACTTGTATGAACCTCCTAGGACTAGAGGCTTTCTTAGAGCTCAAAATGAATTAAATGCATATGCATTGGTTTCTAATGTTGAACCCAAAACCATTGATAGTGCTCTTAAAGATGTGCATTAGATCAATGCCATGCACGGAGTGCTTAATCAGTTTGACAGGAACAAGGTGTGGCACCTAGTTCCACCTCCTGTAAATGGAAATGTCATTGGGACAAAATGGGTCTTTAGAAATAAAACTGATGAGCTAGGTAATATTGTCAAAAATAAGGCCAGACTTGTTGCTCAGGGGTACAACCAGGAATTCAGAATTGACTTTGAAGAATCATTTGCCCCTGTAGCCAAGTTAGAAGCTATTAGAATTTTGTTGGCCTACGCATGCTCCCTTGGTATAACTCTCCAGCACATGGATATAAAATATGCTTTCCTCAATGGGGAAATTAAGGAGGATGTCTATGTCCATCAACCTCCTGGCTTTGAATGCTCAGACTTTCCTTCTTATGTATATAAGTTGAATAAAGCTCTCTATGGTTTGAAGCAAGCTTCTAGATCTTGGTATGACAGATTAAGTAGATTCCTCATTGAAAAGAAGTTCACAAGAGGTGAAGTTGATCAAACATTGTTTACCAAGGTACGTCATCCTGAAATCATCATTGTCCAAATTTATGTGGATGACATTATGTTTGGTTCAACCAACCCTGAATTATGTAAGGAATTTTCTAAACTTATGACACAAGAATTTGAGATGAGCTCAATGGGTGAACTGAAATTATTTCTTGGACTGCAGGTGACTCAAACTAAAGAAGGAACATTTATCAGTCAGTCCAAATATATAAGGAACCTCCTGAAGAAATACAAATTCGACAACCTCAAGGACATTGCAGCTCCAATGAGTACTTCAACAAGCCTTGATGAAGATACCAAAGGTAACTTGGTGGATCAAAAGCTGTACAGAGGTATGATCGGATCTCTCTTGTATCTCACTGCATCCAGGCCTGACATTCAATTTGCAGTGTGTTTATGTGCTAGATTTCAAGCTAGTCCTAAGGAATCACACTTTAGTGCAGTGAAAAGGATTTTTAGGTATATAACAGGCACCCAAGAACTAGGCTTATGGTATCTTGCTAGATGTGAGCTAGATCTTCTAGCCTACACTGATGCAGACTATGCTGGGTGTCGGGTAGATAGAAAAAGCACTAGTGGTTACTGTCAATTCCTAGGTGGTTGTCTAGTATCTTGGGCTTCTAAAAAGTAACACACTGTGGCACTTTCCACTGCTGAAGCAGAATATGTTGCTGCAGGGAACTGTACTGCCCAGGTACTATGGATTAAACACCAGCTCTCAGATTATCAGATAAATCTGAGATGCATTCCACTTCTATGTGACAACACCAGTGCAATCTGTCTCTCTAAAAATACTGTTCACCACTCTAGGACTAAGCATATTGAAATTAAACACCATTTTCTTAGAGATGTAGTGAGCAAAAATGAAATTGAATTGATACTTGTTGAAACTGAAAAACAAATTGCTGATATCTTTACAAAACCCCTTGGCAATGAAAGATTTAAATATTTAAGACGAGAATTGGGGCTGTGTAAATTTCAGCATGAGATTGATGAATAAATTAACTCATGAGCTGTATGAGGTAAATGTGTCAGCCTATTCCTTAAGCAGTTGAATAAAGAAGTTCATTATGCAATCGATTAGTTGATGTCTTCCACAGATTGTTTGACGGTTGTGTTTAAATTGCATAGAGTCTTGATACATGTACTGCACCTTGTCTATGCTTTGTATGATCTCTCGAGTCATTGCATACTACGCATGAAGCATAAGTCACATGTAGAAACATGAAAGTCGGTGCATAGTGCATACCAGCCACATGTAAGTATGCACGTCTTTCATCCAAACTGCATGATAAGGTCGATGCAAAATTTTGTTAGGGAGAGTATAGCATCTTCTGTACTAAGCTCAACCCCGTCTCTCTCTCTGTTCCTTAATGCCCACTCCTTTTCTCAGAATAGACATCAGTCTAGTAATTGGTTCATTGTCGTGAGCTGCAATTATTACAATCCTTCTGCTATAAGAATCACATGTGCTAATTGAATGAACCGAAGGTTTAGCTTTAATAGGCTGTAAAGTTCAAAAGACTGCTTTCTGAAAATAAGGTGGTAGAAAATTCTTATAGCTCTTAACCTCCATCTCATGATTATAATAAAACAGGTCTTCACAGTATCTGAACATGACAGATTTAGTGATGGTTAAGGTTTGTAAACCAAAAAATTATGTATTGTTCTTAAACAAGTCACTCCAAAAATCATAAGGGCAGAAATAATTCATATCATCAAAGAAAAAAAATGAACACAGTGGCAGAGCAATGAATGAGTTTCATTGAGAAACTGAGGTCTCCATCAAAGAAATGGAGAGTACCTAAGTCATGAAGTGACTCGGGTTATCTCTGTTCATTTGGTCGAATCTACAAGGGAGATTTCACTGAGTAACTAGGGGTATTGGCCTCTGATCAAGGTATACGTACCCTTAACGTCAAAGGTGCAAACTATTCCTGTAGCTTTTGATCAGAAATAAATATAGTAGTTTATGCTTAGTAACTGGGGGTATTAGCCTCTAATCAAGGTATACACCTAATGTCAACGGCATAAATGATACTTGTCTGTTCAATAAGTTCAAGTTTCAGAAGCTAGTGAATGAAAATTGCTGTAACCCTTAGAAAACAAATGTCATTGAGTGTCAATTGTCTAACCTCAATACAAATTCAGGTGACTTTCCTTGCTTTTCAATTTCTCTGAAGTAACTAGGGTATTGTCTCGACCTAGACTCTTATAGTTATGTGACTCAGGTTCATTGCTATAAATGGAGTATATAATCCTATTTCAGAATGTCAGTGAATTCTCTTTACTTTCTATAACTGTTAAACCTGACTGAACTCAAGCTAGCCCTTTGCTCGATTCATATAATTTAAGGGTTGCACCATAATTTGCTCACATTCTGAACTGTGCATAGAACGTTGTTCCTCTCTTTCCTCCTTATTTGCTGATGGCAAAGGGGGAGAATGGGTGTCTGCATTAAGATTCATCCTCAGGGGGAGAGTCTATGATCAAGGCGTAGGAGTCTTTATCAGTGCACAGGTCTGTGATAAAGACAATCTGTGTAGTGCATGCATGGCATTTATTCATTGTGTTGCCATCATCAAAAAGGGGGAGATTGTTGTGCCCCTTGTGCCTTGATGATGTTGTGCAGTTTTGATGATAGCAAACACTATGAGTCATGTAAGATTAGAATAAATAGATGTTCTGCATGCAATCTCTACATACATGGTTCAATGCATGTTTCATCCTTCAGTATACATAGTCTGTGCATACTTTGTTTACGCATTGAAAGTTGATGCGTGTACATTGCATCTGTCGGGACTATACATCGCTGCATGCTATCAAGTCTGTACAACCCACGTTGCTTCACTCGACTAAGTCAGTGCAAGCACTATTCTCCATTAGCTCAGTTCGCAGCTAAGTCTATACAGTCCGTGTTCTTCACGCATACACATAGTCAGTGCATCGCTTTGCCTCACGCATACACAAATACACAATGTCCGTGCAACTCTTGGTGCTACAGGGACACAAGTCTGTACAACCTTTGTTGATACGAGCATTTAAGTTCGTGCATCATTTCACAAGTCTGTACAACCTTTGTTGATTCGAGGAGTTAAGTTCGTACATAGTTTCATTAGGTCTGTGCATTATGCATTCATGCTTAAACTCTAGGCACAGCAAGTTGGTGCATCGTCTTGTCCCATGCACACACAAGTCTGTACACATCTCGGTGGCATGCCTGAGCATTCCTCTTTTAATGTGAATACTTTCCTATATGCATACTGCATTACGCGCCATCAAGTCTGTACATGCTTAGTTCAAATCTCAAACTAACTCGATGCATCCTTCTCTTTTCCTTCAGATTGATTCAAACTGATAATAAGTCTAACCCGACAGGACTTCTGTTCGAGGAATCTAAGAAGGGCACATAACTTGAGAATGAAAGAAAGCACCAAGATCGTGACACGTGGAATGCAACGAGGCTATGATGCTGACACGTGACCTAGATATTCGGGCGGGAATCATGATGACCACACACCCTATCTGTTCACTACTCTATAAATAAGAAGCTTCTTCTTGAGGAGCAGGGAGATCAAAATTGGGAACTTACCTGAAAAAGCAGAAGAAGAGAGAGCCTGCACGATCCAAGAGAAAAGAGAAGAAAGAAGAAGGAAAGAGTCAAGAGAGATGTGTTTGAAAGAATACTGAAAGTGTTTGTTCTTCAGTCTCCTGGTTCAGAATCGGAGCTGAATTTGCTCAGTGATGAGCTACATTCCCCTTGTGGGTTCGTTTGTTTTCTCGCTTTGTTCTTCCATTCTGTTTTAGAAACTCGTTTTCAAGCTGTGAGTCAGCGGAGCAAGCTATGAAGCTCAGCGGTTTGCAGAGGTGGATTCCTCTGGTCGGGTAAAGCTGTAAGTCCCCAGCGGTTTGTAGAGGTGGATTTCTCTGGTCGGGTAAAGCTGTAAGTCCCCAGTGATTTACAGAGGAGGATTCCTCTAGATGGCATAAGCTGTAATGCCCAGCTATCTGTAGGGTTGTGACCCCAAAGCTGTGGATCAGCGAAGCTGTGTATCAACAGTGGAAGCCACATTCCGGATTGGAGTGTGGGGTGGACGTAGATCTCAAGTTTCAGATCAAACCACCTTAAAATCTCTTGACCTTTGTGCGATTGATGTGCAAATTATGTGCATCCAATTCATTTCTTCGATCGGTAGTAGATGAATGTGTAGGATCGTCTCGATATAAATCTGCTGGGTTGGCATTCTTCCACAGTATTATTATTCAATCTGTCGTCTGACAGCAACTTGATTTAATTCCGCATTTGGAGCTGTTGTTGTTAGTTTTATTGGGTGACTGATCTATTCACCCCCCTCTAGATCGTATATAGCATCCCATCAGATATTACATCCTGGCAACAACTTTACAATCGAGTCTGCTTCGTTAGCCAACAACTCCTAGTTTCCTTTGACCATGAGTCTCCTCCACCGTCACCTTCCACATACCCCTTCTCTTCCCCATCCACCATGGGTCAACCCTCCACTACATATCCCTCCACGAGTCGGCCTTCTGCTCCCCCACACCCCTATACCTCCATGTGCTCCACCGCATACCAACCCTCCACGAGTCAGCCCTCCGCTATTTTATCTCCCCACACCCCTCCACCTCCGGTCAAGGAAACACTACACCCAGAGCGGGTAGATGCCGTCCATTACATTCCCACTCCCTCCACGCCTCCACATCATTCTAGCCCTTCGCCTTCGCCTACGCAATCCCCCTTACCTACGCAACCTCCGCTACCATCCCCACTACCTTTTCATACCCCTCGGCATCCGCCTTGCCCGAAGCGGGCTTCTCACTCTTCGTTGCCAGAATCTCTTACAGATGTTTTCAGGGCTCTGATGGCCACCCATGCATTGCAGCTCCCTCCGGTTATGCCTTGCCGACCCGCGGTTGGGAATTTGTTCCAGTTCTGTGAATTCCATCATCAACAGGGGCATTTGATTGAGGACTGCCCTGAGTTCCGGAAACTTGTTTACAACTTGGAAGACAGGAAGATGATTGATTGGGCTATCATGCGCCAAGTTATTTCAGATCTCAGCAGCAAGCAGTAGCAGCAGCAAGCCGTGCCACCTAGGCAACCATCTCCACTTCAAGACTAGGGGCACCCTGGTGTTTCTTCAGTTGATAAGATACCTACTCCGCTACCCACTTCTTCCTCTATCCCATCTCCTCCACCACCTTTACCTACCCTAGCCTCCGCTCGGGCAACTTCTCATTCACCCTCCGTTTCCACCACCACCCCTGTCCCCAATGCCTCTCGACGTGTTGTGAAGATACGCTAAAGAGCGCCACCACCAGCCACTTCCTCCACTACGCCACTACCTTCCTCTCCTCCTTCTTCCCCACCCCTACCTTCACCTCCTTCCTCTTCACCTTCACCATCTCCATCAACCATGTCACCCCCTTTGCCACCACCTTCTCCACCCCCATCTTCGCCACCTCCATTGGCCACATCTCCATCATCACCTTCTCCATTATCCTCATTACCCTCACCACCGTCTTCATCACCTCCCCTCGTAATAATCCATGTTCCATCGCCTTCACAACCATCCCCGCGACCGATGCCACTTCTTTCGCCATCATCCTCTGATCCCGAGCCGGCCGACCCTAAACCCATACCTCCACTTTTGCCTTTACCTCCACCCATGCCCATCATCATCAGTATTTCTCCATCACTTGCACTAATGCCACTCGCGCCCTTCAAACCTCCTCCTTCTAACCCCCCTCTACCACTTCCCACTTCACGGAGTAGGTACACGCTACCTTTGGTGCCCCTCGGGTCTAGTCCCCAGGGAGATAAGGAGCCAAGCCAGGTTTCAATCGTGCATTTCAAGATCCAGGATGTTATTTCCCGCATGCCGATCCGAGTCCTATCCCTTGGCTGTTTTGGGAACCAGGAGCCTGCATTTGCTATGAAGACAGTTGCTGAGAAGAGTTCCTTAGCACTAGTGCCAGTTTCTTCAAAAGTGAGGCCAGTGGCAATCTCTTTGCTCGCCAGAGAATTCACAATTGATGTTGTTATTACCCCTCGCTTGATGGCTATTCAGTGCACTGGCCCAGAAGTGTTTTTCACCCGGATGGTGCTAACCCACACGGCTGCCAAAGGTTTAATGAATTCAGCATTCAAGGGGCAATTGGCCGTGTCTTCTACATTTTCCAAGGACATTCTACACGTCTTATGTAATCTTCCTCAGTTTATTGGTGAATCGACCACGTCAACGCCACGCATCACCCTCCCTCAGGTCTGTCCTGCAGTTCTAGCAAGGGAGTTGTGCGTCATGCCCGATTGCCGAGTGGATTTGCCAAATCTTATGCTTCTAGTGCTGAATGACAAAACTCTATTGCTTCCTGATGCTCATCCCAAGGAGTTAATTGTTCTGGAATGTCCTTCTGAGGTTAGCACCACACAGCTAGGGCCAGCCGCCCCGATGAAGTTGCATGTTCACAGCCGGGCCAGGCTGTCTACCAGGAGGGCCCGTCATTTGAGAAGGTATTGCGAGATAAGAAGCCCGAATGTTCGAGTCCGCACCAGACGGCGTTGTTTCGAGAAAATTTCTACTAAGAAGAGGCGACGACATAAGTTCAAGGGCCGTCAGTTGTGCACTCGGGGGTCCACTTCCTCCTCTCCTTCTTCCGTCCATTCATCTTTTCTGTTGCTCAATTCTTATCCGTGGGTGGTGTACCTTCCGCCACCTGACAATATTTCCACCATCTTCTCCTATTCTCGCCATTCTAGGCCTCGGCCTATGTCCCCCTCTTCCCTGATCCAGGGGCATCCTCTTGTAATTTTTCTCCCAGGGTACACCCGGATTTTGCTTCTCATCCTTTTCCCCCGACCCTATTGGGGATTCCTTGTGCTCGTTCCCCGACCTTGTCGGGTGGTTTCTCTGATCCTTCCCCGACTTTGTCGGGTGGTTGCCATTTCTTTTCCCCGACCTTGTCGGGTGTTCCTGCATTTTCTTCCCCGCCTCTGGCGGGTGATCGCTACTCTTCTTCTCCGACCACATCGGATGATCATTCTCCTTATCCTTTATCTTCACAGCTATCTTTTCATCATCTTTCTATTCTTTCCTCCTCACCCTTTCAGGGTTCTTACCCTTTTTCTTACTGTTTTCGAGGCTTTAGCCCGCCTTGATCTCAGCTAATCTGGTTTCTACTGTATTTGGTTCCTTGTTATCAAGGTCTCTGCACCTTAACGAGGGAGTTCTAGCCCTCATCACTCTTCCTTTTTATCCTCCTTTGTCCAGTTTGGTGTCTGTTGCTCCTCCATGTCAAGGAATCTTTCAATCCCTTACTATCCTCTCCCTTTTGTCCTGTCAAGCAAGGAAAATAAAGGTCGCGCTCCTCAAAGCTCGATGGTCAAGATCACTCCACGGATTTGCAAAGGTATTTTTATTTTGTGCAAGAATATGCTATTACTCTTATTACTCCTGCACATGCTTATAACGTTGGTTCCTCAACATGGTTGAGTGGATTTAGTTGAATTTACTTAATTAGTCAAGAAGAGTCACTTCTGCAGCACACCTTAGGCTGGTGATAGCTCTGCGCTGGGAGTCTAGTTCTTTCCCCGATCGTTGAGGGTGACCTTTGAGCATGGGTTTTTCACACACTTCACGGCGAGCCATAGCCGATTCCTTTGAGCAACACCGTTGCTGCTTTGGCCATACTTTGGGTATGCATAAAGGTCTTTTTCTCTTCTCTGCTCGGCCAAGTGCAGGGGCAAGAGATTAATGGATAAGATGACTAACCTAGGCGCTCCCCAATACGAGAGAGGTCTCAAATAGGGGCAGTCTTGACCCTTAAAAAGTGAGCTTTCATGCTAAATCTAGCCAAACAAGGGTTGTCAAAAAAGAAAATCAATGACGAATCAAAAAAAAATATTAAATCAAAGGCACAGCAAAGAGTGGTAGCACAGTTCCCCGCGGGATGGCATGAGCCTGGTCGCATGCATGCCTGATAAATATGGGTCTCAAAATCAAAGACACAAAGCCCCGTCGCAAAAGACCTACTCTTTGAGGGGTAGTGCCTGGAAGGAATTCGAGCCTTGATATCTCCCATTCTGCACGAAGCTTGTCTCCAATTTTTCTTCTACTTCTCTCTCTTAGGCTGGGTTGTATCCCGGGTATGGCCTTAGTAGGGGCACCGTTCTTTAGAGGCAGTTGGTTGTGGTAAGCCACCCTCACATGCACTCCTTGCTCAAGGTAAGTCTTTAATGAGAGGGGAGGGACGGCGATCCCTTGCTAGTAGTTCGAGCCTGTCTTTGGGTGCTGTAGATTACTATTTCAAAAATCCAAAAAAATGTGAGATATTGTCAAAAATCTAAAAAAATGAGATATTGTCTAAAATCCAAAAAAAATGAGATATTGTCAAAAATCCAAAAAAAAAGATATTGTCAAAATCCAAAAAAATGAGATATTGTCAAAAATAAATAAAAAAAGATATTGTCAAACATTTGCATTTGCATTTATCTTTTTCATGCATTTGCATTTGTTTTAAGGACCGATACGTAATCCGTTTGCTAAGTGTGCAGGTTGCAAGTACTCAGGCATTCCTTGCTATATCTTTTTGCTCTGCCTCCTGTCTACATCTTTGATTTCTTCTTTCCTTCTTCGATCCTCTCTCGATCTGTTCTGAAGCTTATGTCCTTCTCAGCTTTTGTTTGCAATGATCATATCTTTATGAGAGGGCTTTACCTCACGATTATGAACCTAGCAGTTTTGCTTCATTCTGATCTTGGGTTTTGATTGATGTACGTATTTTGTTCATGTCTTTTATCCCGCCGTGTCCTTGCCTCATGTCTATGTCCCACCGTGTCGTATCACACATGTTGTTTTGTCCCTCACCACATGTTGTTAGTTATTTTGCACATGTCGATATTCGCCCCTCTATGTTTCCTATGTTGTCCCAACCACGTAGTCACCCGTCATGTTCTTGTCCCGACCATGTGTTGTCCCATCGCGTTGTTGTCTTGTCACACCGTGTTCATGCATGCATGTTGTTGGTTCATGCCCTTGCGTATGTGCATTGTCTCCCGCTTCATTTGTTCATCGTGTCATGTCATGTTGTTTATCATTCAGTTAATCATTGTGTTTTGTTTTGCTATGTTTTTGCTTGTTTGTCCTATTCATGAAAATCCATAAAAATCAGAAAATGGGAATCCAAAAAAAAAGGCGCCGCTTCACCTGCACAGGTAAGTCAAGTATGGCTTTCTAACCTTATCACCCTTACTGCATTACTATATGGTACTGTGCTATATTATCTCGAGAACCAGTTGGTTGCTCACGTGTTCCAGGATCTAATGTTCCCCTTTAACAAAAACGATGATGATCCAGCTTCACGTGTTTAATCTTCGGATATGCCGTTAGGTTGGGATGTCATGTGGAGGATGGTTCTATCTCGCACGCCGTGGTTGCGGATAGTATCTTGACTCTGATTCTCCCAGCTTAGCAATATTATTCTCGAGTATTTTATATTTTAATCTTTCTTTGCATTTGTTTTAACGATTTCTTTTATTTTAGCCCAGCATGCATCATACGCAGCTTTTTGAGCTTTCATGACCCATGGTTTACTTGAAGAATGTCCCATCAGTGATGGTTAGCTATGCATTCAGTGTTTGAGTAAGAGGAACTAACTCCACTCTGAGTTGGAAGGTTCTCTTTGGTCGATTCGCATGGTTTGGTTGATTGAGAGGTCCCCGTCTAGAGCTTTAGCCTATTTCCGTTACTTTTGCTGCCTGCTTTTGGCCTCCTCATTGGACCGTGGGATTGTGTCCCCCATGAGGTTGGTCTTGTCGATTTGTTTCATTTAGTTTAGTTCCTCCAGACTGGTGTCGCTTTTGGTTTAATCATTCATTGCGATTGGTTCAGAATTTTCCCGAAGAATCCCATCGCTTGTTGGTAAAAATGGGTGTCGTTTTACCTTAACGCCCACTTTCCGGTCCACTCCGCTGCATTTTCGCTCCATCTCCATGTTCCATGTCACTTTCGCTTCACCTCCGCTCGCTCCCCCACAAAGAGGACATTAAGGAGGGGCATCTGTTGACACCCGTTTTTTACCGATAAGTTGAGTCGTTCCTCTTACTCCCATTTGTTGATGCCTCGAGTTGTCCATCACTCGTTGGGGCTATTTTCAGGCGTGTTTTCGGCCAGTTTTATGGATAGCCTCCCTCCCTGGCTAGGTTTGTTTCAATTATGGACTTAACGGGCCTTGGTTTTGGTTGATTGGGCTTTTCTATGAGTTTCAACACCCATGTACATGTACAGTTCATCCCTGGTCGCTCAATCCATGTGCAGTTGACTGTGGACCGTCCATCTATTTTGGAATATTTTGGTTAATTTTCTGAATATCCACCAACAAGCATTTATGCGGTCCTCCTCTGGCCGTTCAACTTGATGAACAGACGAATGATAGCCGCTCATCTCTTAGAGTCTTGCGCTTAGTGGTGTTCTCAGATAATTATCCAATTAATCTATTTATCACCGACAAAGCTAGAACGGTTTATCTTTAGCCGTTCTACCTTTGAACGGTCTCATCTGAGCGGTTCATCTATGAGAGTCCAACGGTGAAGGTTTCGGTCAGTTCAATGAATATTTTGGATTATTTATGATTTATTTTGAATTTCCACCTACAGGGTTGGACGGCCAGAACATGGCCGCCCATCCCATTGAACGGTCTATCGTAAGACCGTTCATCCGTTCGATTGCTGAATTTCAACAGATTTTATCTCTATATCCATGGCTTTATCCCCAACTTCTCCCGTCATTTTCTCCGTAGATAATGAACAATTTTAAGTGCCGTTTCGACTGGATAAAAGATAATCTGATTATCTACGAATTTCCTTTGATTATCTCAACCTGAAAATGCTTCTAAACCCTAATTTCGAGCTAGGACTTTATGTGCTCTATAAATAGACCCTAAAGGCCAGGTTTGAAAAGGGGGAAGATTTTGGTCGACGGCGAAGCCCTGCCGCATTCTTGAGCGACCTAGCACCAAGGAGGGAGGCTTTCCACATCCATATAAGCCTCCGATTCAGGGAGTAGTCTAATTTTTAAGTCTTTTGTGTTTGATTGGTTTTGTCCACTTTTTCATTGCATGCATCACTTGTCACACTTTCTCCCCACGTTCTTCTTCATCTTCATTGCCATGCACACACCCACCCACGTTTATGACACCCTAGGGGTTTAAAATCCCCCAGGTATCCCCCTTTCCACTTATTCATGTTCATTTCTTATTATTTTGGCATCTACTACACTTTTCAATTCTAATTTGGGTTGTTTCTTTGTGTTTTCACGTCGTTTTGCAGGTCAGCAATCCCTAGCACGAGGCCCATCCCCTCTGGCCGGCCGGAGAGGGTGGAGGTTGGACCCTTTGTGACTTCTGGCTTGGTAGTCGTGCGCGGTTGTCTACCTTCCGTTCAAGAAGACGTGCGGTGCAGCCTGGACCGTCCTTCGTCTTCTTGCGGTCATGATAGAGCCATTCAACTGCCAGGAGCGCTTCATCCCGCAACTTCTGCAGCGTTCTTGAGTGGTATATCGTGAGACCGTGCATGTTATAGGCAGTTCTTCCTGAACCGTACATCTTCCCAGCGCTGCAGGTCAGGCGAGTGTCTCTCCCTCTTTCCAAGGTACGGCGTGTTCATCACGTTCGGCGCCTTGGTGGCGATCACAGGTTTTTATTTCCTCCCTTTCCTTCTGTCTTCATTCACTTCTCATGTTGAATATGATAGGATCGACATTGGGAAGGCATTAGAGGAAACAGACGGGAGGAGAAATATATCTACACTGAGGAGTAGCGAACCCGGGGCTGGGAGCCCGCGTCGGGTGCTTGCTTTGCCGGGGCTCGGGGCGGAAGTCTCGAGCGGAGTGCTAGAGTAGTGACGGAAGTCCGGGGCGAGGAGCCCGTGCGAGGGGTCGGTCGGAGCGGGGCCCCAGAGCTGATGTCTGTCCGGGTTGGAGACGGTCGGGGACCCCTAGGGGGGCCGGCGGTGGCAGTCCCGAACATGGTGCTCGGGTGGGCCACCGTTGCTGGTGATGTGCATGGCGTATTGGCCACAGGAGCCAGCAGAGGAACAGGGATCTACTGCGGAGCAGCCACATGGATCACGCCCAAAAAGTAGGGCGATCCAATGACAGGGGTGAAGCTGCCGAAAGCAATCGGTGTCGCCAAATAACCCACCCATGCATGGGTGGCAATGATAATGGGGCCATAAGTGACGGCCGCCATGGTCGCTGAGATATTGGAACACTGGTGACCGGGGAGGTGACGGTCGCTGACAGTCGCCGGGCACGGTCCGGTAGTCGTAACGTGAACTGAGAGCTGCTAGAAAATGCGCGTGAGTACCCTCCTCTGCCTCTCCTGCAAGGATAGGAAAAGGGCACCAGGACTTCAGGGCTGGCACAGACTTTTCTTCAGCAAATAGAAGGAAGGCGAGAGATGTCCCACCGGGTGTGCCATCATCTTTGTTGCGGGGGTTTTTATGCCGATGACGGGGATGAAGGAAGGAATACAGCAGGGAAGAAAAATACAGGAGTTTGATATATCTCGGGTATCCTCCTTTACGGTTGTATGCCCCTCACGGCGGTATCGGGCACTCTCCTTTTATGGAAAGTCGAAAAGGGTCGAATGGCACGGAAAAGTCGAGGTGCAGGTTAACTGGACAGAGTGCAGACGTGCCAATAGATTTCTTGACAATCACCTATGGAACCAAGGGTTGATCGGGGAAGCGTCGCTAGGACGTGGCATGTGGGCTCGAGAGGTCGGGCGACACATGGATAAAAGGGGTTCCACGAGTGCGAGTGCATAGGCGATTGTGGGAATCATGTACTAGACATCTTTCCCCACCGACCGCAAACAATTGGTGTTTATTTACATAGGAGTGAATCTGAACACCTTCATTTTGTACTAAAGAGAAGTCTGTATATGTCTGAAGCCATGGGTAGAGGGCCGGGAGCATTCCACAACTGTGGGTGCGCTTTCGACTGGGGGGTGTTTACTGGGGTTTGGGGTATTAAGCACGCGTGCCGAGTGGTGTAGGTAGAAAATTGGGGCCCGCATACGGGCACTTGTATTCAACTGGTTTTATGCTATATAAGAGCCACACGGGCTTTATAGATGGGCCGATGAGGCCAAAGTACAACTGGTGCAAGCCGCGGGACAATTCCAACGCTTGGGTCGGTCCCTGGGTAAATGCGTAATAAGGTAGATATCCGCGTGTTTTACAGAGGTTCTCCATGAGAAGATTGAGACAAGCCCGACCGCCTAGGTGGCAGGGGTTATCGCAGGCTGGCGCTTGAGGGCGGTTGGACGCGACTCGAAAATGAGCGGTCGGGTCCGGGCCTCAAGAGTCGAGTGTTGTCGTACTGGGGAGTTGAGGCCGGCCCTGGGAATATCATTCCCGGGCCAGGGGTCAGGCTAACTCGAGTCATCAGTCAGAGCGGTTGGCTGCTAGCTCAGAGCGAGCGATGGGCACGCGGTTCCGTGTCATAATTCGGTGCGGCATCATGGCGTGTGCATAGCTACCATGGGTTGTTACACACGAGCAGACCCGGGATGCGGGTTAATTTTCTGTTGTCATAGCGCCTTACGTGCGACGGGAGTGGATAGGTGTTCGATGGCTAGACGCTGCATGAGGGGAGTACGTGTGACATACCCTCGGCGTGTACGAGCCAATCAACAAGCCAACCAACCGCGCACTTAGCTCCTCGCGTCCTCGACCATTGCTGGATGCCTGCGGAGGAACTTCGAGGGTGCAACAATTAGGTCGTGGGTTCTCTTATTACTGTATGCCTGCATGCATTGCTCCTTGAGCTTCTAAGGGGTGGAATTTATAGGAAGTTGAAGGGGCAGGGAAGGGTTTAGGTGGACCAAGTTGAGGGCTGGGTTTGGTCCGGGTAAACCCTTAGAAAAAAGTTTTTTTTTGTTTACGGAGTGGGGGAGGGGGGGTTTAGGCGGACCAGCCCAATGGGCTGGTCTGGTCCACCTAAACCCTTCATGGAGGGGTTTTTTCTTCATTAAAAACTCTTTTTGTTTGTTTTTGGATGGGTTTGGGTGGACCAGCCTAGGCGGGCAGGCTGGTCCGCCTAAACCCCTTGGGGGTTGGCGCGACCGGGGCTGGGGTCTGGCCTTTTTTTGAAATTTTTTTTTTTGGTTTGATGGGGTTTAGGCGGACCAGCCTAGGGAGGCAGGCTGGTCCGCCTAAACCCTCCCCTGGGGGGGTTTAGGCGGAGCAAAGGAAGAGAGAGAGGGGGGGCGGTCCCCACCTCTATAAAATTGGATTTTTACCCTATTTTGTCCTAATTTGATCAAGTGGAAGAAGACAAAGGATACTAGAAGGATATTGGCCACTGGAGGATACTGGTTGACCGATCGCGTGCATGCGAGGGACACGAGTGTTGACGTGGGACTTGCATGATCCCGAGCTCCCGTTGGCAAGTTCTTCGTCATCGAATCCTTCCACGTACGGGTACGGTGGATCTCGAATGAAACTGGGAGTGACTAGGGTCGGAGGATGGCCGTGGGGGCATTGGGCAGGGAGGAGGGTGCCCCCCCCAAGGGAGGGGTTCACCCTCCCGGGGCGCGGCCACGCCCGGGGTGAACTCTCCCCGGGTGGGCCGTAGCCTCGAGGGGTGGCCCTCGGGGGTCTTCTTTCGTCATTTGGGGGTGTCCTTTGAAGGACAAAGGGTTCTGGGACGCTGGGATTAGCCCATGGGGGCTGTTGTTGTGAAGTCATAGTTGCCGCTCGCAAGGTGTTCGGGGAAATGCCCGACACACCCCGGGTTGTCGAAAGGCCTAGATAGCTGGCTGAAAGGCCTTGGAATGGGCCTTGGGCTGAGGATATGAGCTCGTGGGAGCTGAAAGGAGGCACTCTGGGAACTTGGGCTTGGCCTCGAGGCGTGTGCCACGTTGCACGGCTAGTCGCCAGGGTAGCCTCGGGTTGGCCCGAGAGCTAAAGATAAACAGCTCATCACCGTGTGTCTGGGGGTCGGGAGCGGTCCTGACTTACTGGAGGGTGGTTGTAGAACTCGGATGGTGTGCTGGAGCCGTGGGTTGACCCACGGTTTGTTGTAGAAGGGCTGGGACATATGCGCCCACAAGGTGTTCGGGGAAATGCCCGACACTAGTGGGTGAGCCGTATACACGTGCCGCGGGCCCCCAAAGCCTGTGGTTGACTTAGTTAAGTCTCCCTTTGACCTTGGAGGGCTGGAAGGAGGCATCTCGGGGTGGGCCCCGGCCTTGTTGCTGGGTGCCACGTGGCACGACTTGTAGTCGGGGCGCCCTCGGGTTGGCCCGAGTGGCCGTGTAGAATGCGGGAAAAACCCGCCACCGAGTGATCAGGGGTAGTCCCGACCGATTGTTGATGTCGCCGTATGTCACAGCTAGCTGGTCGGAACCCTTGGTAGGGCCGGCAAGTTGTAGGAGAGGCTAGGTAGCCCATGCCTTAAAGGTGTTCGGGGAAATTCCTGAACCCTTATCGTTTAATATTTTACTGAGAAATTATCTGGGTACAACAGGGAGTCAGGAGCTTCATCTTGATCTACCCTTATCGGTGCGAAGCATCTATCTTCGCCCTCTTCTTTAGTGGTCTGGCTTCCACTGGACAGGGCTGACAGCATGTTGCAAGAGAGGTGGATGTCCCTCCTTGTATTCTTTGGCGTTTTCTTCCTTTTCCATTTGGTGGTTGGCATTTGCCCCACAGTGGGTGATCTAGCGCACTTAGCGCCCTTGATTTCTTTTCTTCTTCTCGTATCAGGTCCGGGGATTTGAAATGCTCCCGTGGGATGTATTTATCGGCATGTGCTATACAAACTTCTGACGCACCTCTAGGCAATTTCCAATGTAGGGATATCATATTGACTGTTCTTTTCAGCTCGGGCAATTCATGCGGGCGAGGAGGGTCCACCTTATATTCATCCATCTGGAGTTCCCCCTTCTTGATCAGCCCTTCAATAACATCTTTAAATACATAGAAATCCTCAATGGGATGCTCTAGTGCCTGATGATATGGGCAGAAGCAGGGGCTGTCTTTTCTTTTGGCATCATCGGGTCTCTTCGGCTCCGGAAGGGTAATCTTGTTAAATTGGGTGGCCCATTCAAACAGGACCCGAGTCTTCTCCTTAGAAAAGGAATAGAGCTTACTCATTCTGGCTCGCAAGGCGGGCCTTCACGCTATTCAGCCGGCTTGGAGGGAGGAGGGCGGGAAACCCCTTTATCTTTATCTTTTTGTTGCTCGAACACCTTGAAGTCTATTGTCGTCACTTCTTCAAGCGTGGGCCGTCTATCAGCTGATCTAGCCTTATGGCTTACAGCAACGGGAGTAGAAGATCGACTGGAGAGGAAGGCCTCGATCTCCGCCATGACATTGTAAGACCCCAAATTCTTTATAAATTTATTTAGAAAGTTATTTGTAATTATTTGGAATTTATTTAAAGTTATTCGAATTAATGAGAATTATTCAAATTAATTAGATTAATTAATTAATTAATAGAATAAGTCATTTTACTACTATTTTCTAAAAATCCCCAAAATCACATCTTGTAGAATTAATTTTTTTTAGCAACTTTGTCTTCTACATATAAGCCTAAGAAAATCATTTATTATGCCGAATTAGTGAACTTAGTTTTCCGAACTTAACATTTAACTATTTACGGAATAGTATAAGTAATAATCCGACTACCTTAGAAAAATCTGTAAAAATAGTAAATAGATTTAGGTCGATGTAGATAACAACTTTTCCTTATGGCATTAGGCCATTGTAAATCCATGGTAAGATCTATTTAGAGTTTAAACCCAAAAGTGCACACTTTTGACCCATACCTAACCCTTAGTTTAAAACACGAAATTCGACCTCAATACTCGACCAAATGATCTGAAATCAAGGGCAAATGGAAGGCCACAATGTAAGGAACATTTACCCTCAATCAATTTGAGGTAAACCTAGCCCCAAAACGTGCTGCCGACATAGTTTGGTCAAGTCAAGGATTTCGGCGCCGTTTCTAAACACGTAGCTTGCAGCAGCGAATACTCCCAATTGCGACGGCTCCAGAAGCTCTATGAGCTATCAAAATGAAGCCCTACGAGTCTTCTTTCATTTGGCTACTGTGGGGTTCGCTGAAGTTTCAGATCTGGAGAGATCTAGCTCGATTTGTGGAGGTGGGTCAGTAGGCCATTGGCTTTCCTTCATCCTTCTTTGATCCATCGATTGAGGTAGGAATTCTCAACCAAATCTTGATCATGAGTATAGCAAATTGTTCCTCTCATTGAGCTCTATCCATTGGTGGCAAAAGCCTGAATTTTCATTAGGTGTCCGTGGAGAAATCGAGCTTTTTGTGAGGTGCTGTCCAAGTGTTCTTCATCCTAGGGTTTGAGTTTTCTCTCTTCGATTTGAGGTAGGATCTAACAGCCAAACTCTAATTAACTTATATGATGTAATAAGAATGTTTTTAGCTTTCATTTAACATAGGAAGCCCCAAATTTCATTGAGCATACTTGGAGAATTTCGATTTTTAGTAAGAGCATGTCTAGAATTTGATTTATATTATGTTCTTCAAGTAGAAGCTTGATTTTCGGGCTGTTTTTGGATTAGATAACTTGATCTACATATAGCTTATAGTATATGGTTGGATTCATCATTAAGTTAGCTTTCTTTTGATATAAAAAGCCCCAAATTTTGTTGTGTATATTGAGAGAAATCTACATTTTAGTAGACGCATGTCAAGAACTAGGTTCTTCATGTATTCATCATAAATAGGTTGTGATTCGATTGAGTTTTCAGCAAAATTCTTGTTTCAATCTCTTGTTTTATGACCTTAGTATGTATATTAAGAACCCTAGAGCATTTGGTTAAAATCCCAACTCATTTAGACCCCAAATCATTGAGTTTTCATGGTTTACGGAATCACCCGTCGCTTCTGGAAGTGTAGGGGTCGACCCATGGGGTCGACCCATGCACCCAGTGAAGGGGGTCGACCCAATGGGTCGACCCATGAAGCTTTTTTTTTGAGGGGTCGACCCACACCCAGGAAGGCTCCTGGAATGTCAGGGGTCGACCCAATGGGTCGACCCATGCCCTGTATGACCCCATTAATGATATTTTTGACCCGGGGATCAATCCGGATCATTGGGGAATCAATCCATTCAACCTAATCACATTGAAAACTACATTTTTAAGGAACTAATGACCTATTCATGTACCCTTTTTAGTTTCAATTAACATTGGTCCATACATGTAAACTTAGTGTAAAAACACACCGTTTATCATCTTCATTTCAATGCATACAAGATTAAATAGAAACCCACATAATTAGTGGTTAATGGTGTAACTAAATCTCTGTTAATGCATTCTATTTCACTCCTGTGGGAGTTGTTCTTTGCCTTATCATCTTGAATCAGCTTCTTGGCAATTGTCTTAATGCAAATGATAATGGTTAATCATGATATCTTAACTTGGTGATTAGGATTAATATGTTGATTAGCTTGTTTGATTGCTGCTGTTTTACAGTAGCGCAGCACGATTAACTCTTGTTGTGACTTGGTTTCGATCTCCTTGATGATTATACTTACCTTGAAATTCTGGAAATGAATCTCTTTCCTACGTGAAGTTGTTATTGCTACTTAGTTTAAACCTTGGAATTCTGGCCATAAACTGTGGAAGTCTAGATTCGTGGGATCTTTGATTCAAAGAAATCAATGCCTGGCAAACAATTAAGGGCTCGGTCTGGTCCTGGGAAGAGCGCCCGAACACTACGTGTACCCCCGGGGAGGTGAATGACTAGGTGTGGCATTTGGCACCAGTACTTGACATGTGTTAAATCTAGGACTGTCCACTACTCTCTCCACTACTCTCTACATTACTTTCTACTACTTTTTACTTTCCACTCTTCACTGTTCTATACTCTACTTGTGGTTACTTTACTTGCTTATTACTTGGACGTGGAAATGAAATTACATACGTGCTTGACATGACTTGAATTGTCTTGATATGGCCAACTTTTTATCATTATCTCCTGTAGTAAATTCTTGTCTTACTATTCTATTCATTATATTTCTTGACCTTGCAAGATCTTTGAATTCTGTTTCATGATATCACTGTTATCTTTTTATTATTTTTATCATTTGTAGCATGACATTTTAAAATGTAATTAAACTGTTAATCACTTATACCTGTCTGTTATTTCCTACTGAGCGTCAGCTCATAGTTGTGTTTTCCCCCCCTTCCAGGCTTTTCAGGTGACGCGCTTACCGATGGGGAAGGGCAGGAGTGATGTCTTGAGTGTATCAGTTCAAGTGTGTTAGTAGTGTGTTATCTTTCTTTAGTTGTGTTTTGGAGAGCTTTTAGTCTCAGTCAAGTTATTGAGTTTTAGTGGTTGATTATTCCAGTTGTATTAAGTTGAACTTGAGGTTATTGTATCAATTGTGGTTTGTTAATGATCATTTAGTATTTCCATCTTGTAGCACTTGTGTATTATTTTAGATTAGTTCTCTCTCTTGCCAGCGTGTCCCTAACTGTACATCCCGATATTTCCGCCTTGTTCGGGGCGTGACAGACATTGTTTAGTCGGTCGAAAGACTTGATTTCAATTCCTATCATCCTCTCAAGGATTTCCCGCTTCAGATATTGCTTGCATATCTGAACGACATCTTCTTGATGTGGCGGCTGCCTACATCTCATACTGAGATTCCGCCATCTTTTGATATACTCCAGGGCTGTTTCTTCATTTTTCTACCTGGAAGCATACAATTCAGCCACTGTGACTTCTCGCTCAGCAATATGGAAGCGCTCTTGGAACTTTCACTCCATATCTGGCCAATCACTAATGGACCCGGCCGATAGATTCGAGTACCACTCGAAAGCAAATCCTATTAGCGAGGACCCAAAGAACTTTCGAAGGTAGGCTTCATCTGTTGCCAAATCGCCCATCACGTTCATGTAATAGGCTATGTGCTCCTTCGGCAATCCTTGCCCGTTGAACTTGTCAAACTTTAGGGGCTTGTTGATGCTGGGAGGGAGTCTTTTAGCATCATGATGTGCCGGATATGGCACTTTGTATACATCGAACGAAGCATAATCATCACCGCCTCGATCTGCCAGCTTCATATCTATTATTTTTTCAACCATCAACTTACTCACCATTGTCGAATTCACCGGGTCTGGATAGACGTATGCTTGCTGCATCTGAGGTGTAACACCCCTAATTTTTCTAAAAAATATTTAGGAATTTTTTAGGATTAAAGATAATTATTAAGCATTTAAAAAGGCTTAATAAGCTATTAAGAGAATTATGGGATAATTAAATTAATTTAAAGGCCCTATAATAACCAAAGGAGTAAGCCCAACTCAAATAGGCCCAAAGGCCCAATTCCAAGACCTTTAGACCCAAGCCCACTTCTAGAGACATGGAGAGGGGGATTTCTGTAGCCCATCTAAGAGCAGCCAAACTAGGTCCATCAGGACCAAACAAGGCTCAGCTCATCCAAGTGATAGCCCCATAGGGCCCACTTAGGCTAAAAAGCCCAATAAGATTACTCAGGATCTCATCCTTCCTCGGTGGCCCTTAGGCTCGAAAGGCCCGAGCGTCGGTCAGAACGGAGGAAGACCCATGCCCGAGTTATCCCCTCATCGGGATAGAGGCAAGCGCTCAGCGCCCACTCCGACCTATCTTCATCCGAGCTATGCCTATCACCCGGATAGGGTTGGCACCTTTTATGCTCGGAACGACCGACGATTGCTTATCCACACTGCCGTTGAGAGCCCTTTATGAGCAGGAGTTTATGAGGATAAGAGACCCATGATCCCTCAAGGCTATGAAGATCCCATGATGAGGACGTGAAGATCCCACGATGATGACGTAACTCCCGCCTGAAACTCCTCAGCTTACGGGACTCATAAGGTGAGCACACTATATAAACCTGGGACTCTCTCCAGTGAAAGGTAAGGGCAATACACGCCTAAAATGCCCTGAGCAGGAACCACTTCACCACCTTGGTGTAGGGGGATCTCGTGCACCTCTTTCTACCTCCCTCCCTATCTTCCACCATTGCTCTACTGACTTAAGCATCGGAGGGTTTTCCCCAGGGAACCTCCCCTAGGCCCCCTGATCCGTTTCCCTTTCTCTATAGTTCACTGTTCGGTGATCATCTACCCAGCTCAGGAGCCGCGCGAGATCACGCCCCTTCATCTGGCGCCGTCTGTGGGAAACGACCGAAGAGCGAGTATCGTGCGAAGAAGTTCAGGGAGGAGGTCCGCCGGTGACAGGGGAAAGACCATGGTAGCGGCGGGAGAGGGCCCTCCTCAAGCCTCACAAAATCCCCCCTCTAATGCCAGCACCCCCACCGACGGACCACCCCCTCCGGCCACCGCGGTAGGGGTACCACTTAACGGCGGTGCCGACGCCTTCCAAGCCCTCAACATAAAACTGGATGTCCTCGTGGAACTCATGAGGACTCAGGCGGCCAGGGATGGAAGGTCACGCACCCCTCCGGAAAGCCCCCCCCCCCCCCCCCGCGAGAACGTGTCCCAGTACACCGCCAGAGGTCGCTTCACCCTCCGAGGGCAGCAGCTTATTCGCAACAAGGCAAGAGGACCCTCACAAGCCCCCCCTCTGGAGCAAGAGGCCTCCTCCACACCGAAATGGGATAAGCATGGGCACACCGTCCAATCCCGGAGACCGAAGTCCCAAGGGAGTGCCAGGACAGCCTGCGATCACGCCCTCTCAGCCCTACGGCGCAACGACAGCCTGAGTTGTCCCTCCGTCTACGAGAGTTCGAGAGGCTCTTCGCAGCACAGGAGTGCGCCTTACGAGCCTTGCAGAAGACCTCTCCACCAGAGGACGAGGAGAGATCCCGGTTCTCCAACCATATCTTGAAGGCAGAGGTATCTCCCAGATCCTCCATCCCGACCTTCAAGCCTTACGACGGCCAAGGCGACCCGGCCGACCACTTCGACAGCTTCGACGCCCTGATGACCCTTCATGGAGCGTCCGACGTCATCAAATGCTGAGCCTTTGCGACCACCTTGGTCCAAGGCGCCCAAGCATGTTTTCGGGCCCTCGCCCCCGGATCCATCCGAGACTTCAAGCAGTTTCGACGAGTATTCAAGGAGAGTTTCACCGGCAGCGGCCCCCCGAGGTTGGTAGTGGGGCTTTTGGCTCTCAAATAGGCTCAAGGGGAGAGACTCTGGGCCTACATCAACCGATTTAAATGGGAAGCCCTGAGAATCAACCACCTGGATGTAGCCTCGAACATAACCGTGCTGACTGGAGGCACCCGGGACGAGAACCTCCGCCGCGAACTTGTCCTCTACCCTCCCTTGATCCTTGCCGAGCTAGTGACTCTGACATTACGCCATGCTGAGTGCGAAGAAGTTCTCAGCGCCTACTGAGGCGCAGCTAGCTCGGGTCGGGAGGGGGACAAGAAGCGAGCACCCGAGTCAAGCTCGGGCCAAGGAAAGAGGCAGAACCGAGACGGGGAGCACAAAGAACCGACCAGGAAGTACGAGCGGTACACTCCCCTAACCACTCCAGTATACGAAATATATGAAGACATCAAAGGCTCGGGCCTCCTCCGCCAACCCGAGCCAATGAGGTCAAAAAGTCGCAATCGCAGCAAACATTGCCTGTTCCACAGCGATCACGGGCATCACACCGGCGATTGCCATCAGCTCCAGGATGAGATCGAGCGCCTCGTCCGCAAGGGACACCTGTCCCGGTTTGTGGCCGGGCATAAGGAGGACCGAGGCGCCCCAGAGGAAATTGACAATGCCCCTCGTGGGTTCCATATCAACGTCATCGCCGGAGGAGCTGCATCGGGAGGAGACAGTGGCCGAGGAAGGAAGCGTCATGCTGAGGGGGCGAGCCGAGCCATCGAGCCTCCCAAGGCCCCGCCGAGTGGGCCTCAGGTCATAGTCTTCTCTGACCAAGACCTGGAAGGGCTGACCACCCCGCATGACGACGCCCTAGTCATATCGGCCATAATAAACCATTGTAACGTAGACAAGATTCTAGTTGACAATGGAAGTGCCCCCGATGTATTATCCTATGAATGTTTCCTTAAGATGGGGGAGGATCCGTCTAAACTCTGCCCAATCCGAACCCCCCTGTGCGGGTTCAATGGCCAGGCCACTTATCCCAAGGGAGCCCTCAGCCTGCCGGTTACTCTTGGCACCCCACCCAAAACCGTTACGGTTATGGCGGACTTCATAGTGATCAAGGGTATGATAGCGTACAATGCAATCTTCGGCCGAGGGATCCTCAGCCGAACGAAAGCAGTGCCTTCTACCTATAACCAAAAGATGAAATTCCCCACCAAAAATGGGTTGGGGGAAGTCCGAGGTAACCAGGCCATGGCCAGAAGGTACTACAATATCTCGGTTGAAGCCACAAGGCCGGACGGGAAGAACAGGGGCCCCCGGGAAGTCGAGGAAAAATCCGCAACCGCCGAGCCTGGAGGTGAATTGCTAGCGGTTTTCCTAAACGACGACCCGACCCTGGGAGTAAAGATTGGAGCCGACCTAACATCTGAAGCCCAATAGCAATACAAAGAGTTTCTTTCCGCGTACGTCCGAGTCTTTGCATGGTCTGATGATCAACTCCCTGGGATACCAGAGGAGACGGTGATGCATAAGCTCAACCTCGATCCAACCATCAAAGTCGTACAACAACGGAGAAGGAAGCACGCACCAGAGAAGTAGGCGATCATCAAGGAGCAAGTCACCAAGGGGCAAAAGACTGGTCTTTTCAGACCGGTCCTGTACCCGACATGGCTGGCTAACATCGTCCTGGTACCAAAAGCTTCGGGAAAGTGGCGAATGTGCGTGGACTTCACCGACTTGAACAAGGCCACTCCAAAGGACTGCTATCCGTTACCGAGCATCGACCAACTGGTTGACTCAACCTCGAGTAACAAAATACTCAGCTTCCTAGATGCCTATTCAGGTTACCATCAGATCAGAATGCACCCCGAAGACGTCGAGAATACCGCCTTTATTGATAGGTTCGGTGCAAGTATTCAGAGGGGGGGTGAATGAATATAGCTCGTTTGATCAACCTTCACCCAATTAAAAACCTAGAATAAAACAAGACAGATTCGACAATCTGAAACTCAATTGGAATTTCGCTCTCTTGACAGATTAAGATATTCTAAGAAAACCAATCAACACTTCTGCTCAAACAGAAGCCAAACGCTTAGAGCGCCCCTATGCAGTCATCTAGCGGAAGCAAAAGCAGATAAACCAAACCACAATGCACAAGGGGTTTTTAGGTGGTTCGGTCCTTCAGACCTACATCCACCCCACACTCAACCCGAGTGTGGCTTCCACTAGCTCACGCTAGAAACAGTAGACTCAGTCTGCAACAAATGCTGCCAAACAGCTTGACCAGGGGAACAGCCTCCCCTCTTCCTCCCAACCGGAGGGAACCACTAGTGACACCAGTCACTAGCAAACCAGAGACACACGGTCTCTCTTCCTCCAGACCTAGAGGGAACCCCTGGACTTGAATCCACAAGCCCAGAACCGGAGACAAGTCTCCCTTCCTCCAAACCGGAGGGAACCCACAAGTAGCTCCCAACTACTTGCAACTGGAGATCAGATCTCCCTTCCTCCAAACCGGAGGGAACCCACAAGTAGCACCCAGCTACTTGCAACCGGAGATGTCAATCTCCCTTCTCCTGAACTAACAGGAGGAACCCCGACCACTCTACAGAGTATCGGAAACACAGCAAACCAGAAAACAAAGGAAAGAACAATAAACGAAAAATGACTTCAGCAAAACAGAAAGCTGAAAAACGAAATGCACAATGTGGCTCTCAACGGAGCTGACTGGCCTGGATTTGATCCACGGTCCAGTAGACGGATCTTCAGGTAAGATCTTCCTTCTTCTCCACGAGCTCTCTCGCTCACTCTCTATCTTTCTTTCTCTTTCTTCTGCTCTTCTCTCACTCTCTGCTTCTTCTTCTCTTCACACTCTTCTCGAGCTCTCTACCTCTCTTCTTCTCCTTCTTCTCTTCTTCTTTCTCTTTTCTTTTTCTATCTGGATCGTGGCTCTCTGTATGAGCTTTTCTTCACGCCAACTCGATCGACCTTCATCTGTGGACGAAGGCTTCCTTATATAGCATCAGCAGCAGGTGGATAGGGCACAAGACGCGTGTGCCTCCCACGCTTGATCCAGAACTTTCTTGCCACGTGCCTTCATTGCATTTTGTTCCTCTTGTCTTGGATCATGTGCAGCCCAGGTGTCTGAAATGTTCTTCCTCGGACCTGTAATGAGATTAACACCATTAGTCAATCAGAGTTCGCTGCATGCTTATTTAAAGCTAAGGCGCACGAGGTATGTAATGTCAACACAGGGTGACTACTTCACGAGGTTGGAAGTGAACGAACTGTGATACAATGAACAAGGCTAACACAACAAGGAAGATGACACGAGATGCAACTAGAGGACAGAGAGAAGCGACACGAGGTTCACACAGAAAACGACACGAGGTATACTGTGACAGAACAGACACAATGAAGAGAGTGACACAAGGTGGTGGCACAGAAAGCAACACGAGGTGCTGCAATGTTCTGCACGCAGTGGAACAAAAAATGACACGGAATGAAAACAACACAAAGATGAAACAGTAATTGACATGGGTTGAAATCAACATGAAGACAAAAACTGAAATCGACACGGAGTAAAAAACGACACGAAGATGAAAACAACACTAAGATGAAGTTGACACGGAGTGAAAATGACACGAGGTCTGGGAGACACGACACAAAGTCACAAGAACGACAGTAACCAACACGAAGTGTGGTTACGAAACATGAACGACACGAAGTGTGGAAACATGACACGAAAACGACACGAGGTCTGGAAACATGACACGAAGTCACAAGAAGAATAGTAACCAACACGAAGTGTGGTTACAGAACAAAAACGACACGAGGTCACAAGACAAACGACACGAAGTCCAAAGGTGACAAAACAGATACTACAAAGAGAACGACACGAGGTAGAAAGAAAACAACACGAAGTAAAACAATAACGACACGAAGTGTTACTGTAACAACAAACACTACGAAGTTACGAATACAAAAAGCAACACGGAGACATAGAGAAGTAAAACCGACACGAAGTGTGGTTACAAAAATAAAAGGACACGAAGTCTAAAGAGAAAACAACACGAAGACAAAAACATAAAAACTAACACGAAGACATAATTGTGAAAACACCACGAGGAGATAGACGGCAAGGAGAACGACACGAAGTGAAACGACACTTGAACCTAGACCGACGTAAAGATCCAGCGAAAAATGACTCAAAGACAGAAATACACAAGCACGACATGAACTAAGGATGACATGGGGACAACACAGTCACATAGGCTGCACGAAGTGAAAGACAACACGGCTATCTCGACACGTGATGAAATGGTGGAAGTAGAAGAACAACTCGAAGACGAAAACGACACAAGCTGAATTTAACACAAAGGCGAAGACAGACACTGACACGAGGTGTGGACACGAAGCAAGAATGACATGAGGTTCAGGGAAACCAACACGAAGACAGAAGCAGTACGGACACACGAAGTATTACCTCTTAGCAGCTTTTTCTTGTAAAGCATGGAAATCAACACGAAGTGTTGTAAGCTCAGACGACACGAGATCTTTTCGTGTTAGTGAGGGGAAACAACACGAAGACTCAAGTACAGAGACAGCACGAAGACGATGTACAGTCTGATGTACAGACTTTGAAGAACCGTCTAATGTATAGACTTGTAGTTTATCATGAAAGAAGGCCAGCGTACAGACTTGCTGTCCTCACAGCAGATGATGTAAACACTTAGCCTATGCAGACCAATGTACAGACTTTGGCGAAGCAAAAGGCTGTATAGACTTGGAGACCCAAAGCCATTGTATATACTTTGTCTAAGACAAGGCATGAGCTGACGTTGTATACACTTAGCCAATGCAAACCAGTCCGATGTATAGACTTTAAGGAAATGCATGCTACAGTGCAATGTCTAGACTTGCGATGTGTTCGCCAAATGCACACTACAGTCCAATGTATGGACTTAGACGAATGATGCATGAGACGCTCAATGTATCGACTTTGAGCTTGCTGTGCAGTGAATAGACTTAGGGCATAAACCCCACAAAGCACTGTATAGACTATGCACATAACATAAGTCTAACATAAACAATATATCAGTTGTACCAGTCACAGTCATGATGCAATCATCAAGGCACAATGTCATGAAAACACTATATCATTGCTATCATCAAAATACAATATCAATCATCAAAACCACAGCAATGAATGAATGCTTTATGCATCAGTTTAACATGTAACAAGACTGAAACATCAAATATGTTAATCTAAACTGAGCAGCAAGATGACTGAACATTTGATAAGCTCACATCAACAACCAATCATCAAAACCATCATCAAAACCACAGGGGCACAACAATCTCCCCCTTTTTGATGATGGCAACACTTTCAATACATTGAGTCATTCTGATGATGTGAGGCATTCTGAGGCATTCTGAAGACTGACTCAAATTATTCTCCCCCTTTGACTTCATCAAAAAGAAAAATAATTTGAGAAATTATAGCATGTATAAGAGTTCAGTCAATTTCTCCTCCTTTCAAGAACATGATTCTCCCTTTTTGGCAAACAATATCTCCCCCTTTGATACAAACAAAATAAACCATGGGAAGGGTTAAATGCAAAAATGCAGATGCAACAAGTAATGTAATACTCCCCCTAAGTATGTGAATGCAAGGTCACAAATGATATGAACATGATTCAGTGTGACAAGGAATGCTCCCCCTGAATAGATGCCAATTGATATGAAATTGATGCAAGACTTGGAATCTCCCCTTCAATAAGTGGAATCTTATGAGATGAAAGAGAAGGAGACCACAGGGGCAAACAAGGAGAGGTTCAGGTCAATGAGTCAATACCATGAGCAGAAGAGTTTCAATTAACAGATTTTTCAAGGATGTTCCAAACATAAGAAATTCTGCCAGATCTTCAAGGAGATATCAATCTCATAAATCTAAAGCATAAGTTTTCAAAGTCTTCTATCATAAGGGCTTATGAATGACATTTATTGAACATCATGGTTCAAACGTGATGTATGCAGAGTTTATCAATAAAATTCTGTAATGATATCTAAAACCATGGTTTAATAAAAATGAACCAAGCCCTCATATTTATCTTGATTATCCTCCCTTTGTCTTACACAATCAAATCTATTGACTTCTTTCAGAATTACATGTACTAGTATTGAAATCAAGTAATTATGAAGTCATATGATTTTGTCTAGGGTTGTAGCAATTTGATTTTTGGCATCAATATTCAGATATTTCAATTTATTCAACAATTTTCCTTGCTACAAATTTTACGTGCTTTCTAGTTTAGTACACACCTTGTAACTAGAGGATATACCTTGATCAGAGGCCAATATCCCTAAGCCCTTAGTGTGACTAACTGTCATGCCTTATGTAAACAGAGTTAGCATTTACACATCATGACACACTACAGCTCAATTTTTAATGAGTGAATTGTATTTCTCAGTGTGCATGCCATTGCTCTGCCTGATTTTCAATGAATTCTCATTTTACAGAGTTAACTAAGGCACCTCATGACACAGTCCTTTGGACTTGTGTTTCTCAGTGACCAATGTCATTGCTCTGACAGATATTACCCTTTAGACATTTCAGAAACATTCATTTGCTTCAAAACAATATTAATCTCATGTACTTAACCAATTAAAGTCATGTATTCAAAAGTGCAGATTTCAGAAGTTTTTGCAAGACATAGCATGAAACAGTTGGTTAAGATTTATTAAACATGATTCAGATATGTTAAGAGATTTTGAAGTTAAACTCCATGAATACATTAAGCTTAAACCACATGAGTTATTTCAGTCATTCTTAAGAATGTATAATAGAAGATTTCTAGTTCAAGAGTTTTTCAGATTTATGATCGAGATAGACCATTGAAATCTTCATGAAAGACTGATAGAATTCTAAAGTCAAATGATATCAATTGATAGTAGAAGTACCAATTGTTAAGAGAGATTGTGAAGCTCAAAGTTTTTCAGAATATGATTAAGGTTTGTCAACAAAATCAGTAAGAGAGGATATGCAGTGAGCTCTGACCCATGTATGCATTTGACAGCCTATATGCAATGCACTATATGTATGCAGGGACATGCAAAGACTCGACATTTAATTGCTATGCAAAGATATGCAACTAACTCCCCCTGAGAACATGCAATGTTTGCACTGAGAACTGAACATATGATACCAAATGATTCATGCACAATCAGACTGTCCTTATCAGCAAGGTGACCCATGGTACTAGGCGGAGCACTTGGTCTAAAAGACCAGCTCTCACATAGTAAGGACCTCCGGACAGATTTCCCTGCCTTTTGGTAGCTTACCATTTGATATACCATAGAGGTCATAAATAACAAGATAAACTCAACAGTCCTATATGCAATTCAACATACAAGAAGTCTGGCATATCATTCATCATGGCATTGATATGTAATGCATTCAGAGGTAAACTGTAATTATTTCCATGTGCATTTCAGATTTTCAATTAAATTCAGTTAGATGATGCGCAAAAGACTTAATCATGATATGCAGGCATTTAGAGCACCCAAATTCAGAAGACAGAATTTAAGCAGAGTTTTTCATAGCTAACCTGAAATGTAGTCATGGGGTTTTCAGTCTTGAGTGCCTTGGTTGATTAACCCCCTTTATTCATTTCCAAGACACACCTGCAAAGATTAATTATTTTGATCCTGCAGGAACCCAAGCAGTCTTGGGTCCTGTATTACCCCCAACGTGTGTTCTAAACATATTTTGTGCATGAAGGTCATCAGATGTCATCAATTTGCAGTTGGACATGGAGTGTCCATACTGACCACAATAATAGCAAGAGACAACAGAGTTTTTGTTCCTTTGAGCATGCATGTTAGTATGATCATGAAATCTATTCACATGAAGGTTTTTGTTATCCATATGAACATTTTGTTTTTTATTTCCAGCCAACCATCCTTGATTAGCTTTATGACCTGGCGTTCCATAGTTAAGACATGGAAGTGTTTTTCTTTTAAAGCCATAGTCATTTCTAGCAACAACATGGGGAGCAGGGAATTTTACAGATTTGGAATGAAAAACCTTTCCCTTTACATGCCAACAGTTTCCTACTGTATGGCCATGCCTCAAGCAGTGAGAGCAGACAATTGAATTTCTTATTTTAGCATTCAAATCAGCATGATAAGACTGTGATGTTTTCTTACTTCTAGCACACCAGCATTGTGCAGCAGTATGACCTACTTTACCACATTCAAGGCAGTTAGTTCTTTTATTCAGATGAGCATGATTGTTAGCATGAGAATTTTTGGCTTTTATGTCATCTTGTCTCATTAGGTCACATTTATGCATGACATGACCAATTCTATGACAGTAAAAGCATTTAACACTTTTCCTTTTATTAGAAAAATTCTTGACCTGAGAATTTTCAGCAAACAATCCTTTAAAGATATGTGCATGTGAATATGAATGAAGGCTATGATTTTCATGCACAGTTCCAGCCAAGATATTCATGGATGAAGTTGAGCATGAACACACAGAATTCTGATTTGATTTTTTATCATTCAGGGTGACATTCTTTTTCTCTTTCCCTTTCACAGTTTTTGATAGAGAGGCTATCTCAGATTGTATGGAGGATATTTTCAATTCATATTTTGTTAACTCTTCCTCACATATGACGATCTGTTTTTGTAGGGCATCGTTCAAATTTTTTAATGACTCATTCGTTTCTCTTAAGGATCTGATTGTATTCTTTTGAAAATTATCATCAAATTTGATTTCCTTAACCAGATCCTCTAAGATTGTACATTGATTGCATGAGTCTTCCTTCTGAATGCCTTTTTCTTTTTCAATGGTTAACCATTGCTGTCCCATCACTGTGTTCAAGATGATCAGTTTTTTATTTTCATCTTTTAATTTTCCATTTTCTTTTCGACATTCAGCACTGTCCCGTTTCAGATTATCCATCATGGATTTAAGCACAGTTACATCTTGCATGCTCTTAAAGAGATCAATATCTTTCTCATTCAGATTGTCTTTTAATTCTATAATCTTGTTTAGACAGTTTTGATTCTCAACTTTTAAAGCAAAATTTTGTTCTTTAACATTGTTAACGTCTATCATGCAGACATCATAAGAATCTGAAAGCTCATCATAAGATAAATCTTCAGGTTCGGAGCTTACCTGAGATGATGAGTCATCCCTTTGGTCTTCACTGTGATTGCTTTGGTTGGCCATCAAACATTGATCATTTTGCTCTTCATGAACGGTAGCCACTTTGTTAAAAATTTCCTCCCCAGATGTGCACTCGAAGACAAATGGAAATAGGTCAATATCGACTGCCGCTGTCAAAATATTAAGAGCCATGAGATTCTCACGGTTCTTCAGTCTGTCCTCCTTGGACCATTTAGTCTGATCGTAAGACAATTTATGTGGGCCTCTAGACACAAGATTCCATAGATTTGGATCAATGGAATTTAAGTAGACAACAAGGCCGCCTAACCAATCACAGAAATTAGAACCATCAAATATCACGGATGGAGCCATTTGATCAAGCGGTCAGTAAGCGTTCGATCAAAAATCCAAGCAACAGTCGAGCAGAAGAACACCTCACAATATGGCAGGATCCCCTTCAGATCGTTGGATCTATTGAGCTAGGGAACCGCTCTGATACCAATTGATAGGTTCGGTGCAAGTATTCAGAGGGGGGGTGAATGAATATAGCCCGTTTGATCAACCTTCACCCAATTAAAAACCTAGAATAAAACAAGACAGATTCGACAATCTGAAACTCAATTGGAATTTCGCTCTCTTGACAGATTAAGATATTCTAAGAAAACCAATCAACACTTCTGCTCAAACAGAAGCCAAACGCTTAGAGCGCCCCTATGCAGTCATCTAGCGGAAGCAAAAGCAGATAAACCAAACCACAATGCACAAGGGGTTTTTAGGTGGTTCGGTCCTTCAGACCTACATCCACCCCACACTCAACCCGAGTGTGGCTTCCACTAGCTCACGCTAGAAACAGCAGACTCAGTCTGCAACAAATGCTGCCAAACAGCTTGACCAGGGGAGCAGCCTCCCCTCTTCCTCCCAACCGGAGGGAACCACTAGTGACACCAGTCACTAGCAAACCAGAGACACACGGTCTCTCTTCCTCCAGACCTGGAGGGAACCCCTGGACTTGAATCCACAAGCCCAGAACCGGAGACAAGTCTCCCTTCCTCCAAACCGGAGGGAACCCACAAGTAGCTCCCAACTACTTGCAACTGGAGATCAGATCTCCCTTCCTCCAAACCGGAGGGAACCCACAAGTAGCACCCAGCTACTTGCAACCGGAGATGTCAATCTCCCTTCTCCTGAACTAACAGGAGGAACCCCGACCACTCTACAGAGTATCGGAAACACAGCAAACCAGAAAACAAAGGAAAGAACAATAAACGAAAAATGACTTCAGCAAAACAGAAAGCTGAAAAACGAAATGCACAATGTGGCTCTCAACGGAGCTGACTGGCCTGGATTTGATCCACGGTCCAGTAGACGGATCTTCAGGTAAGATCTTCCTTCTTCTCCACGAGCTCTCTCGCTCACTCTCTATCTTTCTTTCTCTTTCTTCTGCTCTTCTCTCACTCTCTGCTTCTTCTTCTCTTCACACTCTTCTCGAGCTCTCTACCTCTCTTCTTCTCCTTCTTCTCTTCTTCTTTCTCTTTTCTTTTTCTATCTGGATCGTGGCTCTCTGTATGAGCTTTTCTTCACGCCAACTCGATCGACCTTCATCTGTGGATGAAGGCTTCCTTATATAGCATCAGCAGCAGGTGGATAGGGCACAAGACGCGTGTGCCTCCCACGCTTGATCCAGAACTTTCTTGCCACGTGCCTTCATTGCATTTTGTTCCTCTTGTCTTGGATCACGTGCAGCCCAGGTGTCTGAAATGTTCTTCCTCGGACCTGTAATGAGATTAACACCATTAGTCAATCAGAGTTCGCTGCATGCTTATTTAAAGCTAAGGCGCACGAGGTATGTAATGTCAACACAGGGTGACTACTTCACGAGGTTGGAAGTGAACGAACTGTGATACAATGAACAAGGCTAACACAACAAGGAAGATGACACGAGATGCAACTAGAGGACAGAGAGAAGCGACACGAGGTTCACACAGAAAATGACACGAGGTATACTGTGACAGAACAGACACAATGAAGAGAGTGACACAAGGTGGTGGCACAGAAAGCAACACGAGGTGCTGCAATGTTCTGCACGCAGTGGAACAAAAAATGACACGGAATGAAAACAACACAAAGATGAAACAGTAATTGACATGGGTTGAAATCAACACGAAGACAAAAACTGAAATCGACACGGAGTAAAAAACGACACGAAGATGAAAACAACACTAAGATGAAGTTGACACGGAGTGAAAATGACACGAGGTCTGGGAGACACGACACAAAGTCACAAGAACGACAGTAACCAACACGAAGTGTGGTTACGAAACATGAACGACACGAAGTGTGGAAACATGACACGAAAACGACACGAGGTCTGGAAACATGACACGAAGTCACAAGAAGAATAGTAACCAACACGAAGTGTGGTTACAGAACAAAAACGACACGAGGTCACAAGACAAACGACACGAAGTCCAAAGGTGACAAAACAGATACTACAAAGAGAACGACACGAGGTAGAAAGAAAACAACACGAAGTAAAACAATAACGACACGAAGTGTTACTGTAACAACAAACACTACGAAGTTACGAATACAAAAAGCAACACGGAGACATAGAGAAGTAAAACCAACACGAAGTGTGGTTACAAAAATAAAAGGACACGAAGTCTAAAGAGAAAACAGCACGAAGACAAAACATAAAAACTAACACGAAGACATAATTGTGAAAACACCACGAGGAGATAGACAGCAAGGAGAACGACACGAAGTGAAACGACACTTGAACCTAGACCGACGTAAAGATCCAGCGAAAAATGACTCGAAGACAGAAATACACAAGCACGACATGAACTAAGGATGACATGGGGACAACACAGTCACATAGGCTGCACGAAGTGACAGACAACACGGCTATCTCGACACGTGATGAAATGGTGGAAGTAGAAGAACAACTCGAAGATGAAAACGACACGAGCTGAATTTAACACAAAGGCGAAGACAGACACTGACACGAGGTGTGGACACGAAGCAAGAATGACATGAGGTTCAGGGAAACCAACACGAAGACAGAAGCAGTACGGACACACGAAGTATTACCTCTTAGCAGCTTTTTCTTGTAAAGCATGGAAATCAACACGAAGTGTTGTAAGCTCAGACGACACGAGATCTTTTCGTGTTAGTGAGGGGAAACAACACGAAGACTCAAGTACAGAGACAGCACGAAGACGATGTACAGTCTGATGTACAGACTTTGAAGAACAGTCTAATGTATAGACTTGTAGTTTATCATGAAAGAAGGCCAGCGTACAGACTTGCTGTCCTCACAGCAGATGATGTAAACACTTAGCCTATGCAGACCAATGTACAGACTTTGGCGAAGCAAAAGGCTGTATAGACTTGGAGACCCAAAGCCATTGTATATACTTTGTCTAAGACAAGGCATGAGTTGACGTTGTATACACTTAGCCAATGCAAACCAGTCCGATGTATAGACTTTAAGGAAATGCATGCTACAGTGCAATGTCTAGACTTGCGATGTGTTCGCCAAATGCACACTACAGTCCAATGTATGGACTTAGACGAATGATGCATGAGACGCTCAATGTATCGACTTTGAGCTTGCTGTGTAGTGAATAGACTTAGGGCATAAACCCCACAAAGCACTGTATAGACTATGCACGTAACATAAGTCTAACATAAACAATATATCAGTTGTACCAGTCACAGTCATAATGCAATCATCAAGGCACAATGTCATGAAAAACTATATCATTGCTATCATCAAAATACAATATCAATCATCAAAACCACAGCAATGAATGAATGCTTTATGCATCAGTTTAACATGTAACAAGACTGAAACATCAAATATGTTAATCTAAACTGAGCAGCAAGATGACTGAACATTTGATAAGCTCATATCAACAACCAATCATCAAAACCATCATCAAAACCACAGGGGCACAACATTTATCACCGACTTCGGCATATACTGCTACACCTGGATGCCTTTTGGGTTGAAGAACGCTGGAGCCACGTACCAGAGGCTGGTCAATCATATGTTCGAGGGACAGCTCGATCGGAACGTCAAGGCCTATATTGACGACATGCTCGTGAAGACCCCCAAGGTCGAGGACCACTTCGCCGACCAAGCAAAAACCTTCGACACCCTCCTGAAGTACAACATGAAGCTCAATCCTACCAAGTGCACCTTCGGAGTAAGGTCCGGGAAATTCTTGGGCTTCTTAGTCACCCAACGTAGGATCGAGGCCAACCCCGACAAGGTCCAGGCCATCTTGGACATGCTCCCACCCACCTACATCAAAGATGTTCAACGCCTTACCGGGTGCATTGCCACGCTCAGCAGATTCCTGTCCCGCGCGGTTAAATGATGCCTACCCTTCTTCAAACTGTTGAGGGGGCCTAAAATGGCATCTGCTACATTCGCGTGGGATGAGGAATGCCAAAAAGCGGTCACCGAGCTTAAGGAGTTCTTGGATTCACCTCCAGTGCTTTCCAAGCCCGTCCCAGGTGAAACCTTGCATCTCTATCTCTCGGTGACTCCATCTACAGTTAGCTCGGTCCTAGTCAGAAATGACTCGGGAGTCGAGAGACCGGTCTACTACACCAGCAAGGTGCTCAATGAGGCTGAAAGAAGGTACCCCACAACCGAGAGACTCGTGCTAGCGTTGGTTACCTCGGCCAAGCGCCTCCGACCCTATTTCCAAGGGCACTCCATCACCGTGCTGACCGGCGAACCATTGAAGAGGATCCTCGCTCACCCTGAAGCCTCGGGACGCCTCGTCAAGCGGGCCATCATGCTCGGGGCCTACGATATATTGTATCGGCCTCGCTCGGCTATCAAAGGCCAGGTGTTCGCTGACTTTATGGCCGAGAGCACCATCGCGACTGAAGAAAGATCTCCGTTCGCGCCCGGGCCGACCTGGGAACTGTTCGTCGACGGATCCTCCAACTCAGTCGGGAGCGGCGCCGGGATCCTCCTGAAGTCCCCCGAAGGAGCAGAGCTACAGTACCCCCTGAAGTTCAACTTCCAAGCATCTAACAACGCTTCCGAGTATGAGGTCCTCATATCGGGAGCCCACATGGCCCGGCGGTTAGGGGCTGAGCGAGTCAGGATTCACACTGACTCCCAACTGGTCGCTAGCAAGGTCAACTGCGGTTATGAAGCTCGAGAAGCACCGATGATCAAATACCTCTAGCTGGTCAAGACCGTGGCACAACAGTTCAAGAGTTTTGAGGTAGTCCGAATAGCTCGGGAGGAAAACTCCCGAGCGGACGCTCTCTCTTGGCTGGCCTCCTCTCTTGACCCCGAGGGTACTCGATCGGTCCTTCTCGAAGAGCTAGAGCGGCCGAGCATCGATTCGGAGCTCCTAGCTGTTGACTCGGCCTCCCCAAGCGACTGGCGTACCCCGTACCAATCGTGGCTCCAAGACTCTCAGGAGCCTCCCAACCCTCAGGAAGCCCGAAAATTGAAGTACCAAGCTCGGCGATTCGTCACTCTGGATGGCGCTCTCTACCGGAGATCCTTCTCCGGTCCTCTCTTGAAGTGCCTCGGCACCGACGAAGCCAACCGAGCGATCGAATAAGTTCACGAAGGTTTGTGTGGAGCGCATTTAGGAGGTAGGTCGATCGCCAGGATCTTGCTACGGCTAGGTTATTGGTGGCCCACTCTGTAACGCGACTGCTCGACCTACACACAACACTATGACCGGTGCCAGCAATTTGACCACTTGGTCCATCAGCCAGCAACGGAGCTCATCACCCTAGCCAAGCCTTATCCTTTCGCTTGCTGGGGAATCGACATTCTCGGGTCATTCCCCACGGCCCATGCCCAGAAGAAGTTCATTATCGTCGCCATCGATTACTTCACTAAGTGGATCAAGGTCGAAGCCACAGCAAGGATCACCGAGACAGTCGTCTGGAATTTCGTATGGAAGTCGATCATCTGTCGTTACGGCATCCCCCGGGTGATAGTAAGCAATAATGGTCGGCAATTTGATTCTCGTTATTTCTGAGATAGATGTGCCGACCTAGGCATTCGTAATCACTTCACCGCGGTCGCCCACCCTCAGGCTAACGGGCTAGTTGAAAATGCCAATAAGACTATCTTAAAAGGCATCAAGACTAGGCTCGGCAAAGCCAAGGGAAGCTGGCTTGAGGAATTGCCGAACGTACTCTGGTCACACAGAATGACTCCCAGAACGGTAACCGGTGAAAGCCCCTTTCAGCTGGTATACGGTACCGAGGCCGTGATCCCGTTGGAGATTGGCAACCCCTCCCTCCGAGTCATCTACTTCTCGTCCGAGGCAAACGACCAGAAACTACTCGAAAACCTCGACCTAGTAGATGAAGTCCGAGAGATTGCCAGCATCCGAGCAACGGAATACCGACGCTGCCTCACTCGATACTACAACGCCAAAGCCTGAGATAGACACTTTCAACCGGGAGACTTCGTCCTCAGGAAAGTCGAAGCCTCTCGACCACTTGAGGCGGCAGGCAAGTTATCCTCTAATTGGGAAGGCCCCTACCAAGTGGTCGAGACGCTCGGAAAAGGAGCATACCGTCTATCCACGATGGAAGGAGAGCTCATCCCTCGGACCTGGAACGCGACTACACTATGCAAGTTCTACTTCTGAATACTGAGCATTGTGTAAACGACATGAGATAAAACAAAAGGCTCCTTTCTTTTATTCAAACAACTCACTTTTACATCAGGAAGGCCGAAGCCAAGAAAATACATGTCAAAAAAGCAAAAAAATCCATCTGGCGCCGCCGTATGAGCCCATCACTCGGTTGACTCGGTTGACCTTCCTGCGTCCAGCCACTGACTCTACCTCGTGTAGAAACTGGCTCAGATAAAGGGTAGACTCGGGCAGCTCAGGACAAATGTGACAGAGGGATTAGGAAGGAGAAGGCCACCTTCCAAGTTGAACTTGGAAGAGAAAGGGGAGAGGGAACGCATATGAAAGCATTCTCCCCGCCAACCTGCCAACTCTTTGGAAAGAAGAGAATGCAGGCACCCTCCGAAGAGTGAAAGAAATGAGGAGAAGAGCAGAAGAGGGAAAAAGAGGCTGTGGGGGGGAGAAAGAAACCAGCAAAGCTGGACGAGGAGGCAGGGGAAAGCCCGGGAATGAGGGAGCTTAATTGGCTTCCTCCTCTTCTCCATGGAGCGAGCAGGAAGGGACGGGCGGTAGGGATGCCTGATGCCCCCATTCATCCACCATCTCGCCCCCCTGCAAGCGCCGCCGGAACTGATAAAAAGAAGATGACGTGCCTCCACACGTCGGACCTTCTTCAGACCCGTCCGCCGGCCGTCGGACCTCCTTCAAACCTGAAGTAGCAAGGACTCTCTACCCTCCGTCATCGACAGCTTCATCTTCCGGGGCGTCTTCCAAGCTCCAAAGATAACGGCAAAACGCTATGTGAAGAAAGAATGAGGAAAGATTGTCAGGGAAACCCCTAAGCGGTGGAGAGGAAGGGACGCCCTTCAGACCTTTTATAGGCGAAGGGAGGCTATTTTCCTTAAATGATTCTCTCCTCGAAAACACGCCAAAGGGATCTCTCCCTACGAACGGTCACCTCAAACTTCTCATTTTCCGCCCCAACGGGACACACGAAGCGGCCAGGCATTCAAAGCATGAGAAAATGGAAAGACACCCTGTCAGACGCTCACCCAACCATCAGGCGAGATCCACGCAGAAAGTATCGGCTCTTTCCAACCACTGTAGATACGTTAAACAAAATACGGCAATGGCGATACGGAACAGATAAGTCTTCATCATAACGCTATTGCCTTATCTATTTTTCTACACAAAAAAGGAAGTTTTTTCTTCAAAAAGGAAAAAGACATACAAAAAGAGGAAGCAAAGCAGATACATCAGGTCTCCGGCCCACCTTGAATCCCAGAAGTGGAGGGCTCAAACGGTCTGCCCCCGGCATCCTCGACGACGGCCGACCCTGGCACTGACCCCACCGGCGAAGGAACTACCTCGGTTGCGTGCCCTCCCGAGGCATCCGGAGTTGGCGACCCCTCGAACGAAGAGCCTCCGTGATCCTCTTCATCTAGTGCCGAAGTAGAGGAACTGGAGGATGACAAGTCTGAGTCATAGCATTGCCCGGACGGGAAGTCAACTACCCCGGACGCCTGCTCCTCGGCATAAGAGACGGCCCGTTCGTAGCCTTGCTTGAACCCTCTTGCTGATGCCCCGGCGAAGTGCTAACTCGTAGTAGGTGAGGGCAGCCTCCTTAAGGTCGACCCGGTAGGCCTCTGAGCTTTTGTACTGCTCGAGAGCCTCCGCCCCGGCCGATCCCACCCTACCAGCGAGCTCGGCCTTCTCCCGCTCCGCCTTGGCTGACTTCCGCTCGGCCTCAGCCGTCCACTTTTCGACCTCCGTCGCCTGCTTCTCCGCCTCGGCCCGATCATCCTCGGCCTCCCACTGAAGGCGCTCAGCTTCCTCCGCTTGGTCTACTAGCTCTGCACGTTCGGTCTCCCACTAGCCATCCAACTCAACGCGTGCAAGGCGCTCCTCTTCAGAAATCATGTTCTTCCTCTCGAGCGATTCGTGGGCCTTAGCTAGCTGCTCGGTTAGCGCCTAGGTCTCCACCTGGATTGACTGCACCAGTTCTCTGACTGAGGAAAGCTCCCGTCGAAGTCCATCACGCTCCTCGGAAAGCTGAGCCAACCTCCTGTCAGACCAAGCGAGGGTCCAGGCTAGTTTCGCTCGCTCCGACTCCGACCGAGCTTACGCTTCTGCCAGAGTGGCCCCCATCTGGGCCAGGACCAAGCTGCCCTCCATAACCCCAGCGAGGGCCACGGACGGGGAGTACTGCCTACCTCCCCCCCTCACCTTCGCGGCTATGCCATGGCATACCTGGTGTAGAGGGCCCGAGATACCAAGCCTCTCCAAGGCCGTCGGAACAGAGAACCCCCCATCGCCCTGCGCCCCTCCGAGTGGCTTGGACCAAGCCCCGGCCTCGGTCGCCTCTCGTGCCTCGGTCGGATTTTCTTACGGCCCCCCAACCTGGACCGGCTCGGCACCTGCACCACCACCTGAAGCGCCAGCCTTGGCCATGGCCCCAACATCCCCCGCCTCGTCCACGGTCCCCTCGGCTCCTACCGAGGGGAGAGCCGGGCCAGCACCGCTGCCAGTCGCAGGAGCAACACCGGCCCCCTCGGCTCAGCCGAAGGAAGAGCCTGGCCCGCATCGTCGTCACCCGCAGGAGCAGCCCCAACCTCCTCGGCCCCCTCTTGCTCGGCTGGTGGGAGAGGTCACCCAATAGGGTCGGCCCCATCATGCTCGGCGGAGGGGCGAGCCGCGGCAAGGTCGCCTTCAACTGTGGGTACGACCCCGGCCTTCTTGGTCCGCTTCCTGGCCTTTGCGGCAGCCCGGATCATGCCTTCCACGGGGTCCTTGCGCTTGGACCCCCGCGGCCTCGAGGATTCGCTCTGGGCCGCCCCCTTGCCCTTATCTCTGGTTCAGGAGTGACCCGTAGGAGCAGTCGATTCATCAGCAGCCGAGTCATCGCCAAGCTCGATCACCTCTGCGGCCTCCTCCAAAGCCTGACGCCTGGTGTCTGCACGAAGAGGAAGACATATTCAGGAAAAGAAAAATGATCCCAACATCCAAAGGAGAACCTAGTTTGTGGCACCTGAGCCCGACGGATGCAGCCGCGTAAGAAGACACCGCTTGATATTCTCTGGAGTAACCAGCTCTTCTGTGGATTGGCGGTGCTTCAGCAAGATAGCCACATATTTCTCCACATGTGGAGGGAACTCATCCTACCTGGGAGGGATATTCGGGTGGAAATTGGGGATTACTAGACACCTCCAGGTTTCCTCCACTGAAAAAATCCCCACCCAGAAGAATTGAGTTTTCCACCCCTTATGTGAAGAATCCTTCGCGGCCAAGTAGATACAGCTCCTATTCCACCTCGCCTGGATGAAATAGAAACCCTTCCCGGCCGAAGGATGTGCTTTCAACTCAAAGAAATAGTGAAAGAGGTCCAAGGAAGGAGGAACTCCACACTGATGGCATAGAATGCGGAAGGCAGAAAGAAGAAGATAAAAGTTGGCTACCAACTGAATGGGCGCCAACAGGAAAAAATTGAGAAGCTGAAGAATGAAAGGTTCGAAGGGAAGGCGGAACCCACCCTTCCATGACAGAAGGAAAGTACAGATGTGGCCTGTACGAGAGTCTAGGCTAGTCTCGTGTGAAGAAGCTGCGACAAAGCGGAACTTGTGGGGCAGGCGATACTGGTGCTCCAGCCTTCTCACATCCGCCTCCCCCAGTTCACTACAGTATGGAACCGGCGCCTTCACCACTGGCTCGTCCTCCCACTCCTCAGCATCTGAACGCTGGTCCGCCATGGAATCCGAAGAAGAGTTTGAGGAAAGGTGATCTCGGGACCTCGAAGATTCCGGGGGAAGAGGAAGCCGCCGGACTGCCTCTGCGGTTATCTCCGCCAACTCCACGAACGCCGCTGCAAGCCTCTGCTCTTCCATTGTGTCCTCACGACACATCGAAGAGCCCAAAAGCAAGAACGGAGGAGAGCCAAAACCCTAAAGACGGAGGAAGTCTGGAATGACAGCAAGCGCCCAACGCCTATATCCCCACGCGGGAGGCTGCGTGTCGTTCCGACCTCCGAGAAAAGGGGGCCCCTTCAGTTCAAATCCGTCAGGATCATCATTATTACGGGCCCAGGCGACCACGTCACGTGGCTTCCTAACACCGCCAGATCTCCACCCACCTGAGCCACACTGGTCTAAAACCCCAACAGCTACTCTTCCGAGCTTACTAAAGCTCGGGAGTAGGAGGGGGACAAGTGGAGAGGGGGATTTCTGTAGCCCATCTAAGAGCAGCCAAGCTAGGTCCATCAGGACCAAACGAGGCTTAGCTCATCCAAGTGACAGCCCCATAGGGCCCACTTAGGCTAAAAAGTCCAATAAGATTACTCGGGATCTCATCCTTCCTCGGCGGCCCTTAGGCTCAGAAGGCCCGAGCGTCGGTCAGAACGGAGGAAGACCCATGCCCGAGTTATCCCCTCATCGGGATAGAGGCAAGCGCTCAGCGCCCACTCCGACCTATCTTCATCCGAGCTATGCCTATCACCCGGATAGGGTTGGCATCTTTTATGCTCAGACCGACCGACGATTGCTTATCCACGCTTCCGTTGAGAGCCCTTTATGAGCAGGAGTTTATGAGGATAAGAGACCCATGATCCCTCAAGGCTATGAAGATCTCACGATGAGGACGTAAAGATCCCACGATGAGGACGTAACTCCCACCTGAAACTCCTCAATATATGGGACTCATAAGGTGAGCACACTATATAAACTTGGGACTCCCTCCAGTGAAAGGTAAGGGCAATACACGCCTAAAATCCCCCGAGCAGGAACCACTTCACCACCTTGGTGTAGGGGGATCTCGTGCACCTCTTTCTACCTCCCTCCCTATCTTCCACCATTGCTCTACTGACTTAAGCATCGGAGGGTTTTCCCCAGGGAACCGCCCCTGGGCCCCCTGATCCGTTTCCCTTTCTCTACAGTTCACTGTTCGGTGATCATCTACCCAGCTCAGAAGCCGCGCGAGATCACACCCCTTCAAGACATAATTAGGATAATTTATGGATTTAAATTAGATAAATAAACCAATTAGAGGATAAATTGGAGATAATAAGAAATTCTCAAATTTTCAGAATTAGCGCCAAAACGCGGTCTATCGCACGACCGCTATATCATAATAGCGATCCCCATTTGACCGCTACTATGTTCTGCGATCGCAAGTTGTAGAAGCATGGAAAAACTAGATTTTTGCCAACCTAATCTCTATGATTCGAAGCTACCTGGCATGGAAACCTAGTCTAGGACTCTTGGGGATAGATCCTACTCCAATTTAGGACTCCTAGATCGATCTAATCCTTCAAACCCTATAAATAGGGCCCAGGTTTGACCTGCGCGAACCCTCATTTTGGCTCGCGTTGTTCGATAGTAAGTCATGGGTATTTCATATTGGTCGTTTAGATTTTATTGTTCTCCTTAGTTTTATCTAATTCCCCTCAAAATCTCATGCTAGGAGGACACGCCGTTGGAGAGTTAGAAGCCCTACAAGTTGCTAGTTCGTTGTTGTCCGCACAAGAACCAGTGTGGCCATCCAGCAAAGATGATGTGACACCAACTTGGGGGTGGCAGCCACTCGACTGATGCCCTTGGACCTACACTCGCAAGCATGCAACTTTGACGGCGGACTAACTCAGGCGAGCTCACTCGCGTAGCGCTCACGGTTGCTCGTAGGCAAACCAGCGATGGTGGGAAGGGTCCGAGGTGGGACCTTGACGTTTCGGGGTAAGGCTAGCTTAGGATGGACCCCTAAGGGCCTGGGATGCCCAATTCCGAGGGCGGCCAGCACGCCAAGGGCGTGGGATGTAAGGGGTTGCTCTCGCCTCGCTCCTTGGTGGTCGCTCAATTTGATGACAATTTGGGACCGGGCACTCTCTCACCACCGACGGCACTAAGATGCAATACTAATTAAGCAAAGGAAACCAACAAAGTGAAGTGTTTAGTAGATCACCTGGTCGGCGTGAAGATGTCAACCCCGACCGAAGACAAGGGCGAGCGGGGAAGCGTGGGCTACCCGCACGCCGTGCCGATGACGCTTCGGCCGAAGATCTGCTAGTACATGCACTACTCCCTCGCAGAGGGGTTGGACTAGGGGTGGGAAAGTCCAATTACAACAAAACACTACCTCCACGCAGGGAGGGGTTGTAAGCCGGCCAGGCGGGGTGGCGGAGCTATGTTAGAAACCGAATTGTCGAGCTCCACCGGTTCTGCCAGCTTCAGGAACAGCTTGATCGGCAGTCAATGACGGCACCGCCACGGGCTCTGCCGAGCTCAGAAGAGATTGAGACTAGTGCTGAAACTTTCTGAGTTGACCCAGTAAGAAGTCTGAATTTTTGGAGAATTTCCTGATGACGTCGTTGGCTGGGGCAGGGTCTGGAACATGACTGATCTACTTTGGTTCTGGTTGTTCCCAGACTGCTGCTGTAGGAAGGCGAGGGTGTCACGAATACTCCCGGGGTCCAAATAATGCGGGACCAAAACCGCTGTAATCATGGACGAGTCCTCTTCGAGCCGGGACCAACGGGACCGTCATTGGAGGTCGGAGTTGACGCGATGACTGGATCAATGGAAGGAGGTCGGACCAACTTCTGGGGAGCTGACCTTGCGCACCTCGGGGAGAAAAATTGGAATTCTTGACTCTGAGCTCCGAAAATTGTTCTGCTTCTTGGAGATGGTAGGGAACTTGCCGGAGAAGCCCTCAGCCAATTGGCGCCTCAAGAAGCCCCGGGTGCTGGTTATGGGAGCCTCTGAAAGTCGCTGTTGGCTATCTATCTAGGAGGAAATGCACAGTCTGACGAAGATGACTCCTCCGAGTAGCTCCAAAGTCGAACGATGACGAGACCACCTTGCCTATGAAGCACCCTCACCAAACTTTCCAACAGTATAAGCTACACCACCTGAAGATGCGCGACGAAGACGTGGCAGTCTCTGCAACTCGACCCTTGACTGCTGCCTGCGAACTGGGATGAACAGGGTGGAGATAGGTGATGGGAAACGGGGTAGATGGGATGGAAAATGGGGTGGATGGGTGTGGGGGTGACCCCTGGCTGTGACGGGGTCTGGTAGGGGGCGATCCAAGGTGTGGGAGGGGCAGAATAGGGGCTGGAAGGTGGTCTAACAGGTGGAGGAAGGGGGAGCTATGAATTTGGGTTGGGAAGGAGAGAGGGAAGGAGAGATCTCTCTCAAGGTTTGAATGTGACTTAATGGAGGTTGTTAATGGGGGTCTTGGGGATGGGAAGGGTTATGTTAGGGAAGGGAAGGGGTGCTTGGGGAGTGGGGAATTCTCCCTTGGGAGATGAGAGAGGTGCTTGGGGAAGGGGAGTGGGTGGTTGGTGGTTGGAGGGTGGAGTAGGGATAGGTGGAGGCTACCTTGGGGTTGGGATAGAGTTAAGAGGGGTGGTAGGTAGTTGGGGAGGCTCTTGAATGAGGGGAGGGGAGTTAGAAAGTAGGTGGGAGAGGGGAGAGAGAGAGGGGGGCGCGGCCCCTTTGAGAGAGAGAGAGGGAGAGAAATATTAAGACAGAGAGAAGAAAACTCCACAAAGGAATTATCTATTATATTGATCATCAAAGGTTACAAATGAGAGAGGGGAGGGAGGTATTTATAGGCACACGACTTTTCACATGGCCATACTGACCCTAGACAATTGACACAATGACCAGACAGACCAGGGAGGGGCGCCCTTGGGCCTAGTCCATTGAATTGGGCCCAATAACCAACCTAATCAACCATATGACAGAGAACTTAGGTAAATGACTCACTAACCTAGGTACATGACTCAAATAAAGAAAAAATTACACAGTTTATGACTCAAATAAAATATAAAAATTATATGACTACACTCAGAAACACATGATGAACACAATGGCGCATACCGACGAGCAATCTAAGTATCGACAATGTGGAGGGGCAGGGGATGCCCCCATCATACCCCCGGGTTGGGGAAAACTTGACGCCGTCGAGTATGGGTCCACCGGGGAAGTAGTACACCAAATGCAGCTCCGGGTGAGCCACGATCTCCAAACTCAACTCCGCGTCCCTAGTCAGGGGACGGCTCTTCAGCCCCTCAAGGTAGCTTGGGCACACCCTCTTGCCGGCGATGGTACCCTGCTTGCCTAGTATTGCCTCCGTGTGCTCACGTCGAGCCCTCAAGCTGATTTGTGGTGGCACTCCGAGGGTATCTCTCTTAAAGGAAGGTAGAGGCTCGAGGCACTCACTAGGTTCCACCGCAGTGCCCGTATAGAGTGCCAGATTCGCCACGTGGGAAGTGGGATGAATCCCAAAACCCATCGGAAAGTCCAACCCGTAAGCCGGGTTACCAAAGCAACTCAGAACTCGAAAAGGTCCAAGTCCTCGTGCCCTCGATTTAGAGGTGACCCTTGGGTAGAGCCACTCCAATGTTACCATCACCAAGTCACCTACTTGGAATCCCAAGTGGCGCTTACGAGCTATTGCCCGCTCTTTGTGATCCTCATCGCTCGTTGCTAGATGCTTGCGTGAATGCGTATGCCATACACTACGATGTGGTGTGGGTGTGAAAAGTATGGTGTGCAAAGGTGGACCGGGGAAACCAAATGTAGACCAATCATACTTTGATGCCATGAAGACTTTGACAGACTTAGGAGGGTCGGGGCATCCATAGATGAACCTATCATGCATGGGTGTGGCAAATGTTGGGGGACCCGGACATCCATGTATGCTCCTTTCATGCGTAAGACCAATGATGAATGGGGGAGGACCAGTGCATCCAAATGTGAGCCAGTCATGCATTGGACCTAAACTGTGTGTGACATGTATGACATGACCGGACTTGTGACCCATGTTGAATGATGTGATTTTCCAAGATAGGTGCACTCTTGTTCTAGAGGTGACAGCCAAGTGTGTGGGTATGGGGTGGTCCTTGAGCTCCCACTCATAAGGATCGAAGGGGTCAAAGAAGGTGTGTATCATGGAGTGGGGCACTTCCTTATTAACAAGGTGTAGGTCATCCATGGTTATGTCTTCCCATATGTGCCCCGAGTCTTGAAAGAGGTGGGCTTGATCCAACAAGGTGGGTGAGGATAGGGAATAGTGGGTGATGGGTAAAGCGGGTGGGTCACATGGGCATCTAGGCTCCCATAGGAAGGGGTCGAAGGGATCATGGAATGGGTTTCCTAGAGAGAGCTACTCTAAGTCCTCAAGGTCCTCAAAAGATGATGAGGCATCCTCCTCCATCGGGATAATTGGGCCGGTGATTTGGGTGGGATGGTAGGCTATGAATGGATGGCTTGACTCTCTACCCGAGATAAGCAACTTCAATTTGTGGATAGCATTAGGCTCATCGAGTGTGGGGAGGAATAGAAGGAGGTCGCTAGTGTAGCAACCCACAGTGTAGATTAAGGTGATAGACCCGACACATAGGTGTAGGAGGTCAAGGCTCCTAGGTTGGTTGGTCACTGTGGTCAACATGTCGGTCAACTTGATTTGCCATGCTAAGCCCTGAAGAAGATCCCCTAATGTTTCCACTTGGAAGGATTATTGGATGGTAGTGCGATAGGAGGAGAAGAGTACTATGGGGAGGTTTAGCTCCATGGGAGGGTAGTCATTGGACATGATGGGGGTGAATTGGTCTCACCTTTAGCCATCTAGCCAGGGGCTCATCTATGATTATGGTGCCATGTGTGAAGGTTTGTGGCTCTTGAAGGTCCGGGCTATGTGGGGTGGGGGAGATGATCTCCTCTACCAAGGGGATGGGAAGGTCTTTTGTGGGAGGGGTGATGATGATCGACGTATGGTGCCCGAGGTGGTGGGTAAAGAGAGACTTGGGTTAGGATAGGGAGGGGAAGTAGTGGAGACCTAGGACATGGTAGAGTTGGGGTAGGGAGTGGGAGATGGGTTGGGTTAGGAGGATTGGGTTGGTTGGTCTTAGGAGGTGTGTCCCTTTTTGGGGACGATGGAGGGGTAGTGGTGGGGACCAAGGTGGCTTGTGGGGTATGGGTTTGGTGCGGGGTTTTCGGTTGGGGTGGTGTATTCTTCATGGGCCTCAGTAGAGGGGTGGACACGGAGTCCACTTGGGCTTGTGGAGCTATGGTTGTGGTGAGGACTTGGAGGTAGGGTGTAGATGTAGTGGCCGGGGTAGGAGAGGTGGGAGGCGGTGGGGATTTGGTGATTGGGGTCTTGGGTTTGTCGGGTGGGGATGGATGAGTTGAAGTGCTCCTTGGGCTATGGTGACCTGGGTAGGAGGGGGAAACATATCTAGCCCTAAGTTGATCATTCATGTCCCCCCCATGTGGTGAAGGGAGCTTCCCTCTTAATTATCCTTAAGTCTTCAATTTTCAACCAATGGGTTTGAGCCCTTTTGGTTAGTTGCATTTTGGCAAATCGAACCTTGCTATCCTCGGACATGGGATTCCACTCGAAGTAATGGTCCATTGAAGCCTCCCAATCTAAATAGTCATTAGGATGAGTTCCATCAAAGGTGGGAGGTGGGAGAGATGTCCTTCTATCGTCTGCCCTTGGGGCGGGCCTATTATCTCCTAGTTGGTCGAGTCGACCCGATAGGCTATCAAGCCGCTCATTGGCATAGGTCAAGGCTCCCATTAGGTAGTTGACACAGCCGTGGAGGCCATGTGTGTTGGTGGTGGGTTTCTCTTGGAGGTTTGGACTCATGGAGAGGGCCAATGGGTAAGGTAGATATGAGGCGGCCAAGCTAGTGGACAAGAGCGATGCACTGGGAGACTCTAAATGCATATGCGCGCCCTAGGACCAACTTGTAGAGACAAGTTGAGAACTTACTCTGATACCACTTGATGTGACACCACCTTGGGGGTTGCAGCCACTCAACCGATGCCCTTGGACCTACACTCGCAAGCATGCAACTTTGACGGTGGACTCACTCAGGTGAGCTCACTCGCGTAGCGCTCACGGTTGCTCGTAGGCAAACCAGCGATGGTGGGAAGGGTCCAAGGTGGGACCTTGATGTTCCGAGGTAATGCTAGATTAGGATGGACCCCTAAGGGCCTGGGATGCCCAATTCAGTGGGCGGCCAGCATGCTAAGGGCGTGGGATGTAAGGGGTCGCTCTCGCCTCGCTCCGCGGTGGTTGCTCAATTTGATGACAATTTGGGACCAGGCATTCTCTCATCGCTAACGGCACTAAGATGCAATACTAATTAAGCAAAGGAAACCAGCATAAAGAAGTGTTCAGTAGCTCACCTAGTCGGCGTGAAGATGCCGACCCCGACCGAAGATGAGGGTGAGCGGGGAAGCGTGGGCTACCCGCATGCCGCGCCGATAACGCATCGGCCGAAGACCTGGTAGTACATGCATTACTCCCTCGCTGAGGGGTTGGACTAGGGGTGGGAAAGTCCAATTACAACCAAACACTACCTCAACGCATGGAGGGGCGGTACGCCGGCCAGGCGGGGTGGGGGAGCTAAGTTAGAAACTGAATTGTCGAGCTCTGCTGATTCTATCAGCTTCAGGAACAGCTTGATAGGCAGTCGATGACGGCACCGCCACGGGCTCTACCAAGCTCAGAAGAGGTCGTAACTGGTGCCGAAACTTTCTAAGTTGACCCAAGAGGATGTCTGAATTTTTGGAGAATTTCCTGATGACGTTGCTGGCTGGGGCAGGGTCTGGAACAGGACTGATCTACTCTAGTTCTGGTTGTTCCCAGACTACTGCTGCGAAAAGATGAGGGTGCCACGAACACTCCCTGGGTCCAAATAATGCGGGACCAGAACCGTTGCAATCGTGGACGAGTCCTCTTCGAGTTGGGACCAACGGGACCATCGTTGGAGGTCGGAGCTGACCGCGATGACTGGATCAGTGGAAGGAGGTCGGACCAAGTTCTGGGGAGCTGACCTTGCGCACCTCGGGGAGAAAAACTGGAATTCTTGACTCCGAGCTCCAAAAATTGTTCTGCTTCTGGGAGAGGGCAGTGGACTTGCCGGAGAAGCCCTCAGCCTAATGGTGCCTCAAGAAGCCCAAGGTGCTGATCGTGGGAGTCTCTGAAAGTCGCTGCTGGCTGTCTGTTTGGGAGGAAATGCACAGTCTAACAAAGATGACTCCTCCGAGCATTTCCAAAGTCGAACGATGACGAGACCACCTCGCCTACGAAGCAGCCTTGCCAGGCTTTCCAGCAGTTTAAGGTACACCACCTGAAGATGCGCGGTGAAGATGTGGCAGCCTCTGCAACTCGACCCTTGACAGCTGCCTGCGAACTGGGGTGAACAGGGTGGTGATAGGTGGTGGGAAATGGGGTAGATGGGATGGGAAATGGGGTGGATGGGTGTGAGGGTGACCCCTGGCTGTGAGGGGGTCTGGTAGGGGGCGATCCAAGGTGTAGGAGGGGCAGAATAGGGGCTAGAAGGTGGTCTAGCAGGTGGAGGAAGGGGGAGCTGCGAATTTGGGTTGGGAAGGAGAGAGGGAAGGAGAGATCTCTCTCAAGGTTGGAATGTGACTTAATGGGGGTTGTTAATGGGGGTCTTGGGGATGGGAAGGGTTGTGTTGGGGAAGGGAAGGGGTGCTTGGGGAGTGCGGAATTCTCCCTTCGGAGATGAGAGAGATGCTTGGGGAAGTGGAGTGGGTGGTTGGTGGTTGGAGGGTGGACTGGGGATAGGTGGAGGCTACCTTAGGGTTGGGATAGAGTCAAGAGGGGTTGTAGGTAGTTGGGGAGGCTCTTGAATGAGGGGAGGGGAGTTAGAAAGTCGGGGGGAGAGGGGAGAGAGAGTGGGGGGGTGCAACCCCTTTGAGAGAGAGAGATAAGAGAGAGAGAGAGGGAGAGAAATATCAAGAGAGATAGAAGAAAACTCCATAAAGGTATTATCTATTATATTGATCATCAAAGGTTACAAATGTGAGAGGGGAGGGGGTATTTATAGGCACATGACTTTTCACATGACCATATTGACCCTAGATAATTGACACAATGACCAGACAGACCAGGGAGGGGCGCCCTTGGGCCTAGTCCATTGAATTGGGCCCAATAACCAATCTAATCAACCATATGACAGAGAACTTAGGTAAATGACTCACTAACCTAGGTACCTGACTCAAATAAAGGGAAAATTACACGGTTTATGACTCAAATAAAATAAAAAAATTACATGACTAGACTCAGAAACACATGACAAACACAATGGCGCATGCCAACGAACAATCTGAGCCTCGAAAATGTGGAGGGGCAAGGGATGCCCCCATAAAAAGATCTTGAGATTGGAAGCCCTAATCGAGGTATTTAGAAGTTCATCCTTTAGAACAATTTGTTAACCTTTATATCTTCTACCTACCCTCCAAATTTCATGGATTTAGGTCAAGTGGTTAAGGAGAATGAGGGACGAGAAGTTGCTGGTTTAGCACAGGACGTGCAGAAACTAGGGTCGACTACCAGTCAGAAATTTGAAGTCTAAGGATCAAATTAAAGGTAGGTTATCTCATGAAAAGGCTTAAACATCAAGTTAGGAGTAAAAGTCCTCTGCTTCCATATGATTTCATGCATTATACATGGAGTATTTCATGGTTTACTATGACTGTGCATCTAGGTTATTTTTGCATGCATAGTCCTGCACCTTCTAATTAAAGACAAGAACTTTGGCATGATCCATGTATTTCCATGCACCCTCTTTATTATAAACATGTTCTTACATGTTATCCATTCATTTCCCATGCTTTTTATGCATTTATTGCCCAAGGATAGGCCTTGCACTCGATAGCTATGTGCTGTATGATGTAAGATAAAAACGGTCTACCAAGGACCACTAAACTCTAATAGCGGTTCCCATATGACCGCTACTGTATAAAAGTAGTCCCAATAAGATCGCTACTATCAGAAATGGTCGTCATAAGACTACCTTTATATTTCAATTTTCTACACTTTGTTAACTCCAAATAGATTGCAGATTGACCCTATTATATATATGTTAAGCCTAGGTAATTAGGGCTTATTCCTAGTAATGACTTTACCTTTCTGAACTTGGTTATATTGTTCATCCATCATGATAGATTTCATGTCCTTATTGTGTTTTAAACCTATTTTAAACTTATGTTACTTTCATGCCAAAATCATATAGTTTGTATTAAATTAAATTTCCACATGGATTATGAGACTTGTTTTATGCATGTTTTGATCGCTATTTTACACGATCCACTCTCACCTTGAGTCTTTCATAAGTACATAGTGCGTACTCCGGTGCGTGGCTATTAGTTACACTTTACACATATTAGGAACACAATCTTGGACTTGTGATCCTCTCCGTTGGATATTCCTTCCACCGGACTAGGTGATCTTGTTTCAAGGCCTCCGTAAGTCTCCGCGAGCCTGGGATTCCCACTAGGATGCCGAGCTGGTTGTACCCTCAAAACCCCTTGATCTAGAGAGCACTCAAACTTATCAATGTTTTGTGCAGCCAGGATAATAGCGGTTCTCAAGCGATCGCTATTGTGTAGTAGCGATTCTGGAACGACCGCGTCTATCCAGATTTTACCCCTGCGTCAACCCTTATCTCTCTGGTGTCGACTCTATCATAGAAACGGTCCTGGCATGACCGCCTCTTACAGAAATGGCCCCGATATGACCGTTTTATGTCTAAGTATTGATTAACCCAAGGTTTGACCCAAGGGTTGATTATCCTACGTTCCTAGACGGTCTATTGATAATCTAGAACCTAACACCTTGTTTAATAAGTTATTAATAAATTATGAAAGTTAAAGAATATGCCGTTATGCTGCCAGATTTCTTTCGTAGTATGACCTTGTCATTAAATCATCCTTGATCTCATGATTTCAAGTTGGAACATTCTTACCATGATATTAATTATCATAAACTTATTATTGAATTGTACATTACTGGCCGAACTTTATTGATATTTCTCATGGAAGTAGCTTGATTTATAACGTGAAGATGCAGACCTGTCACTGATTGTGTCCAAGGGCTCCATGTTAGCCCCCTAAACTGATTGTCGGAAACGTGATGAAAATCATGGGGTACAATGATACTGGCCTCGCATTATGCTGGGAGTACTTATTTTTTATAGATGAGTGAAAATCACGAGGCAATCTAGTGAAATTACATTCTTGCGTGTTAAGTGACTTTCTAGTGCATAGCCTTTATGGTTATGAAAAGTGCATTCTCGTTACATTCTTGTTCGCGAAAGGCCATATTTACATTCATGCTATATTCTTGCTTGATGATATTCCCAGTCTACATGAACTCTCATATCTCGTCTTGATCATGTCTTGTTACTTGTGTTACTTTGGTTTATATTGCATGTTTTACCATATTTTTTTATATTATTTTCTAGATCTAAAATGTTAATTACTTAAGCATTGTCTTTATATTGATACAAAGATACCTACTGGGCAAGTGTGCTCATTCCCTACTTCTTTTCCAATCTTTTTAGGACATTGTAGCGGGTCGGATTCGGATTATTCAAGTGATGGATCGGAGAGCGAATAAGGAAAGAGCGAAGCCTTAGATTGTCATTAATGATAGTCAAGAGTCATTATGTAATTTTCACTTTATTGAGTCTAGTTAGTCATAGAGTCAAGAGTCAACATTATGTACTTTTGATTATTATTCAATAAAAGTAAAGGTTTTGTTCAATTACTGTGCATTCATACTTGTATGTGGATGTGTTAGCGCTCTGAATATATTGCTCGCTTGCGGCGTACTAGCCGGCTGTTCACGTTCCCGAATATCTTCTGTTGTACTTATATCTCGGGACGTGACAATTAAAGTGGTATCAGAGCCTAGGCATAAGTAAGTCTTAGGAATAAAATGTCATCGCATAGGCTAAGTCCAAGGATTAAGGACCCACACCTATGAACTAGGAAAGAAATTTCCAAATCAATGAGAGATCGGGTAGAGATCATGATAATATAGTTATTTTGTATTTAATCCTTTGGTAAAATCCCAAGAAATAACTAACTGTTTATTTCTTTCAGGCACTTTACTCTTACAATGGCCGCTGAATGTGCCGCAAATCATGCTAATTGGGAAGCGATGCAACAAACAATTGCGGGGCTTACCCAGGCTCTACAAATGGTGGCCCAAGCTGGCGCGAGGGCCGACGCGGCTAACTTGCACGGGAATTTCCAGAGTATGAACCCCCCAAGATTCTCTAGGTCCTCCAACCCAGGTGAAGCAGAGAATTGGATCGACGAGATGAATAGAATATTTGATGTCATGCAATTCACCGACCAAGAGAAGGTCTGTCTCACCATATTCCAATTGAATAAAGACACCCGTATTTGGTGGAAGGCACAACTTCAAAATGATCAACTTACCTGGGAGGAATTTCTTAAACTCTTCCGTGCAAAGTACTTCTCCGAGCATGTCAAAGTAAGAAAGGCCGTCGAATTCGCCTCCCTTTTCCAAGCCATGATGTCTGTGGTAGAATATGAACTCCAATTCTCTCGGCTGGCACCATATGCTACTCATTTGGTTAGCACGAATCTCTTAAAAGCTAACCGATTTATGGATGGTTTAAGGGCCGGCTTTATTCAACAACATGGGCCTCAAAATATCCGCACATATACGAAAATGGTCTAACGAGCAAATTTATGTGAAAGAACCTTGGAGAAGGTAGAGAAGTTCCAGGGGAAAGAAGAAAGGTCGAGCCGAAAACATGATAGGCGAGAGGAAAAAGAAGAAAGGTTTAGCATCACAGAGGATGATGAACCCCATCACAACAAGAGGTCCTGCAATAGGAATGGTAATGATAAAAGAAATAGTAATGAAAAAAGGAATGGCGATGGCACTGGCAATGGAAAAAGTAAAATAGTTAAGGAAGAAGAAGAAAATCAAGTAATGGCGGCTTGCTAATTCTGTGAGAAAGTCGAGCACACGGCCGAAGAATGTTGGAAGCGTCTCGGTGCTTGTCTCAAATGTGGAAGTCGGGAACGTCGCCTGCCCATGTGTCCTCTCATAAAGGAACAATCTTCAAGGGATAACAATGGACGTGGGTGGTGAGGCCGACTAAATGCCATCTCGGACGGGGAAGGTAAAGCGATTGAAGGTACCATCTTGACTTATTTACATATTAGCATTGCCTTAATTATCAGTTCGACTAATTAAAACACACTCTCCATAAAACTCATGCATTGAATTTGGGGACCAAATTCTTTTTAAGTTGGGGAGTGTTTAACACCCCTAATTTTTCTAGAAATTATTCAAGAATTTTTTGGTATTAAATATAATTATTAAGCATTTAAAAAGGTTTAATGGGCTATTAAGAGAATTATGGGATAATTAAATCAATTTAAAGGCCCTATAATAACCAAAGGACTAAGCCCAACTGAAATAGGCCTAAAGACCAAATTCCAAGACCTTTAGGCCCAAGCCCACTTCCAGAGACGTAATTAGAGTAATTTACGGATTTAAATGGGATACATAAATCAATTAGAGGATAAATTGGAGATAATAAAACATTCTAAAATTTTCAGAATTAGCGCCTAAATGTGGTCTATCGCACGACCGCTATATCATAATAACGGTCCCCATTCGACCGCTACTATGTTCCGTGATCGAAAGTTGTAGAAGCGTGAAAAAATTAGATTTTTCCTATCCCAATCTCTATGATTCGAAGCTACCTGGTAAGAAAACCTAGTCCAGGACTCTTAGGGATCGATCCTACTCCAATTTAGGACTCTTAGATCGATCTAATCCTTCAAACCCTAGAAAACCCTATAAATAGGACCCAGGTTTGACCTGCGCGAACCCTCGTTTTGGCTCGCGTTGTTCGATGAGAAGTCATGGGTATTTCATGTTTGTCCTTTAGACTTTATTGTTATCCTTAATTTTTTCTAACTCCCCTCAAAATCTCATGCTAGGAGGACACGCCGTTGGAGATTTAGAATCCCTACAAGTTGCTGGTTCGCTGTAGTCCCCACAGGAACTAGTGTGGCCGTCCAGCAAAGATCTAGAGATTGGAAGCCCTAATCAAGGTATTTAGAAGTTCATCCTTTAAAACAATTTGCTAACCTTTATATCTTCTACCTACCCTCCAAATTTTATAGATTTAGGTCAAGTGGTTATGGAGAACGAGGTACGAGAAGTTACTGATTTAGCACAGGATGTACAGAAACTAGGGTCGACTTCTAGTCAGAAATTTGAAGTCTACGGGTTGAATCAAAGGTAAGTTATCTCATGAAAAGGCTTAAACATCAAGTTAGGAGTAAAAGCCCTCTACTTACATGTGATTTCATGCATTATACATGGAGTATTTCATGGTTTACTACGACTATGCATCTAGGTTATTTCTGCATGCATAGTCCTGCACCTTCTAATTAAAGATAAGAACTTTGGCATGATCCATGTATTTCCATGCACCCTCTTCATTATAAACATGTTCTTACATGTTATCCATTCATTTCCCATGCTTTTTATGCATTTATTGCCCAAGGATAGGCCTTGCACTCGATAGCTATGTGCTGTATGATGCAGGATAAAAACGGTCTACCAAGGACCACTAAACTCTAATAGCGGTTCCCATATGACCGCTACTGTATAAAAGTAGTCCCAATAAGATCGCTACTATCAGAAACGGTCGTCATAAGACTACCTTTATATTTCAATTTTCTACACTTTGTTAACTCCAAATAGATTGCAGATTGACCCTATTATATATATGTTAAGCCTAGCTAATTAGGTCTTATTCCTAGTTATGACTTTACCTTTCTGAACTTGGTTATATTGTTCATCCATCATGATAGAGTTCATGTCCTTATTGTGTTTTAAACCTATTCTAAACTTATGTTACTTTCATGCCAAAATCATATAGTTTGTATTAAATTGAATTTCCACATGGATTATGAGACTTGTTTTATGCATGTTTTGATCGCTAATTTACACGATCCACTCTCACCTTGAGTCTTTCATAAGTACATAGTGCGTACTCCGGTGCATGGCTATTAGTTACACTTTGCACATATTAGGAACACAATCTTGGACTTGTGATCCTCTCCGTTGGATATTCCTTCCACCGGACTAGGTGATCTTGTTTCATGGCCTCTGTAAGTCTCCGCGAGCCTGGGATTCCCACTAGGACGCCGGGCTGGTTGTACCCTCAAAACCCCTTGATCTAGAGAGCACTCAAACTTATCAATGTTTTGTGCAGCCAGGATAATAGAGGTTCTCAGGCGACCGCTACTATCTAGTAGCGGTTCTGGAATGACCGCATCTGTCCAGATTTTACCCCTACGTCGACCCTTCTCTCTCTGGTGTCGACTCTATCATAGAAACGGTCCTGGCATGACCGCCTCTTAAAGAAACGGCCCCGATATGACTGTTTTATGTCTAAGTATTGATTAACCCAAGGTTAGACCCAAGGGTTGATTATCCTACATTCCTAGATGGTCTATTAATAATCTTGAACCTAACACCTTGTTCAATAAGTTATTAATAAATTATGAAAGTTAAGGAATATGCCGTTATGCTGTCAGATTTCTTCCGTAGTATGACCTTGTCATTAAATCATCCTTGATGTAGCAACCCTGGAAAAGTTAAGATTTTTTTTTTATAAATCAAAATAAAATAAAAGGTAAGTAAATAGATGACAAAGAGCCTAAATGAGTAAATCATTAATCAAGAGGAAAATAACGCCTTTTATCAAGGCGCTAATTCAAAAGGAAACACCTCTATCTAAGGCGTTAATTTAAAAAGGACGCCTACACCCTAGGGCGTCAAATTTCAAACGACGAGAAATAAAATTAAGGAAAGGAAACGCCCTCACCTTGGGCGCGTTTTTAATAAGTAACGACTAGGACAACGTCGTCAATTAAAACACACGACCTAGCCTAAGGCGTGAATTCAGTTCGAGTTTCGTTCGACCAGGAGTCTATCCAGAGCAAGTTCTGGATAACTACATCGAAGATGGAAAATAGTAAGGACTTTATCATGGAAGTATTACTTCCAATATAACTCTAACCCTATTAGGATTCTAAAAACCCTATAAATACCCTCCTAAATCAACCCTTGATCGCTATTTGGCGATCTGTTGCTGCTGTCATCAACGTGAATGTAGACACGCCAAAATTGACGTTTTGTTGATCAAATCTCATGTTATTATGTAAACGCCCCAAGTGGACTTCAATATTCCTATAATATAAAGTTTTTATATTTTTCATGAGTTTTCTACATTTTTCCTGCATTTTCGTGAAACACGGCTTGACAAAGGGCGTTACTTTCTAAAGTAACGACCTGTCATAGGGCGTTTTAAAAGAAAGGACAACCGTAGGTCAGGGCGTCAATTCCTGGTATTATCCGTTAATTTCTGGAATTATCTACTTTCAAAATAAAAGGCATTTTCTGAGTAACGCCCTTCCTCAGGGCGTGTTTTGAAGAAACGCCGTTTTCTCAGGCGTGTTCTCTCAGTTTTTAAACAGAGGAAGTTTTATTTCTAAAATTAAACCCAGGAAGAAACGGCCTTTCCTAGGTCATGTTTCAAGAAATGCCTCTGTACAGGTCGTCAATTCATAAAAAGATGCCCTGTCTCAAGACGTGTTTTCACTCCATAGTCCTTCTTTTTTCCATCTTTCCCTTACAGTTCCCTACCATCCTTTGGACTCTTGCCCGATCTTAATCCTTCTTTGGATGCCTCATTACCCATTCTTATCATTTCCTTGTTTGATCACATCTGATTGAAGCTATAAAAGAAAACATCATTCGCTCGTAAAAGAGGTTAAGAATTTAAGTATTCAATAGGCACCCTGAGCATTTAGAGGTTAAGAAGATAGTTATTGAACAAGCACGCAGGGCTTCCTCCTTTGGCTTTTCTTCATCCTGCTGCATCCGTTCCGCGTCTTCCCGGTTGCACCTTTACTCTCGTCAGGGAGAGCAGGGCTACATATTGTGCTTGTTTTGTTCATTTCATTCTCATCGCATTATCATCACTGTGGTCTCTTGTCGTTAGTTCTTTTACTGCATTTAGCAAATTATCTCTTTCCCTAGTTCTCTGCTAGGGGTTTTTTTTTTTAAAAAAAAGAGAGGTGCGCATGTTGACGTCGTTTCATCATTTTATGTTGGTTTTTGGAACGATACTACTGCACTTTGGCTGATCCCCTCTCTTTTGCTTGTTTTTCATTGCCTTTTTTACAAGGTAATCAATCAAGAAAACCCACTTCATCGGCCGGCCGATTGGAGTTGGAGGAGGAAATCCATATTTATCCCGCATCCCACTCTTCACCAGGTACACGCGATCTCATTTTTTTCTTATTGAGGTAAACCCTCTGGCGATCACAACTCCCCTTTAGCACCTCGTGCTATATTCTTTATCACATCTTATACATGTTGTCATCATTGTTATTTATTTTTCACTCCCAAAAGTGAGGATTTTTAATCCGATCTACAAATTGGCGATCACGGTGGGACATCCACTGTTTTCTTTATTGATTACCATCTCCATTGGTACCCTCGTGTGTCCTTTCCCCTTAGGCACCCTCGTGTGTCCTTTCCCCTTAGGCACCCTCGCGTGCCCTTTCCCCTCGGTACCCTCGGTACCCTTTCCCTTGTGCCCCTCGGGCACCCTCCATTGTGCACCCTGCACACTCCCCAGATCAGTCAATTGCTGCTTATTAACGCCTTCAACAAGGGCGTCTTTTGATTTAACGCCCCTCACATGGACGTGTTTTGATTAATTAACGCCCCCCTCCAGGGCGTGTGTTTATTGCATCTGCTTGCCTTATCTTTGCTATTTTCTCGTCTGCTATTTAGCGCCCCTTACAGGGACATGTTTCATTGATTAACGCCCATCTCCAGGGCGTATGTTTCTATAACTGCCGCTTGCTGCATGCTTATTATACTGTCTGTGGAATAACGCCCCTCTTCGAGGCGTTTCATTTCTTATCAACGCCTGTCATTAGGGCGTTTCTCTTTATCATAACTGCTGTTTGCTGCAACCTTATCATATTGCCCGTGAATTAGCGCCCCTCCCTGAGGCGTTTCATTTATTATCAACGCCTATCATTAGGGCGTTTCTCTTTATCATAACTGCTGTTTGCTGCATCCTTATCATATTGCCTGTGAATTAACGCCCCTCTCAGAGGCGTTTCATTTATTATCAGCACCAATCATCAGGGCGTTGTCTCTGAGTTTTGACGCCCTCCTCCGTAGGCGTCATTTATTTAGAACGCCTCACCTCAAGGCGTGTTTTTCCTACCGTCTGTGAGCCCCTCACAGAGTTTACGACAGCCACGCTGCCGTGTTTTAAGTTTGTCACGACCTACCGCAGGGCGTGTCTTTCCTCATGCTGTGAACACGACCCTTCCCAGGGCGTGTCTTTACTGTTCTTTTTCACAGATTGGCTAGTATTCATTGCTTGACATTTGTCGAGATATTACATTGATGATTGGACTATCTTGATTTGCTGGCTTGGTTGAGAGACCTCCTCTCTCTATCCTAGGATCCACACACCCTTCTTGGAATCGGGACGACCCTCCATTGAGCATTCCGTCTCTTTGGACCGGAAATCCCTTTTCCAAGACCTCCGTAAGTCCCCGCACCCGTGGATTCCCTCACGGACGCCGGGCTGGTTGTACCTTCGAAGTACCTGGAGTTTAGAGAACCCACGCGTTGTTAAAAGAGAGAAAAACTTAGTTGACCCGGAGGTTACACTCGGATCAAACTAGGTCTCATTGGGAAAAAGAGTGAACTTTCACAAATAATCCACCCTAATTCAAACATCAAACATTAAAATCTTGTGTTTCTTGCCAATCTTGTTTGCATAAACATAGTTGGGTGATTTGATTGCTTTGTTTGGATTGAATATTTTGTGATAGTTCCTTCATTAAACATCCTCTCTCTTAAGAATGAAACTCCGTTCAGGTAAAACCATCAACATGTCAGGCAATGGGTACTCTTATGATGATGAGAATGAGAACATATTTGGTCAATATGAGGACCCTCTCCAGGATTCTGTTTATTATGAGGGGAACTACCTTCCTCCTCACCCCCATTACTCACAAGTCCATGTGGTCGATACCACCATCCATGAGGCGGACCCTTCGTCTCAAGTTCCATCTTCCAACACTTCGGGGAACCCTTCCCCATCCATCAATGTCACAGACTTGATCCAAGCTCTCTCCCAGTTGGATGACTCCCAGCGGCAAGCCATTCAGGTCGCTTTAAAGGGGAAATCCATCCTTTCATCTTCCTCTAATCCCCCTCCGGCTGTGAGTGGCCATCAGATTGCTAATGACCAGGCGGTCTTGCATCCCCCTTCCTCTCGTCCACAAACGCCTATTGCGGCCATGCCGGCCCAGCAGGCGAGCTATTCAGCGGTTAGGCATCAATCCTCCCAACCTCCTCGGGTTCTACGAACGCCTATACCGCATTCTTTTATTCAGAATCAGGCCCCAGTCGAGCCCGATACCAACACTCTCTTGCTTCAGAAGCTGGCCAGCATGGAGGAGCAGCTCAAGAAGGTTACAGCAACTAAGAATGCTCCGGAAATTTCTCTTCCTACGTTGCCAGTGTTCCATTTACCACCTTCTGAAATGCCGAATTTTCGGCGATATAATGGAACAGGCAACCCATTCATTCATTTAAAGGATTTCCGATATGAGACTTCTTTCTGGCAAGACAATAAGGCCTCCCTGGCCTATTTATTCAGGAGATCTCTTGAGGGGCCAGCCCTCGAATGGTTCTATTCCCTGGAGCCAGCTGATGCTGGTGATTTTGATGTTATCCAAAGGAAATTCTTGCAAAAGTACAGAGACCGGGTAGGACCGTCCCTTTCTGTTACAGATCTGGTCGCTGAGAGAATGAAGCCCGAGGAAGACTTCATTGTATTTGCTGACAGGTGGCGGTCTATGGCCGAGAAATTGAAGGACACATTGTCGGAACAAGAGCAAGTAAAAATGGTCATTTCTAATGCAACTCCTCAATTCCAGCACATTTTGGCCATGAATCGGCTGACAACTATGGAAGAGCTCTATGAAAGAGCTCGTTATATACAAACACAAATGAAGGATTCGCCCATCATGGGCATGTTTGAGCCGAAGCCTCGGCTGTTTAAGAAGAATACAAATGTCAACAGCGGGCCCACGACTGAGGGCACTGTCACAAACGAGCAGGTTGGCGTAGTTGGCCACCCCCACCACCAGTCAAACCCACGACCTCCGCCACCTCCACAGCAAAACCCCCATTTTACCTCCGCTCCACAACGCCACTTCACACCCCAACCTTCTTTTGCTCCATCACCGAGTCAAGCGCCTCGCACCGACCCTCCAGCACCACCACAATACCATCAGGTCCCCCCACCTTCCAACTATGGCCAACAACAACGGAGACCACCGCTTGGCCCCAAGAGGGCCCATTATCCGCCACTCCCAGAGAGTCTCCCTGACATTTTTAATGCTTTGATGGCCGCCAACCTGCTCGTCCTACCAAAAGAAAGAACGGTGTGGCCCGACAATGTTGACACATCCCGTTACTGTGCATTTCACCGCGCCCCTGGTCACAACCTTGATCGTTGTTTCCATTTCAGAGATCATATTTATGATTTGAATGACCAGGGTGGCATTAATTGGGATGAAATGAGGCAAGTCATCGCCACCATGAAAGAGAGAAGGCCGCATCGGCAACAGCAAAATCAGCAACAACAGCAGCCAGCTCCGCAGCAAGTTCAGCCACAGCAAGCTCCAGCACCCCAGCAGGATATGGGGATTGTCCTTAATCCATTGCCAGAGCACGCTCCTAATCAACACGTGAACCCTGTCACGTCTCTCTATGAGGTGGAGAGAGGACAGGGATGGCACGAAGAAAACGCCTCTGTCGGGGCATTCCACCATGATCCAACCCAAAATCAAACTCCGCGTCTTTTGCGCGTTCCTCCTTCTCCTTCTAGTCTCCTATCGGGACGTTCTCTTTTACGCCCCGTCAACCCATCTACCAATTCCACGGCCATGTCGGCTCGCTCTCTTCTTAACCGCTTACCACCATAGCAACCTACCATTCCACCTTCCACCACCAATCCTACATCCGCGCCCTCCAGGCCACTCCTACTCCGCTCACCGCCAGCACCCGCTACCCCCTCTACCACTCCTACACCGGCAAGAGTTCCTCCACCATCAGTACAACCACCTTTTGTGCCACGATCTCTCCTTATTCCACCACCTGCCAATACTCCTCGCATTCGGATATCCCTCTCTTCTCCCACGCCTCCTGCGAGGGCACCTTCTTCAAATACTCCCCCCATGCCTCCCACGGGGGCATCTTTATTAAACACCACTACTACGCCTCCTACGGGGGCGCACCTTTCATTGAATTCCCCTTTGGTATCCCCTAGCAAGATCTCTGTTACCAACATTCCTTCTTCTTCTTCCAACCCTCCTCCTAATATTGCCCCGACAGAGGCGCGTCAAGGCGTAGCGCCGCTCCGTAGTGGACGGATGTTCCACCGTATTTTCCCACAGAGAGAGCTAGAGCCCGTGCAGGGGCCACAAGAGCAAGAACAGGAACAAGATTCAGTGCCGGGAACTCAGTATGATCTGTTAAAGCACTTGGATCGCACTCCAGCCAGAATCTCCATCCTTGAATTAATCAAGAGGTCCACCACTCATCAGCTGGCCCTGAAGGAATACCTACAGAAGGTCATGGTCAATGAGGACCTTCCGGTTGAACAGATAATTACAATCTTGACCCCTGCCAGCAGTCAGCCGGCAATCACATTCCATGAACATAAGTTAGCACCTCTACCGACAAGAAAATATGCCCTATGTATCACGGTTGATATCAACAAGGTGGCCGTTAAGCAGTGTTTGGTAGACACCGGTGCATCTATCAATGTGTTGCCTCCGAGCACTCTGAAGTTATGCGGTATCCCTGAGAGCCAGATTCGGCCATCTACCATTACTGTCACAGCATATGACAATACAAAGAAACCCCCTCTG